>VZZY01024877.1:37148-68851 GCA_013400335.1 Eurystomus gularis | reverse complement strand
GAGGGGCAGGCCCGGGGGGGATGGAGGTCGTTGGGGGCTGAGGGACCGGGTTCCAGATGGGGGGGCAGCTGTGAGGGAGGCCTGGGAGAGAGGGGTGAGGACTGAGGCCGCTGAGAGCCCCCGCGTCCCACACCGGGCATAAGGGGGAGGGCCCACAGGCGGCCGGCGGGTAGCTCAGTGTCTCTTCTCTCACTTGCAGCAAACGCGGCGCAGGCTGGATGCCCACAGGCAGCAGGACACTGTCACAGGCTGCGCGAGCACTGTGCAGGGGCACAGGACTCTTCTCCTCCCATACACAAGTCTGCTTGCCAAGACCCTACTTTTGCTGTGTTGGCCTCCCCAGAGCCAGCCCCAGTTCCTGGTACCAGCTGCTGTTACAGCATCTATCTCTCCAGACCACAGGCAGAAACCAGGGTGGTGGTGCAGGGGCTTTCCATTTCTCCCTGCTTTTGAACATCTGGTTTCGCCAAGCCTGCACAGCTGCAGAGGACATGGCAGAGCAGAGGTATTGTGTGGACTATGCCAAGCGTGGCACAGCAGGCTGCAAGAAGTGCAAGGAGAAGATCGTGAAAGGAATGGTGCGCATTGGAAAGATTGTTCCCAATCCTTTCACGGAGTCTGGTGGGGACATGAAGGAGTGGTACCATGTGAAGTGCATGTTTGAGAAGCTAGAGAAGGCCCGGGCCACCACCAAGAAAATTGAAGACATCACAGACTTGGAAGGCTGGGAGGAGCTACAAGATGAGGAGAAAGAATTAATCAACAAGCACATCTCAGGTGAGACATGAGACAAAACCCCGGGTCACTTTTCTGCTTTACTCATTTTCAAGATATGCCACTGGCTGCCCCACAGCCGTGCCCCTACCACAAAATCCTTACTGGTGTGTTAGCGTGACCTAGTGACAAAGTGGGTAGCACTGCTCATATCGGTGTCTCAGCCCTAGAAGAAAGGGAGTAAGTAGTCACTTCTACAACAGCACTTAATTCATTTGTCACAACTGATGTCACAATTTGTCAGAACTGAAGTTCTCAGTGGTTTAATTCCTGTGCAGACACGGGCAGATAAATCCCAGGAGGAAGCATTGGTTATTTTCCATTTTCAGCTTTTTTTTTCCATGATCTTTAGTAAATTTTGTAGCCTTTTAACTTTCGATATCTGGAAAATGTTCCTTTGGTTTTTCTCCTCCGTCTCCAGTTCTTTTATGCCTTGTTTGTTGCAATATTTCTTACATAATATGTTGAGGGATGTATGAGATTTTTTCTGACTGCTGGTTTGAACCTTGCTGTCTTACAGAAGCTAATTCCAAGGCTTCAAGTACACCGAAGAAGAAAGTGATAGTACAAGCTAAGCTTACTGCCACGGGACAATTAACTACAAAAGATCCGTTAGCTCTCATCACTCCGTCACCAAAGAAGTTCTCTGGCTTCACAGGTAGGACTTAAACTGATTCTGGGAAATCCTTCTCTTCTCATACCAGCATCAGAGGTGCTTTAACTTGGCTCAAATCAGTAGGTTTTTATTTATGGAGGATGAGTTAGTTTCAATTACCTTTTTTAAAACCTGGTTAGCCAAAAATTGTTGGCGCTTTCTTAGGCTATCAGTCTTGAAAGAACCGATGTTTGAGTCTTCCCAAGGAAGCAGAGTTTACACAGTAACCCACATTGGCAGCCTGAATCTACTACTGCCTTAGTCCACTGGCGATTTCAATCAAACTGGGAAAGTCTAGACTGAAGATATCCCACGTGGAGCCCAAAATCTATACAAAAAAGAAAAAATTATTTGTGAGGGATTCCCAGTTGCAGAGTTCATGGAAGGGAAAACTGTTATTCCTCAGCAGCCTGACCCGCGAAGCAGCTGCCAGGAGAACAGCGAGTGTGAGCGCTGGCTGACCTGCTGCAGGCGTGTAGCGCTGAACCACCCTGAGCACACGGCCACGCACACAGCCAGAGGGATGAGAATGTGTAGGGCTGTTGGTGTTAGGAGAGGAGAAGGGATGGGGATGTTTTTCCCCAGTTTAAAAATGATTTTAGGAAGACATCTTGCTGTGAAAGGCAAAGGCCTTAAACGTAGAAACGAAACAAGCATCTGGCAGGAGGGATTGCTTTTTACCAGGTTTAATTGTGTTTATCTGGTAGATCTAAGATCCAGAAAATTCTGTTGTACTGTGAAGAGCAAAACTAATGAAAAAGTAGTTTAGAAATTTTTTTATTTTATGGTAATTCAAATTTTAATTCACAAATTTTTTTATAAATATGTAAAGGGTGAGTGTCAGGAGGATGGAGCCAGGCTCTTCTCAGTGACAGCCAATGACAGGACAAGGGGCAACAGGTGCAAGCTGGAACATAGGAGGTTCCACCTAAATATGAGAAAAAACTGCTTCATGGTGAGGGTTACAGAGCACTGGAACAAGCTGCCCGGAGAGGTTGTGGAGTCTTCTTCTCTGGAGACATTTGAAACCTGCCTAGACGTGTTCCTGTGTGACCTGATCTAGGAGATCCTGCTCCGCTGGGGCGATGGGACTAGGTGATCTTTCAAGGTCCCTTCCAATCCCCAGCACTCTGTGATTCTGTGAAATTTTGTCATAGCATACATCGTTATTCGGCTCCGAAGCTTCACCAGCCTACCAGGCCTGTTCTTTTCAGACTGCCAAGCAGAGATAGCTTCAACTTCAACATTTGCACCATATTGTACTTGTCAGAAAAGCAACTTCTTATGTCTTTGATGCAGCCAAGCCAAAGAATTCAGACGATGTCTCCGCAAACTCTTCCCACAAGTCCAGCCTATCTGCAAAAAAATGTGATCCGAAGCACAAAGACTGCTTGCTGCGCGAGTTCAGGAAGCTCTGTGCCATGGTTGCTGAAAAGCCCAGCTATAATGTGAAAACGCAGATCATCCAGGATTTTCTGAAGAAGGGATCTGGAGGAGGTATGATTCCTGCTTGGCATTCTCAGCATAGGAAAACCCTCTCAAAATCAACCTCAAAATATTATTTCAAAAGCAAGGGTGAAATAAAATCTGATTACTGTGCAGTCCAAGCTGTGTGCTGCAGTGATTTCTGAACTACGGAGATAATGTTTGCAAAGTGAACTGTTTATCTAAATCACAAATTCAGACAAGAATGTCTCAGTCCAGGACTGTGGGGAATGTTTGTATGTGCTGCCAAACTTAGCGCAGGGATCAGATTTAGAGGACAATTTGGGGTGTTTCCCTGAAAAATGCCCAAACAACATGAAAATAAAATTCTGACAGGTTCTCGTGGTCTGTGCTTTTTTTTTTCCTAGATGGTTTTCACGGTGATGTGTACCTGACCATTAAGCTGCTGTTACCAGGTGTCATTAAAATTGTTTACAACTTGAACGATAAGCAGATTGTAAAGCTGTTTAGTAGAATTTTTAACTGCAGCCAAGAAGAAATGGTCCGGGACCTGGAACAGGTGAGTACAGACCACAGCTCTTAATTTCTGCTGCTCAGTCCGTTATGCCGTGGAAATTCTGTAACGTTTTTGGTTTTCTTCGCTCCCGTTTAAAACATTGTTGGCTTGACTGTTAAGAGTTGGTGATTTTATTTTTTGTTTGCTTTAGCAGTTTTCCTAGCACTTTCTGCCATCTGGAATCTTTAGAAAATAATATTTGAACAGAAAGCAAGATATGAATTCACCTGCAAAACTTTAGAAAGCAAGACTAAAATACCTAGGCAAGTTGGGCTGCATCCGCTTTGTCTAAACTGCTTTGTCTGTCAGATTCCTATGTGACTGATTTATATTCTTTTTTGTACTGTCATATATCAAAACCTGTGATTCAATTAACAGGTCGGTTGCTGTGAGCTTTAGTTGGCTCATGCAGTGAAGCTACACTCATACAATTGCAAGTGCTCACGTGTGCATTTGATTCCTGTGCGTAGGAGTTGGTAATTGACTATGCACACACTTCTTATTCACTGCAAGATGGAGAAAATGGGCGAATTAGAGAATGAAGCTAATTCTTTCACCTCTCTTTATTGCCTTGGTATATGCTGCCTTCTAGTGACATCACTAGACTGGTTCAGATCCTCAGATTTACAAGTGGAAGTTAAGGAAATTAATTACTGAGGAAATAAGAGTCTGTGATGCTGCAGCATCAGAAAAATAGAGCCATGAGATGATACGGGTACTCTAACTTACTTTTTTTTTTTTTTGCAAATGAAGCAGCTAAGAAGCTTTATTCTGTGTCATGGCAGCTTTTTTTAATGTTTGATTCCTGTTCCTTCATTGAATCCCAGCATCATTCCTGTGCATTATCCTACTTACTGAAACCGTGCTGAGTATTGGTGGCATCTCCATTCCCTAGCCAGACCTCTGATCAACACCTGTATTTGTTTTTGGACACAGGGAGATGTTTCTGAGACCGTACGCCTCTTCTTTGAACAGAGCAAATCTTGTCCTCCAGCAGCCAAAAGTCTCCTGACCATCCAAGAGGTAGATGAATTCCTCATCCAGCTGTCAAAGCTTACTAAGGAGGATGACCAGCAAAGTGTGCTGCAGCATATCACTCGCAAGTAAGGAAAGTAATAAGCCCCTGAAGGTTTACTCTAAAACTAGGAGTCTTTATCTAAGCATCATAAGCTGGAATAGGTGGAAAAACTAATCACAAGCCACAGAGACTGAACTTTACATCTATAAGCCACCGTTAGTGGTTCAAGACATCTTGACTGCTGACCAGCAGTGGAGAACATGTGTGGCTCTTGTTCATGCCAGAGAATTTCATCCTTGCCTGTCCAGACACTGTTCAGTCACTACTAAACAAGTAATTTGCAGAACCACCTTCATGGTGCTTAGCTGTTAATTAAGTTGCAGTTCTTGGGTATGTTGGGAAATGCCTTCAAGCCATTTAGACATGTTGAAAATTCTTGGTCTGGCTCAGTTTGTCTTGAGTTGAAGCTGAGGATGTTGTTATTGCTTCCTCTTGAGGCATTAAGTGATTTTTGGAAGGTGCCACTGAGGCACAATTAATATTAGCATTCAAACAAAGATGCTGAAAAGCCTTTTGGATATTCTTTTGTGCCTCTGAAGTGTCACTGGTAACGTGTCCCCATCTGAGTTGAAAACCTGCAGAAGGGGAGGACCTTTTTTCAGCTGGGAAGAGGTTCGGTTACATGTCTGCTGTTTCTGCATCTTCTCTCACGTTTCAGGTGTACGGGCAATGACCTGAAATGCATCATCAGGCTAATTAAGCATGACTTGAAAATGAATGCTGGAGCAAAGCACGTGTAAGTCTTACCTTTCACTGTGAGATAAAACCAGAAGCAGGCATTAGCCTCCCAAGCCAGGAGCAGCAGACCTGAGGTTGATCCATGTTTCCCTCCCCTCCTCAATTTGTTAAAGGTTGGATGCGTTGGATCCCAATGCTTACGAGGCATTCAAAGCATCGCGCAACCTCCAGGATGTGGTGGAGCGAGTCCTGAAGAACCAGCAGGAGGCTGAGAAGATGCCAGGCCTGAAGCGAACCCTCAGTGTGCAGGCCTCTCTCATGACCCCGGTTCAGCCCATGCTGGTAATGTTGGCTCCCCTGCAGTGGTGGCCTTCAGCCGAGCAAGAGATGGAGTTCTCGTGCACTGTCAGGAGACCCTCACCTTTCAGAATCAGTAGGCGGATAAGTGACTGTGTGTAGTGTGAGCTGATAGTGTGCAGTGCTGAGTGTTATGTTTCATGCCATGTTGTGATAACCAAGAGGGCAGTATTTGGTGTACTCGGGATTTGCACCTTCAGTGCCACTGCAGAAGCTAAAATCTTGACTTGCTTTCAGTCCAGAAGTGACTTTTTTGTTTGCTGTCGTTTCAAAAGTGGATCCTTTTTCTGGAAATAGTGTAAGCTTTCCATTGGTTTAGGGATTCAAATAAGTTCAATTTTGTGTTTGAACAAATCAGAGTTAAATATTTGTTTCTGGGCTAAGCACACTCTTACAAAAGGCACAGTTGTTACACCTTTAAGTGGCTGTAGGAGCTAAGCACTGAAAAGCTGTAATTATCTGGGCATGTGCAGATGATCCTAAGTAAACAGGTAATTAAGAAAAGGAAAACTTGGACTAGATATCAGAGATCCTGGACAGAAAGATCTGCAAAGGCATTGATAGCACATTCATGAACTTAGGTGAGAGTAGCTTTATTTTTAAATATATCATCTGAGTTTGTTTGGAACTTTCTTTTTCCACCTTCCTAAGGCTGAAGCCTGCAAGTCAATCGAGTATGCCATGAAGAAGTGCCCAAACGGCATGTATGCAGAGATCAAGTACGATGGCGAGCGGGTACAGGTCCATAAAAACGGAGATCATTTCAGCTACTTCAGCAGAAGCCTCAAGCCGGTCCTCCCACATAAAGTAAGCACTTATAAAACTGTCTTTTCCATTGTGCCAGCTCCTCTATAAACACGACTGAATTTCGCAACGGTTTCTATAGGCAAGGAGGATACCTTCTGTTGTAGGCTTTCTTCTAATTTATCTAGATACTTGGAATCTGGAAAAGCAACACTTAATAGAATTGTAATCGGTTTTGGTGGACGTTGAGCTTGAAACTGAAGTTAAGGTCTCTGCCTTAGAGTCCTCTGTGCATTTTGGGAGGCTTGAACGTTGAGTGACTTGGCTAAGTTTGTTCAAGACTAATTTTTTTGTATTTGTAGCCTGTACTGTCTGTACCACCGTAGAACATAAAGCTAGTGCAGATATGCACACACGCTCAGACACGCTTCTGGAGAAAACCCCTGCAGTGGAGTGAGCCCCTCTCTTCAGCCAGCAGACCTATCTTGCCTTTCTGTTTTTTCCCAAGGTAGCCCATTTTAAGGACTTCATCCCCCAGGCTTTCCCTGGTGGGCAGAGTATGATCCTGGATTCAGAAGTTCTTCTGATTGACAATAAAACTGGCAAGCCGCTGCCGTTTGGGACTCTTGGTGTGCACAAGGTAAAATAAATAAAAATCCTTTGTTGTGGTTGGAGGCTGTTATTCTGCTGACTTAAACATACTAGCACGCAGTCTGTCATCACATGATAATTTAAGAGATCTGGTGCTTGCCAGAGCATCTGCAGAAAAGATCCCTGAGAAGGCTGATATTAATGAAAAGGTACTGATCTAATACAATAGATGTAATGTCAACCTGATCACTAGCAGGACAGTAAGAAAACTTCAGCTCAAGATAAGAACAGCTGTTCTGTCATTGCTTATCATTGCTTGAGCAATGTTTGGCAGACTGGAAACCACAATGATGCAGAGAGCATTTAGTCCATATGAATATGAGGTAGTGCTTATGTCTGGATGAAATGGCAATGAGGAAGGGGACAGTAAAATGAAAATTAAACAAAGTGCTTAAAGTAGCCGTTAATCGGAAGTCTCTAGAATGCTGGGGTTTTGTTGCAGCAGTAGTGAAGCTGTTAATATTTGTGGTGGTGTTTTGCTGTCGCTAGGAAATGAGCACGTTCTATCTTCTGAATTTGTGCTTTGACACAGTCTGGATCTTAATTCTCAGAATACTTTTGTCTTTTAGAAGAGGCTTAAACTTATAACTAAAAGATCATGGAGATAACAGAAACAAAAGAATTTGTTTTTATTTTTCCCAAAACTCCATATTGCTGCTTGCTACAGCTGCAGATTTAATTGATCTTATCTTTCAGAAAGCTGCTTTCCAAGATGCCAACGTTTGCCTGTTTGTGTTTGACTGCATCTACTTCAATGACATTAGCCTGATGGACAGGTATGTGTGGTGTAGTGAGAGCAGCCTGCCCGGTTTCCCAGCATGAGCCTGCTGGAACACACAACTGCCGCAGAGGGAGCGGATCACGTTGCCTGTTAGGACTGGCCATTCACCCCTGTAACATCAGGACAGCGCAGGGAATCCGCGCTGTGCTAAGGAGTTTCACTTGGGAGCTCTGTCTTGCTCTGCAGTTCCAAAATACCAGGATTAACTGCACTGAACTGAGTGTTCTTCAGTACCTACCTCATCTTACATCCCCTGAAACTAAATGCACTCTTAACATAAAGATTTTATTTTATAACTTCCTGGAGTCACATAAGAATCGATTGTTCTTTCTGGAACTCTGTAGGAGAAATAATTAAATTATTTAAATAGCTTTTCTCGGTGTTCATGTACAGGTGCTTCATGCTAAAATTCCTTGTGTCCTTAATTATCCGTACCTTGGTTTAGGCCTCTGTGTGAACGTCGCAAGTTTCTCCATGATAACATGGTTGAAATCCCCAACCGGATCCTCTTCTCGGAGATGAAGCATGTCACAGTGAGTTCAGTGTCAACACAGCATGCATGGTGATCTCGGAGACACTTCACCACTCCCTTACCACATGGCCTTTCGTATGGTGAAGGCTGCAATTCCAGCATTCCCTGCCTGTCGAAGTGGTTCCACATGGTCTGTGTGGAGGACTTCTGGAGCTAGCATTGACAAGAAAGCCGTGCCTGTGCTTCCGTCTTGTCTTGGCTGCAACCACTTCAGTATAGTCTTAACTTACACGTCTCTTTTTTTTCTTTTTTTTTTTTGCTTCTTCATGATTTTGTAGCCACTGTAACTTTGACACTGTTGGGAGGAGCTAAAGCCTGTTGTAACTTAGCCTGCATTGTGCAACGCTGAGCTGTGAGGTCTGCAGTATGACTGAAGGGAGCTGGACTGCTTGCAGTTCCCAAACTGGCAGCTTAAGTGCCACACAGCCCAGATGCATCCTGAGTGCTCAAACCCACACTGAGACAGCAGCACGCTCCTCTTTTTCTCTAATTGTTATACACAAGGCCTACGTCCCATTATTTTTCCCCGCTGCTGTAGATTCCTGTACCACCTTGGTTTTGGTGGAGAATGGTTGGACATTCAGGGCAGAGAAGGCATTTTGGGAAGAGGAAAAGAGCATAGGTCCCAAGGCAGTTGGATAGAGAAGAACACAGGCACTGCTGGCTGGGGAAAATCTGATCTTGTACATGTGGGACATCCTCAGGACACAGTGAGGCTGTCTCGTCTCTGAGGAGTATTTAACTGACACACCCTTCTTGGGACATATTCCCAGCTTAGTTATTGGATATGCAGCAAAGAGAATCCATATGGCATTCTCCTCAGAAAACGATTTTATTAAATTACCCGTTTATTTCCCTGAAGTTGCTGTGGTTTTAGTGCACCACTGCTCCAAATAGAAAGCCCGAAGACCACAGCCCTTTGACGGTCTTGAGCTAGTCATGATTCCTTTCCTTCGCAGAAAGCTTCAGATCTGGCAGATATGATCACCCGCGTCATCCGTGAGGGGCTGGAAGGACTGGTGTTGAAAGATACAAAGGCAAGTTCACATTCACTCTTCACTGGTGTGTGCCGGGAGTTGGGGAATAACAACAGAGATCTGTGGATGAAGCACACAAGGCTGAGCATCCTTGAAGCTTCTCTGGGTTCTTGTCGAGGCTGACATCCAACCCAGGTTGCTCCCTATGTGTCTGAGCGCTGCTGCGCTCGTGTCCGGCGAAGGAGGATACAAGCGAGGGCTGTTTGAGGAGACGGCTGTCCACCAGCTCATCCTCTGACTTAGAGTTCTTGCCTTGTTTTGCACAGGGTAATTATGAACCGGGAAAACGACACTGGTTGAAGGTGAAAAAGGACTACCTGAATGAGGGTGCAATGGCCGACACAGCAGACCTGGTGGTGCTGGGAGCTTTCTATGGACAAGGCAGTAAAGGTCAGTCCCTGGAGTTGGCTTAAGTCAGAGATCTGTAAGTTCAGAGAACTCTCAAGCTTTTTCCTGTTCCAGGCCTGATGTTGCATTGGGTCTGCTACCGGAATGAGACTGGCTATAACAGTGACTGTCACCACGTGCCATGCTAGGAGTTTTCTGTGGATTTGTTGGCACGGCAAGGCCTTAGGTCTCAGGCTGGGCTCTTACGCGCTGTAGAGACTCTGTTCAGCTTTCTGTATGGGAGCTGATGCTGTGAAGCCATCACAAGCCCTTTGACTCCCAAAGGTGGGGAAGGGGTTTGGTTCATTACTTCGCTTTTTGAGAAGCTGTGGCCTGTCCTGTACGAGATGTGAGCCTGCTACTGTCCCCTCCTGCAGGTGGGATGATGTCCATCTTCCTCATGGGCTGCTATGATCCCAAGAGTGAGAAGTGGTGCACTGTGACCAAGTGTTCTGGTGGCCATGATGATGCCACCTTGGCACGCCTGCAAACAGAGCTGGATATGGTGAAGATCAGCAAGGTGAGAGGGGCTCTGGCGTGGAGGCGATCGAAGGAATGCTCCGTGAAGGGCTTGGTAAAAGCCTTCGTCCTGCTGAGCTACTTGCTGCTAAATGCAGAATCGCCGTGCTCTGCTCACAATGAATAGAGGATCAACTGGAGTTTGCAGATAGGCTGCTCTGACAACTGAGGTGTAGGTGCAGCCAGCTCCCGAGATGAGACACTGCCCGAGATTTGTGCTCAGACGCTGGGTGGGATGCCTGGCACCATCTGTTTCCTGCTCAGACACAAGTTTTACTGGGAAGAGTAGAGCAAGTGCTGGTTTTTTGGCGTATTGTGATTGGTAAAGACAGTCACTAGATGGGGCAGCGGGTGAGGAATGCCCAGTCAGCCCGTTGTCTTGTGGCTGGGTAGCGAGTGACTTATTTAGGTGGTGAATCTTCCTTTTCAAGACTTGACAAATAGAGAGCTGAGTTCTGATATTTACTCGATATCCTGAAGGCCATTTGCATCAAGGTTACGGGATCTTAAAAAAATGGGTAGCTCTATATGAATCACAATTGGAGCACCGTTATTGTTTTACGTATAGAATGACAGGAATTGAGAGCTGGGTGACAGGTAATTTTTGTGACCTTCTAGATGAAATTGCTGCAGATCCGCGCACTTTGCAGCACAGGCTAACGCAGGTTTCCTCTAGGTTGTCTTCTCAACTTCTTTTGCAGAAATAGGTTCCTATATGATCGTAAGTGCCATCCTTTTGGTTTTGTGTTTTCAATAGGATCCTAGTAAAATTCCAAGGTGGCTAAAAATTAACAAAATCTACTACCCAGACTTCATTGTTCCAGATCCAAAGGTAAGTGCTGCCCTGGTTGCTGAACTGTGTTTTCCAGCCTTCACATACCAATTTGCTGCGCTTTGTTTCATTGTACAGATTGTCTCTGTTACAGGATTAGTCTTCATACTTGGAGTAGGAAATGGAGCACAAGTTTTTATCTCTAAATCTTGCAGGTGCATTTGAAGCTAAGAGCTTCGTGAAGAAATCATACCTGCAGCACTTCTGGGAATTATATTCTTGTGTGTGAAATCCCTCCCAGAAATGAGCTTGCTTTAAACTGAGGCATGAAAAATCTGACTTGGAACTCTTGAGGCACAACTGTAACCCAGAAGTTGCTGTTGTTCTTCAGAAATTATCAGTATGCTTTGTGCCATGTATGTCTGACAGAAAAGGTGTTATTTAGAAATTGGCTTTATGTATTAGTTGAGGATCTCTGACTTGCTGGGAAAAAAACCCAGATATTTTTCTAATTAAGGTGACTGGGAAGGTCAGGTTTCTGTGTGCTGGGGTGAGGAGCTGGGGGTGTTGTAGAGAAGCACAGACAGATGAGAACACAGGAGTGTGACGTGACTTCCTCAATACTGTTTAGAAAGCCCCAGTGTGGGAGATCACAGGGGCTGAGTTCTCCAAGGCTGAAGCCCACACTGCAGATGGGATCTCCATTCGCTTCCCACGCTGCACCCGCATCCGAGATGACAAAGACTGGAAGACAGCCACCAACCTCCAGCAGCTTAAGGTGAGTTAACGCCGTGTCAGCAGCGTGTTTGGGAATAAGATCTGACAACAGTCTGTATTTAAAAGGACAAATTTGGATAACAGGGTATGTAGTGAAGGTATCTGCTGAGTGCTGCCTAGGATGGCATGTTACATTGCCCATTTATTCCAGGCTCAGGCTCTTGCTGGATTGTTTTGATGTGAATCTTGCTCTTTATGGGGCTCTGGAGTCTCCTGAGCTGTTGTGTTGTGCACTTTCAAGAAAGTCTGGCAGCTACTTGTATCAGTTCTTCCAAGAGCTTTCGTGGTGAGGAATTTCCTTCCTGAAAGGTGACCCTTATTCTCCTAAGTGTTTATGGTCATCCAGCCTCCCATGAATGGCTGAGACTGGGGGAGGCATCTGGGAAGTGACTAAGGGCAGCCTGGCCCAGTTCCAGGGCACAGGGGCCAAACGGCCGTCAGCCAGGACCCCTGGGGCTGCACCCACCCCCCGCAGCTGCTGGGCCTCCCTCGCCGATGGGAACTGGTTGGCTTGCTGCCATCCCCAGCGATAAGTTGGCTGTTGAGCTCTGTTCTCAGCCTGGTTACTATTGTTTGGGCTGTCCCCACACTACTGGCAGCAGATGTAAGTGCTTGTTATGGCGGCGAAGCAAGGAGCGATCCAGCACGCCTGCTGTCCGGCCTGCTGTCCGGCCTGCTGTCCCGCCTGCTGTCCCGCAGGCTTTCTGGCTCCCTGTGCAGGTAGGGGAGAGAAAGGAAAAGGAAAAATATCCCTTTCAGACAGATTGCTCTCTGAGCGAGCGATGGGAGCTGTTTGTCAGGCTGGGGAGCTGGGCTCTGAAGAGTTTGTCTTGCTCTGTAGCAGATCACATAAATCCAGCTTTTGGTACCTCCATGTATGGTTTCCCTTTATGTCAAGCAGCTGGGTGGAAGCAGAGAGCTTGGACAAAGTTGACTGGAAAATGGCTACAAATTGGTGCAGGAAGGAAAACCACATGAGCAAACACTTCAGGGGGGAACACAAGCAAGAGCAGACCATGCATCCCAGCTCGAGGCCGTGCGTCCAGTTCACGTGTGCTGTGAGAGGTTTCACTGTGGTTAAAGGCAGTGCTTTGTTTCTGGTGGGACAGGAGCTGTACCAACTCTCCAAAGAGAAGGCTGACTTCAGTGTTGTTGCTGGGGAGGAAGAGGAGTCCACAGCTGGCAGCAGTGGAGAGAATGAGGGAAATTCCAGGTCTTCCACTCCACACAGCACTATTAAAACTCCCCCAAACAAGTCACCTGCAAAAGCCCAGAAGACAGAAGGTGAGATGTTGCTTTCCAGGGAGAGGAGCTTCAAGAGGGATTTCTCATTTGAGGCAGGCTGGTTTTGGATCTTTGTCTTCTGTCAGAGGCTTGTCCCATGGCAGCTTCTGTGTGCGTGTTGGGGTTAACAGGCAAAGCTGTGCAGACCCTTGGTCTGGCCCTGGTTCAAAGCGGGGATTGCATGGCCACACCTCGGGGGTGTGCTGGGGCTGAGAGAAGACGGGAGCACCACTGATGCTGCTGTTCAGGTTGGTGCTTGGGCAACTCATTTAGACAATAGAAGCTCTTTGAGATTATATGCTGCCTAGAAGAGATACCTCGAACCTACCTCTCTATGGTATAAACCCAGTTTATACCATAACTACCTTGGAGTGATTTCTCTGGGGCTGCAGACCCAGAATTAGACCAAGGTCCTTAGCAGACTGTGTCAGACCGATCCGAACAGCAAACTGCTCCTGTTCCTGCAGATCACACGCATATTTGGCCACAAGCCAGGATTTAATTTTACTTGGATGAAATTCACGCAGGGCACCTGGATGGAGGGGATTTCCAGGTAGTAAACTGCAAAGCTGTGAAATGAGTTTGTTTCACCAGGGCTTTGTCACTGGGGAACAGCAGAAGCGAATTTCCGAGCAGTCTCAAAAAGACAGTGTGGTGACAGCAGGGAGGAAAGCTGAACAGCAGCGTCCTGGAGCTGAGGGCAGGAACATGTCCTGGTGCCATGTGCAGTAGAAAAATGTCTGACTAGTTACGTTCTGATTCATAGATTTTCCAGAAAGAGGGAGGAAAAGCCTTTTCATTTTTACCCTCCTCACTGTTCTCCCTCCACTTTCACAATCGGTATCTGGACAGGGCGCACAAATGAGACAAGTATTTGTTTTCAGAAAGCAAAGCAGTGATTGGATCCCCTCAAAAATCAGAGGAGAAACGAGGGGAGAAGCGCAAAGCATCTGAGATGGATGACAATGGAAAACAGGTACGGACAGCTGGACAGACACCGCTTTGGGGTGGGAGGGAGCTGAGGCAGTTTCACTTATCTCTTCACTTTTGCCTTCTACCTGGAAAACTAAATTGAAATGAAAAGGGCAGAAATAGCAGCAGCAGGGCCTCTCGTGAAGGAAGCAGAGGGCTGCAGCTCTGCTCCCCTGTCTGCCCGGCTGAGTCGTGCTAAGGGCCAATACTCTGTTCCCCCCCCAGCAGCGTCCTCTCAACAAAGTGTTGTGACCGCGAGCGGTGCTTGCTCTGGGAGCCGCTTACGGCAGAGGTGGGGGCTGTGAGGGAGCACTGGCCTTTCCAGCCCCTTGTGCACCAGCTTGTAGCAGTGGATTCAGAATCACTGAGCTGTATAAGCCTGGAGTACCTATTTGGGTGTAAACAGCAAGTCCCCTGGGGGGTGGGGGGGGTACAATCTCCTGCCTAAGACACATCAGATTGTAGAGACACAGACATGGAGATCATGGTCACAGGACCACATCAGCATCATCAGGAAGGGGCATAAAGGGGTGATCATGAACCGGGGAAGTTATGAGCCATGGGATGGGAAGGATAACCTCCGGAACTGTGAATGGACTCACTGATGCCTCAACACTGTGTGTGGTTTTCAGTCCAAGCCAGTGTTTATACCAGCCTGTGCTTCTCCTCTCGCCCAATACGCAGCCACTGCTGGACATATTCACGGGTGTGAAGCTGTACCTGTCGCCCTCTGTGAAGGACTTCGACAAAATCCGGCGGTACTTTATAGCATACGATGGGGATCTTGTGCCAGAGTTCGACACAGCCTCAGCCACGCATGTCATAGGGGACATTGACGAGAATCCCGGTGCTAAGCGTGTGTCTCCCAACTGGATCTGGCAATGCATCCGGAAACGGAGACTGGTGGCCCCATGCTAGCAACGGGGGGCAGCTGGCGAGCCTGGAGACAAAATCCCATGAAGGGAACAGCAGAGAACTAGGTAGGTGGAAGAGATGGGGAGATTCCTCTGGAGATATGGATAGAAACTAAATGCCCAAGTCCACCAGAAGTAGTTACAAAGATCCATAGCAACCATATGGAATGAATTAAACTACTCTCGAAAGAATTGTCACCGCTGAATCCGTTTTTCTGCCCGTACTGTAGACCACTGCCCTTACCTAGGTGCTGATTTAGGCTCCTTGGGTTTTTTAAAGTTTGGGTATTTTTATAAAGAAATAAAACTGAAGCAATTTCTCTTTTGCTGTCAGGACTTATTTCCCAAAGGTTTTATTCTTTGCCTGGCCAGGAAAATAGACCTTCATATACATGAAACTCTGAGCTGGAGTGCCAGGATCACTTTGCTGCATGGCTGCAGTCTCCATGAAGGACACGTGGCCTTCTCCTGGTTTGACTTTCCTGTCCTGCCTTTCAGTGCACGTCTGTGTCCAGTGGCGGTTTACACCTCTGCCATTGGTTTCCCAGTGGAAGCTCCCTTGGTGTCCTAGTTTTTATTACAGCCACCGCATCCTCCCGGGGGGTTTGTTTTCCAGGATACGTTGCTCATTGCTCTGCGAGTTGCATTTCAACAAGTAAAAGCCTTCAGGACAGCTGAGAGAGCTCCCTGGCTGAAGCTGTTCACAACTACCGCAAGTGTTAAGGAAATAAGGAAGACAGGTTTTAGCAGTAGAGACTCTCTACATTAACTGTTTTGCAAATGACTAATTCTGCATGAGCAGCCCAAGTGCATGTGTATGTTCTGAAAGGAAAGTGAGGTGCCCAGTTCCCTGCGTGTCCGGGGGCACAGAGTGTGCGCTCCCCTTGTAACCGTCACAAAGCCAAGACTGTACTGATAAAAAGTTGGTGTTTTCAGTTAACTTATTTCCTTCCACCTCCTCTGTACATGTACCCCACCCACTAATGTTATTTAAGCACCTGGTCTCCCAAGCTCGTTCTGGCTGAAATTCAGACCCAGCTTTAGGATCTCTGCTGGTAACAAGAGCCTAAAAACAAGCGTCACTGAATCACATTTCAACTTTATTATAAAATTATAAACCAAGCTTCTGTACCAAAACTCTGAAGTTTCACCATCATAGTACCAAGTGGGTTTGATAGAGGATGTGCCAATTCAACTGGAATATTAACTTGAAAAATAGTTCAGCTGTACAGTGTACACAAAGCACATAAATAGTTCCATTTACTTTATTAGTTTGGATCATTATATTCCTCTCAACATTCCTTTCAATCATTAATCAGTTTCCTCCAGATTGTGATTTTCTTTTAAAAACAACTCAATCATACCCAGCTCTAGAGAATCCATTTCTGCAAGTGAAACACTGTAGTCGGAAGCATCCTCCCTTCAGAGAGCACGTTCCAGACAGTCGGGGGCCTGTCTTCTCTGCGCTACCCTTTCAGACACTGATCTGCAACTTCCTTTAGCTGCTGTAGAAAAGAAGCCTCCCCCACAAGTACCAGCACATCTGTCCCCAGGGGAATAATTGTCCTCCTGCTACATTCCCCCAGCCCTGAGTTTAGTGAACGATACAACATGAATTTTCACAGTGAATCTACTAAAGGACATGTGTATTCCTGTGCTCTAGAAGAGCACATACAGTTACTGCTTACCTGCAGGTTTATTTTTAATTGTTTTAAACAAGCTGCATTGAATTGTACAAGTTCTCTTCTTGTGCTGGAAGCTGTTTAAAGTCAAAAATTAGAGAACAACCTAAACCAGGAAAGAGGTAAAACACAGAATTTTTAGTTCAGTGAACCTCGGCAGCTGCTGCGTTGTGGACTTCAGAGCCCAGCAGCAGTTCTGCACCCCACTGACTGACACACTTCTTCATCTCTAGTGCTTGCAGAGCAGAGACCCTCCCCTCCTGCTTGTTGAGAAGTTGCCACTCAGGCACTCTTCCACCTTCAAGATACACGAGTTTAATTTGCTGGCAGCATATCACAACTTACTGCAGAAGTAGCTGGCTTTGGTGATCATTTCTGTAACCGCACTCCGCTACGCCAGGAGCTCTAAGCAGACACTTTTGATGCTGTTCCTCTGCTGGCAGCAGAGATCCAGGGTGACCACAGAGGGACTCCCTCATCCCTCCAAAGGGGAGAGCAAGCCAGGCCAAAACCTGCAGCAGCTTCACAGATTAACTTAAGGCATCATGAGTCTGGATGGAGCTGTGTCTCAAGGCTTCCCCGGGAGCGTGCTGGCGGCGAGGGGAGCGGTGAGGGCTTGCCCCGGTCACCGGCAGCCTGCGGGATCTCGCACAGAAACAACACAGCGAATCGCTCTGGAGAAGCAGCCTGAGTGTAACGGGGGTGTGGCGCTGAGCAAAGGGGATGGGGAGCTGACCTGTAAACAAGCACCTGCAGTGAAGAGCTTGCTGATTCAAGGGAGATAGATAGTTTGTTTTCTTTCACCTCTAAAAACAAAAAGTCACCTGTACTTAACTACGACTGTGTAGCAGTGGAGTCTCCGCAACCCTTCAGCTCTTTCTTTTCCTCACTCAACCCTCTAAAAGACTCGAGCCTTAGATTTGTAGCTCCTTAATCGAGTGAAATCAGTTTTCAAACGATTGCTGGGATGTACCGTGAGGAAGCCTGTGAAGTCAAAGGAATCAACAACAGTCAAACTAGAAATTCCCCCCTCGCTAGCCTGTAAACAGAGAGCTGCCACCTCACATGGGAAGGCTGTTCAGTCTCCCTCCCCTTCCGTTATTCAAGAACACAAAGTCCATCTTCAGAGAAAATTATATATTTTTTCCACAATTGCTCTGGGCTAGAATTATGCTTATTCTAAATACAGAAATCAGAGGCTGTCTGCCTGTCCTGCAAGCATGAGAATTTAACATTAAGTTAAAAATATATATATAATTAACAAGCATATTTTAGTCTTTGGAAATAAAGTTGCTGGGTGTACAGCCTAAGCAGCAAAACAAACGTCACATTTTGAGACCCCAGTGCACATGTGTTCATTATTCAGGGGGAAATACAAAGCCTCTGAATCTGATCTTTGTGCTGGAAAGCCAAGCATCCATCTATCTCCAACGCTCGTGGAGATCAACTTGTTCTAGAATGTAGGTGGTTGATTATTTCTGTGTCTGCTGCCGGCAAGAAGCTCCCAGGAGTCCAGGCACTGTGGTGTAAAGCACTATTGCGGGACGAGCACAGCCAGGCATGGCTTGGTAAGAGCAGGTGTCCCCAGGCTTCATCCTTCCCTCACTTCCAGCTTCCGGCGGGGTCCATGTGCTAATCTCTGACCTAACTATCGGTAGCGATTTCGACCGTTTCTCTAACAGCAGATGAGGCTTTAAGGCACCGCCAGTCCTCCTGACGCACGCTTAGGACTTAAAGACGTGGACAGCCCTTATCACGTACTGCCTGCATATGGGACACTCGCTCATCCGCTTCCCACACTTGGTGCAAGTGACCATGTGGCCGCATTCCAGCAGGACACAGTCGATGGGCGCATCCATGCAGATTTTGCAGAGGTTGTCCTCGCTGCTGGGGAACCCAGCACCACCTGAGGAAACAAGAGACCACAGGTCATGTGAAACAAAGTAACCGTCGTTGCTTTTGTGCATTCTGTGAGTTGCATTAGCAAAGGGCTTCTCTCCTGTACTTGTGCATGTCAGCTCCGGAAGAAACCTCCCCATGTGTGTGCACTGACGGGGGTGTATCTGCTGTACCAACTGCTGTACACAGTAATTTCTGTGTAATGAAAACAGAAATACCAGAGATTCTTAGCAATGAGGCAAATGAAGCAACGTGAGTGTCTCTTCCCAAGTAGCAAGGACGAGATAAAATGGCCTCAAGTTGCTCCAGGCGAGGTTTAGGTTGGACATGAGGAACAATTTCTTCCCCAAAAGGGCTGTGAAGGGCTGGCCCGGGCTGCCCAGGGCAGTGCTGGAGTCCCCATCCCTGGCGTGGAGATGTGGTGCTGAGGGACATGGTTCGGTGGTGACCTGGCAGTGCTGGGGGAACGGTTGGACTCCATGATCTTAAAGGTCTCTTCCAACCAAAACGATTCTATGATTTGGTGATTAAGAACATCACTTACCAGTTTGATCGTCAGTGTCAGAAACTGCAACATAAGAAGAGAAAGTTATCTGGTGAGAGTAAGAGAAGATGGAAAAAAAATTTTCCTCGAGTGGGACTATTAAGCGGGAGCTGAAAGCCTTGAAGGGAGATGACTAAACCAAAACTGCTTTTTGCTGATCCCCATGGAGAGGCTCAAGCTGAATCTGATCAGAACAGGCTGTTCAGCTGGCAAGAAACGTCCTCTTTTCCTGAGCTTACACCATAGCTGGTGCTTCACAAAGAAAAGCCGTTAAAGTGCTGTCTCTGTTTTTAAGACAGCCTTGGAATTTCTGCAGTGTTTGGCTTCCTACAACTGCACTTTCAGCAGCCCCACGTGCCGGTTTCGTTGGTGTTACACAGCCTCAGCCACACGCTGGGAACAGTCATTAAGAGAAAAGGATCGATTCTGTCAAAAAGCACAAAATACAATGAAAGAGGAATACAAACCCAAAGTGGTTCTCTTAAATCTTTTATCACTGAGAGGACAAAGCTTAGAGAGAAAACAAGGCCACTTTGGGCAGTGCTGCGAAACAAACCTAACTATGACATCAAAGTGTTAACACACTTTTGTCTATTACGTACATGTTTCTGTCATCTTTATTCACCTAGAATTGCAAACTAGCACCTGAAAGTCAAGGCAGATACATTCTCTGCACCTTTATCACACCACCATCCCCTCATCAGTCAGGAGAATGCTCTTGTGACCAGGAGGACAGGGTCACACCCCAGGTAACCGCAACCGTTCAGCAGCGGGAGCCGCTGTCACTGAGCACGTGCCCACTCCCACCTGCACGGTTGCTTTTTGGTGGCATTTTCCTGCTCGGTTGCCAGTTATGAGTCAATAGATAAGAGCTCGCCCCAGCGCTGAGAGTCACTGTCCACAGCTGCTATCAGCTGTTCTGTGGGTGATGCAGCGACCAGCAGGATCTGCCACGGCTGCACGGAACCCGCGGTGGAGGGGGCACGGGGCTCCTTTGCTGCACGACAGGGAAGTCACTCTCCAGAGCTACCGTAATGCTCTGCTCTTAAACACGGACCAGTATTGGTGGAGAGAGTTCACCTACTTTAATGTGCAGAACACTCCCTCCTTCTCCTCGCTTGCACGAAACAAATGTAAGATAAGTTCCATTTCTACAACTGTCTGTAAAAGGGGAAAACCTGGAAAACAGGCACGTTTGCCAGGTTTCTTACCTAGATGTTGAAGGTCTTTCTCTTTGTAAAGACGAGTCACCCTCTCTAGCAGCTCCCACTTTTCACAGCAGCCTTTGTAGTTGACAAAGTTGCGAGCAAGGATTTCCTTCAGCTGTCGCACAGAGAGTGCATTGATGTCTCCAATGCTCGTTAGATCGGACAGAGAAGCCTTCCTCCCCTGCACCAGGTTATCTTCTGAGTCAGTAGACTGGAAGGGAACAGAGACAGAATGATTCTTGTCCTCAACTCCTCGCACTACAATTCAAATCAACTTTCAACATGTGCACTAGCAGGGATTCATGTTTGGATGCACATGTAACTGATTACTCTGAACTCCTCCATCTATCAGAAACACAAGTCCTAGGATGGAAATAAATAACTTCTATTATTAGAGTGTCCGAGTGAGACCACTTCTTTCTATATGTGTAGGACAAGATGGTGCCAAAAAAGGGGTTGATTGGGTGTGCTGGTGGTCGGGCTGAATTACTGCTTAGCCACCCATCTCTCTGCAGTAGCAAATACAGCCTGGTAAAATGTGGTATTCCTTGTCACTGAATTCCATCGAGGTCCACACAAACCTGTGTCTCCTCCTCTGCTGGTGCTTCTGCTGCATTCTCAACTCCTGTCATATCGGCTTGGCTTGGAGGCACGTAACCATTTGCCTAGAAGAGGAAACAAAGCTTTCACCAACACCGCATCTCTGCGTCTGAAGGGAAATCAGTTTGCTGGTGCAGCGTAACTGCCAGCCTGCCTGCTGGAAGGACGAGCTGCAGCACGAGGTAACAGCGGGGCACACGGACAGAAGGTCTTTCCTGTGCAGCACCTAAAACTAAATAAACTTCAAACAAGTACAATGTTTTGAAATTGAAGTGCAGCATCTGACCCTCTAAAGCCCTGCTTTGTTTAAAGCCTGATTGAGCACTTGTACAAGGTCCCACATGCTGTTCTTGTGAGGCTGGATCAGGAGGAGACCACATTCAGACACGTGTATATGTACACACCATCCTTCACCGCAGCACTGCGGTGTCACACGGGGGATGTCACAGCTCTGACGGCTCATCAGCTAGCAGTGCAAGGCTCTGCGTGAGGCTCCTCTGTAGCACAGCTCAAAGCCTACACGTCATCTCTACAGTGACCAGGTGCTCTGGAGAAGCACCTTCCCTGGTGGGTTCTGGACTGGACACACAGGAGATACTTGGTGAAGAACCAGCAGCAACAAAGCCGGGAATGAGAAGGGGCAGTTGCTTCGAGCACTCAATAGAACGAACGGCAGTGCGACGGCAGCCGAGTCGCCCTCAGCAGCCAGCATTCCCCTCTGTGGTTTCCCTGCTGACAAAGGACATTGTAATGTTACCCTCTGACCTATCTCAGTGGGGACTTGTTAATATTTACAAAGCAAAAGCAAAACAGTAACTCCGAAAGAGCCTGAGCTGTAGCAGGATGTCATGCAAGTAGAGACAAGAAGCTGCAATGTATCACTGGAATGGCAACACCAGAAAACCAGACAATGAAAAGGCCATTTAATGATTTTTTTAAAATCGTCCTCTCAGGAAAACTCTTCTTTTGTACTAGAGAGATCTATCTGCTGAGGAAGCTGAAGGTACGTACGCTTCACAGCTCTGGTCCGCAGGCACTAAATACACCTAATAACTCTGGAACAGGACTAGGAGCAGATGTCAAACAGCAAGTAAACTTCCCACACCAGAGAGCAGAAAGACAAACAGAGCAAAGTCAATAAAAAATAATTAAGCTCAAATGCCCCTGACAAGGCTCATCAGAACTGTAGGATTCACCATAAACTAAAGACTTAACAACAGACTTGGGTCTTGTCTTCTGTTGATCTGAGTGCAGAAGACACCAAAAACCTCACCCATCTCGCACACATCTTCCTCATCAGGTTCAGTTCCAAAACTGCTTTAAAGGGTGCCTGCTGCCTTGCACACGAATTAAAGAACACTAATTACCATCTCATCTAACACCTACGCACAACTGCCAGGGGGTTGTCAAGCATCGACACACAAGACGGATCTGTGTACTAGCACGGACATCGAGTACCAAAGGAACCAGGCACAGGAGTATCCAGTGGCAATGGCAAGTGTGGAGCAGAGCACCAGAGAAAACACCTCAGAACAGCGAGGGAACGTTCAATACGTCCAGCGCTGCCCACCCAATTAAGTCCACTCATGTAAAAAGGGAACAGCCCGTTGAAGTTGGTGACAGCACGTCAAGGTTTTACACAGCAGGGCAGTGTAAAGTAACTCATCTGTAGGAAAGTGTGAGGTCCTCACTTCAAAATTAAAAACAAACCTGAGAAGAGCACGTACAAGATGCAGCTGAAGTATTCTGCCATCTGCTCTGTGCAGAAGCCTCCTTGCTTTTTAAGCAGGCAGATAGAATGTAAAACTCTTCTGGCACATTACTTGGAAAACCTCCCGGAACATCTTAGCAGTTAATGCAAAAACAGAGATCAATGAGTCTGCACAAGATGGTTCTGGCTGGAGACCATACCTGTTCATGTTCCTGAGCTAGTGCACTTGAGATGGGATCTGCAGACACGGGAGACGCATCAAGTGAGGTAGAAGATGCTGTGCTGGTCGGTGGGAGAATCACAAAGTCCTGCTCTCCAGAGGCACTCGTATTAAATTGATTTGTTCTTATCTGATCTTCCTGGGTAATGACAGGCTGCTGGCCAAGAATCAGAAATACCAGGTCCTCCTTTTCACGGCACAGCTCTGTGGAGATCTCATGGAGTGCCAAATAGTCTCGCAGATCCTTCACCTTCATCTTTATCAACTCTTCCCGCTGGAAAGCTGTGGCTCGGAAACGCTGGCAGAGGTGGCAGAGGAGGGGACCAGCTTCAGGCTGGTTTGAGCAGGACGTACAAAAGTTCTTCTTACAGTCCAAGCAGATGTGCTGGTAAAGAGAAGGGAAGAGAATCAAACCAAGCCACCATGACCTGCACCAGAGGCGCACAACCCGGGCAGGCAGCGCTTCTCTGCCATCTGGAAGCCAAAGTAAGTGACAGCCTCTGGGAAAGCATCAGCAAAACCCTCTACGTTATGAAAAAGTGCCAAGTATGTTACCATGTTCCTAGACGAGGAACAGGATTGACCCATGAGCAGATCACTAGATTCCACACAGTTCTTAGACAATTCCCTCAACTGACAGTTTTCCACACCTTATTCTGGACCTGTTCATCCAGTTTAAGCCCCAGATGAAATCAGGAGACATCTATGAGACTTTCAAGTAAATTACAGCTTTAAATTACAGTGCACTGCTTTAGAAAACAACGAAATATGGCTCTGTGCATTAAGAAAGCTCTAGCATTGGAGGGAACTACTTCAAAACATTTCTCTGTTTCATAAATGTAATACTTGCTATGAGTGATCTCCCTCCCCCTCCTTTTTTTCCCCTCCACCGTAAGAGGAAAAGGAAAGAGCAAAGCTTACAGTGTCTGACAGGCATCAGAGAATTCAGTGTTCATTTATGTAACAAAAATAGCCAGCTTATTTTGAAAATACTCCGCACTCTGGGTGCCAGTTGGGTGCTAGACAGAAAGTGTTGGAAGTTTGGAAATATTAGGCCCCAGGTGTTTAAAAACTTTACAGATTCAATTCTGTTTAATGA
Source organism: Eurystomus gularis (assembly GCA_013400335.1). Classification (NCBI taxonomy): domain Eukaryota; kingdom Metazoa; phylum Chordata; class Aves; order Coraciiformes; family Coraciidae; genus Eurystomus; species Eurystomus gularis. The sequence goes on along the minus strand of VZZY01024877.1, from coordinate 44,974 downwards.
TTATATTTTATACTGTTCTGATCTCATCACTCAGGGCTCGATTGTCAGAAGTTCCAAGCACTCACAGTCCATGTTGACTTCTGCAGAACCTTGACTGTCCAACACTTTGGAAAGTCAGATTCTGCAGTTTCCAATAGGAATAGCAGCAAACAGCCGCGTTACGCGCGTTTTTAAAAGTCCTGAGGGAAGAAAGATCTGGTTTCAGTGCTGGTTCAAATGCGCACTTGCAGTCCCAGAGAAGACAAGCATCCCTATGAAATCCTGACATCCTGACCCTTCAGAGCTTTGCAAGGCAAAATACACATGCAGAGTTGGAAAAACAACAAATATAAACTCCAAGACAAAAAAAAATGCTTCGTAAATTGCTTTTAGTGATTAAAGAGCATTTTAAACTTTGCAGTTCGAAGCAAGCAGATGTTTCTCATGTTCGAAAAGGTGTAAAGACACTAGTTGTTTCCAGACGCTCCTTCTGATCCCCTTTTCAGCCTGGCAGCCCCCCTGCCCCACACACCCGACAGACTTCTCCTTTCCAGCCTCTAACTGACCTACAATGACAGGCAGTGGAAAGAATCCCCATTTCCTGCCTAAGTATTTTAAGACATGAAAATTTCTACCACAAAGAGAATCTCTGGTCATGCAAACATGAAACCTCATCTCAAAGCTGCCGTTTGAGCACCTGCCAAGTAAAAGGGACTTGCATCAATCACAACGCAACAGGAGGGGCAATTCCCACCTGCCATCCAGCTCTGAGAAGTTTTCCTTAACTTGCTTGTTATAAAAGCATTTGTAAGAGACTGACTTTTTTTGCCCCCATGATTGCAGAAGTGATCCACTGTCTCAGGGAATTTTCAGGGCAGAAAGAGTAACTGCTGGTTGTGCCTGTGTCTAGAGCAGAGGAGCGAGCTCTACACAGGCAGAGCAAGGGAAAATAACCACCCAGACAACACTTCCCCTCCCTCAGTCACCCACCTCTGACAGGGGAGCCATCAGAAGGACTGAGAAAAAAAAATTAAAAATAAATAAAGAAACCCACAACCAACCAATCCTGCTGTACCGTGGCAGGGGGAAGCCTCCCCCGTGCTCCGCAGATGCCAAAGCAGCTCCAGAGGGACCCTTCCCGCCAGAACCCCCACCTGAGTACTTACATGTTCAGGTATCACATCAGCGAGCGCTGTACAAGGGCTGCATGGGTACATGCAGTACATGGGTTTTTGCAAGCAATTAGCAGTAACAACGGGAGTCTGCCTTAGTTATCAAACAATACATTTGAAAAGCCTAAATAAAACCAGGCTCTGGCTTAGGAGTTCACCACGAGGATTCATCTTCAGAGAAAAAAAATTGCCCGGCCTGTACCCAAGCACCAAGCTTTTACGTGCACACAGAAGCTGTCTGTTGTAACTCAGTATTATACTGATGCTGTAAAAGCTGCTTATTTGTTGAACTCTGACTGGAAGGGCAACGACTGAAGACATTGGTCTCTTCAGAACGACTTGTTTTATACGTTGTTGTAAACTAAAACCTGTCACTAAAAGGTCAGACTGCTTCTGACTGATGTGTCCGAAGCGGCAGCTCAGGCCAGGGCGGTCCAACAGAAGCACGATGCTTGAAACGAGAGTCTACCCAGGCTGGAGCTGCTCCTCGTGTCTGCTCTAGTCTCCCAGAGATGCCGGGATGGGGCTTCAACACACTTGGCTCTCCTCTGTGTGCACAATAAAAATCAAGAGATGCCAACATTCAAGCTTTCACTACGGCTACTGTTGTTGAGAGGGGTTTTAACCTTGTCCCGTAGCTTGCCAGGGGCTTTTCCTTAAGTGTGCAAAGAGAAGCATCTTCCTGAAAATGTCAGCCAATTTAAGGCACTGCAATCAGGAACAGGGGAGGAAGGAACAAGCTGATGTATCCGCCCGGAGTGCCTGCCACAGCGTTCTGTCCGCAGAGAGGGAAAAGAAGAAGGCTTGTTTGAAATAGAAAAGATTTGGGGGAATCAGTTTGCTGCAGAAGACCAATGTCAAAGAAGTCATCTAAGAGAAGGAAAGCAGAGATTTTTGCTACCACGATTGAATTTTACATCTTTTAAAGATGCTCCAACAGTTACTTTAGCATCTTATATGTACACATCCCATTCGTCCCCTACCCGAATCCTTTTAGTAGGTGCCACGCTACACGAAAATTAAAATACAATTATGATAAAAGATCAGATACTGAAGATACCCTTGTTCTGCTTTTTAGGGTTTTCATTTGTTGCTTTTGTTTTTTTAAAAGCAATCTAGGTTATCCTTATGGCCACCAGTGCAGAAGGAATTAATTTTTAGCCATTGTATTTCAGTACAAACGTTAACTGAACGCTGGAGTCCAAAGGCAGTGCCCTCTCCTGGGGCAGAATGCAGAGTTTCCCTGCTCGCGTGGCAGCACAGTGACATTTCACACACTTCTCAGTCCATATCAACAGCACTAAAGAATTAACACGGCTTAGGAACATGTCAGTGTTTTCTAAGTCTCCTGGAGCCCCAGGACTGCCGGCTGATCCCACAGACCCCCCTGCAGCACTGAAGCTTTGCCCCTGCAGCCGTCTCGCTCATGTCAGTCCCACTGCTCGGGGGCTGCGGTGGCAGAAAGAAGGTGGAAGGAAGATTCCTGTACAGAATATAAACCTCAGACTCCTTTTCACTGACAGTCTGCAGTGCATAGGAGCCGCTGAAACACAAGCACACGCTGTGCTCCACTACCCCAGTTCCAGCGACAGCCAGCTCCAGAGAAAAACAGCGAAGTTTGCAGGGGCAGAAACGTCTTCAACCGCCTCAGCAGCCTGCGCACAGAGCTGCGCCAGCCCGGCCGGCCGCGACCGACCCGCGCCACACTGGTGACTCTCACACAAGACACTGCTCTAAACGCAGATTATATTTGAACGTGTATTGTAGAAGGTATCAAGAAAAATGAGATTACGGTTCTAGCGCTGCTGCTGCTGTATAGTCCACACGTACCTGGGTGAATTGTTTTCACTTCAGAAGCAGAACCGTTTGCATCCACTATGTGCTGCTACGCACAACAGCACGCGCTGGATTCAGAATAATTCTTTCCATTTGTGAAGATACATCCCATTAACAAGGGCAACGTTAAAGACAGCGCTGTGTGGAGTCCCATGCAGTGGCTGACCCAGGCCCTGCCTACAGCCAGCTAAAGCCTAAGCACACCTACATACCCCAAACACATGACCATGCACACCCAACCCAACATGCATTTACCAAAATGCAAATTTCTAGTAAGTTCTGGAACAACAACACTTCTCAGTGCAAAAATGCACAAATATCCATGTTGTTCTGTGAGTTCTGCCAAGACTGACCATTTCTCAGATACGGGCCAGCATCTGTGAACAAAAAGGTGCAAGAAAGACCAATTTATAAATTTCCCCATCTAATAAAAAAAGGCTGTGGCCAAAATTCACCATAATTTTTAAGTTCTCGCATTCTCCAGTTGAGTAACCCACTGTATGTAAGATGCTTCTTAAGCCAGAGCGTGGACACAGAACAACTCTCCTCACTAAACCATTTTTCAAGGAGCATTATGGGAACCACCACACCCCAGTTATGCCCCGGGCAGCGTTTGCTGTCTAATCAAAAGTCCTGTGGCAACAATTAATTTGGCATTTCTATGGTCACAAATGAAGTTTACAAACAAGATAAAGTGGATTTGGTCTTTTACACACACTTCCATGGCTTTTTAGTTTGAGCAGCAGGAGTTTGGAAGAGTTACGCAGACCTTCCTCTACTGAAAGCACAGATTAACTCAACTTCTTGCCACAACTTTTTTTCCTAAAGGTCATTACTGTTTTTAAATAACAAATTTTTAACCTCATGTTCAAGTTAATGCTCCTTTAAATGATTACAAGCAGTTGGCTTTCTTCTTTCAGGGCCTGGGAAAGCCAGGTCAACTGAACTACCACATTCCGGTCATCTTTAACCGCGCCTGCTAATTGCAAAAGGACGATTCCAGACAGAGAAGCAAAGGAAGCTGTCTTTTCCCGTGTGGCATGTCCACAAGTCACAGGCCTCTAATGGGCACCCGCTTCTCTCTAGATTCTCTCTGTAACAAACGGAAGGCAGCTGCACACTGCCAGAGAGGATGTCTGCGACTCACCTTCCTCAAGGCGCTGTCGAAGTGCACCCCACAGGCCTTGCAGCTCTGTTCTGAAGCGGTGGGAGACGGGTAGGAGCTGTACCCGGGGTTGGAATAGGCTTGGGCTCTGGCTCCCGGCTGCGGCTGCATCTCCTCAGGTGAGCCATCCAGACAAAACCAGTTACAGCAGCTTGCCCACATAGTAACTGGAAGTGGAAAAGATACACCTCAGAAATGACACAGGAAACAATGTCAGAGAATCAGAGAAATGGTTTGGGCTGGAAGGGACCTCCAAGATGGCAGCTGAAGTGAGAACAAAGCATCAAGTGCATCTTTCAGTTTCCCACCAGCAAATCATTTTTGGCAGTATGTTAAGTTCTGATCTTTCCTCTAACTGACACGCACGTGCAAAAGCCACACGCCCAGCCCAGCCTTTGCTGAGAAAGGACAAAGTTATTACTGGAATTCCTTGGAGTTAAGAGATTACAGTGAAGATAAGAGAAGTTTAATGTTCCCGCTGGCTGTACAGGACTCTGATCACAGTTGCTGGAAGAGGCTGTCTCTATTCCACCCAAGCTGTAAAACACTGACTTGATTTTTGTGCATCAGGAAAAGCAAAGAGAAACTCAAATGATGCCTCATACATTATTTGAATAAAACCAGCAGCAGGATCATAAATGGCTATTCTTCAGTTTTACATTAATCCCTCTACAGGTTTACAGCTGCAAATCTAAAAAGATAAAAGACAAGGAAAATGGAGCCACTAATTGAACATATTCGTCTCCTCCGAATCTGCAGCATCGCAAGGCTAAATCATCCGAGTGAGTAAATGTCAGTAATGTAAGAAAAACCAAACACCAGCTTCCAGGAACTTACTTGGGAAAACAACTGCACTGGAGACACAAACCACTTGTTGTTTATTTTTTTTTCGCAAGCCAAATAATGACACATATACACCTAAATCCCAACAGTCCGGTGCAAGACGCACAGTCTTGGAGTCTCCTCAGACCACCCACGCAGCAGTATTCCAGAAACACACTGCTAGAAACTTACTCCTGGGACTTCACAAAGAAGCCTGAATTCACCAGGGCATTCCATCTCTAGAGCATCACCACGTGCCACCTCTCACCGGTAAACAGAACAAATTGCCTCCTCAGCACTTCTGCATTCGCGCTGGAGTTCCTGGACCGTGTTCCTTTAATGTCTTAAAAACCAGGTCCACCACTGATAGTGTTCAGCAACTGCTCCATTTTATAAACCTCTGGAAACAAACCACCTCTCAGCCACGCAGCCTCTTCGTTTCTTCCGCCTCGGTGACACTGCCTCGGTAAAACCCCACGTTCCCCAGGGAAGGGGGCTGGTGGGAGTCCTAAAGGTTACGTGGTATAATGTCCTCACATACTGCTCTCCTGGTTTATTATTTTCTCTAAGCTGTGTTAAGTCTATGGGGTTGCTGTACTTGAATTGGGAAGCTTTTGCAGCTTAGTGCTGTTCCAGTAGCTGTAGCTTTAGTGGCATCTTTAATCCTTTCAAACTCAGGCTGCGCTCGGCTCGTCAGAGCCGCCGCTGTCACCGCGGTGGACACATGCCTTTCAAACCCACAATGGGGAGCTTACCAACCAGCTCTACCCTGCAGCCTCAGCAGATTGGAACGGTTAAGTGAAAGTCTACAGATTCATGACACGACAAACAGTTCTTCATGTAACCGCTGCGCACAGCGCTGTAGCATACCTCGCACTCAGACTGGCACCCACCTCTTGATAAATACAGGGAGAGAAGCGTTCCAGGAACAGAAATAACATTATCATTCATTTTTATTAGCTCTGCACTGCAATCCAACACCTACTTTAGATATCATACATCAAAGAAACAATGACTCTTTCTTTCTGCTTATTAATCTTCAAGCTATTGGTCCCACTCAGAAGTTAACACACCCTTTCTATTGCAAAAATACTGAATTTCTCTTTTCAACTACGCTGCTTGGAGGCTCAATTCGTTCCTAGGAGTTGCAAATCTAAACAACAGCAAAGCTGTGCAGTCAAACAAGCACCCACAACCTCCACAGCAGTGGAAAACGGCGTCCGCAGCTCAGTTCCCTTCCTGTTTCAAGGACCTCTGTGAACTGAAGGCCACCCACGAGAACAGAACACACTGATGCTACTGCCTGCCCCCAAAACTTTGTTTTCCTAAAAAAAGACGGCTCGCTAATTCACTCTGGAACATTGTGACATATCAAACACTGGGAAGAAAAGCACAAAGCAGTGCACAAAACCAGACAGAACTCAGCATTCAGCTGGAGCTGTGGTTCTGTGTAATCGCCAGGAAATGAAGAGGTTGACAAAAGGCTCAGATGCGACTTTAGAAGAACCTTAATCCTGCCCAACTATGAGAGCGTGGAAGGGAAACGTTCCTAAACAGCTACTAACCAGGACCGGTAAACAGAACCCAGCTATCCAAAGATATCTCCTGTCTTTAAGAGAGAGTAGGAGATGGAAACACGACAGCCATCCCTACAACTCAGGCACACTACTTCAGCCCGTAGCAGCACACATCAGCTTTGAATTATTTGCGGAGCTCTACCTATGGGTGTAAGCTTAAGTTAGGGCTTGTCTCCATGCAGCATCTCGACTGCTTCACTGGAAACCACGTTGTGCTGATGGGTGACAGCCACGCAGGAGGCCGGTGGGGTCCTGCTGAGCACGTTGGGAGTGGGCACCCCACGCTGCCCTTGTGCCACTGTCAGCAAGCACACAAAGCGGGGCTCTCCTCTGGGCACAGGCCAGGGACAGCAGCCAGGCGATGCCGCAGCCGCTCCAGCTGGAAAGCAGCTCCCAGCTCTCCACCTCTGCCCATACAGCGGCCATCACCTCCTGCGTCGCAGTCAACATTGCCCCAGCTGATTGTGTAGATATCTGCTGCCATTTCCAGGAGACCACAATGGCTGAGAAGCGTGAATTCCACTGCTGAGAGTGGGAACACGCACTGGCTGCTACATGGGACCTTCAAATGCTGTTACCAGTTACGCGAAGCTTTGCCAACTGACGGTGGTACCACCAAGCAAACAGATGCTAAAATGTCTGTATCTGCCTCCACTTGCACTAGAAAGACCACAACAAGGAGTGCAGGGAAGGTTCAGCAGCTGCCTCAAGACGCATTTTTCCTTTGTTCTGTACAGGCTCAGTTCTAGGCCTGAGGAACTGAGCACTGTGGGTGGAGAGGACTGAATCATAGAACCATAAAATACCAGGTTGTAAGGGACCTGAAGGATCATCTAGTCCAACCTTTTGTGGAGAGAGCAAAGTTAATCAGTCACAAAAGTCCAAGTCACATACACCCTGTAGCTGCATGCCTGGAAGCATGAAACTCAGCACTGGACGAGGTGGCAAGTACTGGGCCAGGTGGCAACCATCACTAGATCGATATCTGGTGTTATCTGGATGCCTGGAGGAGTGCGAGACGAGGTGGAGGCCCAGTCCCCCATCTTTCCTGAAACAAAGGAGCCATTACCTCCACCATGCAGGTGTAAATTAACGGACTTTGTGACATTAACATAAGCGATATGATTGTCTATAGTCATCCCCACCCGCACGTATACCCTGGTGATGCAATGTGGAAATTTGAGTATAAATATCACCCCAATTGCGGCCCAAAATTGGGGGGACAGGACTCGGAACCACACCGATGACTGGACGGATTGACGAATTCGCCCTCTC
>VZZY01024877.1:19205-37135 GCA_013400335.1 Eurystomus gularis | reverse complement strand
TGTGTGTGTGTGTGTCGGTTTTAGTGTGTTGTTGTTATAATATCAGTTAACCTTAGTGTACCTGTAGCTTTTAATTTATCACCGGCAATCCAAAAGAAACTGCAAATGTTGCTGTAAATAAACGGTTATTATTTGTTTCCCCGATTTGCGTCTGTCGCATGTTCGGTGCCGGCCTCACAAGACCGGACTTATCCCCCCCGTTTTCGCAACACCTTTCAAGATAAAAATATAGTTTAAATGAGATGGCCCAGCACCCTGTCAATCTGAATCGTATAACTGTCCAACACAGGGCAATCCGCCACTTTCCTTGGGAGATTATTCCAACATCTAATTGTTCTCATGGTGAAAAATTTTCTTCTGGAGTCCAATCGGAATCTCCCCAGGAGTAACTTGTACCCATTAGTCCTTGTTTTTTCCAGACTGGTAGCAGCAAGCAGAATTTCACAGTGAAATTTCAGGGTGGCAATTTCCTGGATATCTCCACAATGTTCGCTACGGCCCAATTATTCCCTTATTGATTTTGTTACCCATTCAGAGGGATGTAGTCACAGAATCCCAGAACTGCCCAGATTGGAAAAGACCTTCCAGAAACAGCGATGATTTGATGGATGGGTTGTTGGGACAGATGTGGCAGAGTTTGAGCATGCTAACTAGAAAGCACGTAACAGGAAAGCCTGTCAGTCCTTTGCAGATGAACGGCTGATCTGCACACAAGGAGCTCCCCAACTACACTGCAGTGATAAATAAATGCCCAGCCACAAAATTCACCAGCAGAAACAGATACTTCTTTGTCGTGCTCCAGGGCTTGGTAAATTCTTACAATAACCTGACTGATAGGGACATGTTGGTTTGGAAAAGCCAGGGACACCACAGATTCCAGGAATTCTCAAGCAGCTTCTTGAATAAAAGATGTCATCTTACTGGCATGACTAACGTTAGAGGCATTAGTGATATCAGCAGTCTTCATTGTTCTTGGTCACGATGCTCTTGCTGGACAACGGGAGCCACACAAAATAACTGTTTTAACTATGTCACTGAGCTCTCTTTGGGGAAACTGAAAGTGATATGGCAGGTCCTCGAACACGGCAGGAACTCAACAGATGACTTCTGGGAGCCAAAAAGAGCCTGCCCTAAATAATAACTGCATGTTGTGCTTGGAGCATCTGCAAGAGCAAAAGAGCTCCACCAAGGGTGGAGATGCAAGATCAAACAGTCTGTCCTGGACCTGCAAACACATCCACCCACATGGCAATCATCACGCTGGGCTTGTTTTTAGGAAGGGGGAATTTCTTATCTTCTTCTTGAGTCTCTTTAAGGAAGAGCCAAAAGAAATGCAATAAATATTGGACGAGACACGGAGCTGCTCGCCATGGGCTGTAGGCAAAGCCGTGCTAGCACTCTACCATGCTGTGAATGCCCTGACTCTCTTCACTGATTTTAAACAGAAGAGAGAAATTCATCTCACCACCTGTTCATTAACATGTTCTATACATCACCATGAGTTTTGTATAAATTTGCAAGTATGATTTCATTCTGGAGGTAATACCAGTGATGTCAAATCCTCCCTCCCATACACGGTTGAAAACAGTATTCATAATGCAAGCCTGGATTTTTAGACTTTCTATCATCACGTGAAAAAACATGCGAACTCAGGTTCTCACTATATATACAGTATTTATGACATAACCTTGCTGGTTGGAGTATCAGAGATCGCTGTCTACAGACAGGATTTATGACACATGCTTTTGGATTTCTATCAAAGGACAGGCTTTGGCTCTACAAGAAAACTGTGGTTTATGTCTGAATATAAAATTTCCTTTTATTTTCCTAAGGGTGCAAACAATAAGGGACCAGAACAAGTGAAAGGAACATCTCTCAGAACCGCTGAGCTTTCAGCTGTGTCTAACAAAGCTCTCAATGACTGTATCTGGCTTCTTCTCCTGACTGCTCTGGAGCTTGGGGGCTGGAATGCAGTAGCACCAACGAGACACTTAAGAGATCAAAAGGAATTGAGCTCCCATGTGCAGCTGGTTTTGCTCCCACAGGAGGAGAAGCTACAGCAACAAGTACTCTGCCTCCTCCTCCTCCTCCTAAGAGACCTTAAGCTACTGCAACATCAGGGCTGATGACCCTTGAGGCTAGTACAAATGGAGAAGGGTGCCAAAAAGGGAGGCAGATGCAAGACAAGAGCTTTGCTAGGGTATGCTCTCCTACAATGTCTGCTCATCAGCTCCATCAGCTGCCCTCACACCTTCTCATTTACTGGAATACTCTGCTCACCACAAGGAGCTTTATTTCTATCAGCTCCCTGAATCATCAAGCCCCACCTCATTTACGAAGAGGCCATCCTCCTTGACTACCTCTTTACTACCTTTCAGAACCCCGCTATGGTCCCAAAACATCTTCTCATGTTTCTCAGCAGCTTCCATGACATTAGAGTGTCTCAGTCTTTGCTACACACCAGGGAGATGCCAAACTGCAGAATCCAGTAAGGTCTATGTGCTTCAAGTATAGATGCTATATAACAACGTGGATCCAACGTGTTCTCCACAAGAGCACCACCACATGCATTTGTGAGACACAGAATCCCAGTTTGGTGGGTGTTGGAAGGGACCTCTGGAGATCACCTCGTCTAAACCCTCCCTGCCAAACCAGGTTCACCCAGGGCAGGTTACACAGGAATGTGTCCAGGCGGGTTCTGAAAGTCTCCAGAGAAGGAGACTCCACAACCTCTCTTGGGCAGCCTGTTCCAACACAACTTTCAAGGCAACACACCAAGACTGGGATTAACACTATTCACAAAAGCGGTAGGTCCTGCCAGGGCCAGTAGCCTGAAGATCACTGAATGCGAGTCAGAAAGCCAGAACAGGGCAGTGTGGCTTTAAAACAATGTCTTGCTAAAAAAGTACATTTTAAATTATTTTTTAATTGTTCTTCCATGCTGTATGCCCTGCAACATTCATTAGATCCCACTTTCCTGAATGCTGCTTTGCAATGATTCAAGTATTTAATGAGTAACATCTTGGTTCCTCATTAATAGCATTGTACAGCTGCTCATTATTACAATTTTTAATTTATTTTTTTTTTAGTAAACCCACACTGCTAAGAAATGCCTTGCTAAAATTAATTTCACTAATAACCTGTCACTTACAAACTGAATTCACAGCTTGCCTGGTCAAAAATTAGCATTTACTTGGTAACAGAGCTATCAAATAATCTGCTCCAAAGATATTTATGCATGAAGTATTATTTTTATCAGCATATGTCATAGTCACAGAGACTTGAATTATGATAAATGGGAGTAACCATATGTCGAGACAGGTGGAGAAGTCAGCAAATGAGCCCTTCGCAGGGTAGGAGGGAAGGAGGCAGGCTGCCAGTCTGAGCCCAAGACTTGCAGAGGGGGTGAATTAACCAGTACAAAGCATGAGGAAATGAAGAGTGGGCTCCAGCCCTGGCTGGTCACAAAGCAGGTAAATCTGATCAGCTACATACAACAACTGGATTGAACATGTGAGATTTTCACCTAGGAATACAAAAAAAAATGTGTTTATGAGTAAAGGGACTAGTTGATGTGCGCCCAAGGTGACAGCACGCACATCTTGAAACAATAAACAAATATCAGCACTGCATCACAGCTAGAAACACGTGTGCCCACGGGATGAGAGATGGAAATTTTGGGTTGGAGGAAGGAGACATTTTTCCCTTTTGTGTGCTTTCCAAACTGCCTGGAGACATTTCACATCCTAATCACCTAAATACGCAATGCCAATAATCTTGACAAAGACAAATATATGAGGCTCACCAATCTGATCAGCAATTCTGATGTCAGTCTGAAACGTTTCAGGTGAGAAACTGGCCGGCTACAAAGGCAGAGAGAGAGCACTCCGGTCAGCCTGCACCGAGCAGGGAACGAACCGCGTGTCCAGGGTAGTCTGTGGTGTCTTGGCCAGGCTCCTGTGATCCTGGAGTGTCTATGCTGTCGGGCACATCAGGGCGAGCAGTTGCACTTGGACGGTGTCTGCACACTCGCGTCCACCGGCTGCTTCCGCCGGACAGAGCGGGCTGACACCGGCACTCCGTGCCCGCACGCTGCCTAGACCTTGCCCGTCGGACGTGGACAATACACGACTGGTAGTTCAGCCTGTGCCTTCTGATGATCCATCTTCACACCCTTTAATACAGCATGACACAGCTGCCTCTGTGCTTCTCCACCTTGGAGGTGCCTTCAGAGCCCTCTACGTGTCGGCACCAGGCGTCTCTGAAGGCAGGAGACGCGGCACATCCCAACGCGTCCAGCCGGGAGCCAGATCCACAGCCGGAGCGATCAGCGCGGACGCTTGCTAGGTGCGCGGCTTCTCAGCGCGCCAGCCCGAAGGAAGAGAACTTGGCTGCACACCAGCTTTTTAATCACGGAAGCCGCATCCATTTACCACTGAGCAGAAAGTAAACAGCGTAGCCCGTCGGGGCAGGGTGCAAATCAGCGCAGGAAAAAGCTGGAATGGGGCCACAGCAGCTCAGCAGAGCCAGCCACACGCGACTTCACCGAAACGCTATCGCCTTCAATTGCTGCTGACTCCGAGAGACGCACCAGAGCAACTTCCTAGTTACAGGGTACAGAGGAAACCATCATGCAAATAAAGATCCTTTCATAACGCCATAACCTGCTTTACACTGGAGTAAATCATTTGCAAGGTAAGCCCTTAGAAAATTCGCTTAGGAGAGGGGAAAATTAAGAATTGGAGTTGTCAAACACACACACAAAAATACTGTAGATATTCCAAGCACACGTTGCAGCCTTTTCAGCGTTCATCAGCACACTCTGTCACAAGGAATTTGCAAGCTTACTCACAGCAACAACTTGCTGATGCTGTTTGTTAGATTTACAGGTAGATCTTCAGCGAAAGCAGCTTCGCCCACCAGCAAATCCACCCGGTGCTGTTACCAGGACCTAAAGGAGCACAAAGGATCCAAGCTCCCAGCGTCTCTTCTAACGAGAGCGCTGCAGTTACTGAGAACACGCTCTCAGAAAGCTGTGATGGACCCAGCACTGCACAGAAGCGAACTCCAAGGGCAGACGCAGACCCCTCGCACCTCAGTTGCAGACTCCACACTCAGCCACTTTTTCCATCCTCTGTAGCACGAGTAAAATCTAATTATTTGTCCCAATTTTAACAAGAGAAGCTTGGAAATCCTGTTTTCTTTTAAAACGAACTGGGTACCTGGGGGGTGTATTACTTCAATATAAACTGTTTATTTTGACCCAAAATTGCACTCTATGTCTTGAAAAATATTTAGATAAAAAGTTCTTCTTGCTATTAACTGTAATTAGGTCTCTAGACGTCTGCCAAGATGGAAATTGAACAACAGTCTTTTTCCTGTGCAAGTCAGTGACATTCTTCCAGCAAGTTAACACAAAACAAAGTGATTAATGAAATCATGTGACTACTTTTAGAAAATTATTTGTCTTACCAGTCTATCCTAATTCCTTAGTCCCATACCTCTTTTCCCAAGTAATGTGCTGTGACCTGAGACCAACTGTCTCCCTTCTGCTCTCCTGCTGTGCTGAAAAACAACTTCAGCTCCCCGGTGTGCTCTTTCACACTAGAGCAGCGTCCATCAGCAGGACAAAACTAAGTCACCTGTAATCTAAGTCAGACAGAGAAGAAACCAACCTCTGGAGAAGCAAGACTCTGGAGTACCTCGCTTCAGCACCGCTCCCACCTGCCACGCATGGTGTGCGTGTCTCCAGCCTTTGTCCCCACGCAGCAGTGGCGGTGGAAGCGGGAGCTCTGTCAGAACTTCAGCAAGGCGCAGTCCAGGAATCCTAGGCTATCACGTACCACCTCAGTCAGGCCTTTTCACGACAGGGAAAAAGGTCAGTGCTGCCTTGTGTTCTGAACTTTTTTCTCTATTCATTCACATCATTGCAAGTCTTCCCTGGATTTAGTTTCAGCCAGTTGCATTCTTCAAGCAGTGGGTAGCTGCCACAATTGTAATTAATATGTAGCAATACATTGCTAAACGTAAACGTGGAAATTTAAATAACTGTATAGCTTCCTACACCAGCTCTATCCAAGGGAGGCTGTCGCTCCACACTCTCTAGACTTCATCTCCAAACCCACCTAGACCACTCTTCCATGACAGCCATATGCAAAAGCTGGATATGTGCCTACCTGAAAGCCAGCAATGGTCTCCAACAGCACGACACAAGCTTTTCAGGGAGTCTTTCTCCTCATAACCCTACAAATACCTCACTTGCTCTGCTAATTTTACATTGCCCAGAATAGAAAGTTGCTCAAACCAAGTTTCTGCTCTGCTGCCACGAACTCAATGACTTCAGCATTCAGATATTACAAACAAGCAGGAGCAGTTCCACGATTTAACCAGAGACATCCGGGGAACAGCTTTGAATCTCCTCAGCTTTCACCGTGGAAGAAGGCAACCACTGTTGGATGGCTTTAATGATATTCTTCTCCTGAATGGGGGGAAAGCAGGGAGCTGGAGAAAAAAGGGCAGGAGAAAGGACGTCAAGTTGTATTTTCATCATATTGCTAGAGTTCCCACCTCAGACAAAAAGGGATCAAGCTATTTCTGTTGAAATCCTTGGCCCAAGAGGCCTATGGTGACAGCTGCACATCTAGTTTCGTTGTGACAGGAGGTCTTTCTCCAAGCGGATAAATCACATATTCATCAGCAGTTCATCTTTGGAATGAAGCACAAGCAGATGGGGGCAGTTGAACAGAGGAAAAAGGGAAGCACTATTCCAGCCACAGCTCCTCAAACTGGGAAAACCCCTCATCCCCAGCCTGCAGAGGCAGGGGTGGGACACAGGACGCAGGAGGCCTCTCACCAGACTGCAGCACTGTGCACAGAAACTCCCTATCCCATCTGGTGCACGAGCATTCAAGGAGAAGCAGCACTCCAAAGCAGCTGTTCCCAAAATAGAGACAGTTAGAAGGAGAATCTCCAGCCTTGCAGCATTACCCATCCAACAGCTGAGCTCGGGTTAGAGGTGGTACAGCATCAGTCAGAACAACATTTAGCTGGTCTGAAATTGGGATTGCTGTTGGAGCTAACGCTCTAAAGACTCCGTGCTATCGCTGTCTCAGACACCCAAACTGAGTGTTTGCTGACAAGCTACAACACCAGTTGGAAATCCTGTAAATCACTTCTCATGCCAAGCTCTGTGTTTATTTTTAAACAGTGAACTTCTACATCTTTTTCCCTTTCTTTTTTTCCTCCCCAGAAATCAAAAGATAGCCTCAAAACTCCTCACACACAAAGCCTGCTCTTTCCCCTCCCCTTATTTCGGGAGCTGTTAGTAGAAAATCAACCGAAACCCCATGGAATTCATACGTGTGGAAAAGCGTATGGGCAGTGCAATTGCACGCAACAAAGATCTGCACAGACTGGTAGGCAACCTCTAACCTATTTCACTATAGCCTGAAAAAAGATTGGTTTTATTTGGCTAGGCTGGAAAAGATCTGAATGTATATAATTGAGGCACAGCATAACAAGTACAAACACTGCAGACTCATTTTGCAGCTATGCCTAGTCCAAATTAATCAGAATTCAAATCCAAACTAGGTGCTGAAATAGAATAAAACACAACTGCAGATCATCTCCTTCGGGAGGCACGTACAAAGACCAGCACATTCGTCACATCTGAAACAGCGTGGAAAGCTCTGTTCCCCCAGACTGCAGAAATACTTCGGAGCTTGTCAGCAGTTAAAGAAAGGTCCAGGATATTGAACACAGCACTCAAAAGCTAAACATCTGAATCCTACTTTTGATACTGATTCAACAAAAGACACCAGAATTAAAAGTCAGTTTATTTATGGCTTAGTCACCTGATCTGTGGACAAGGAAAAATACCTCACACTCATTTGAAATAAGTTAGTAGAGGTTGTTCTGCTGGTTCAACCATCATCATTTTATGCTGCCATCAGCTGCCTGATCACACAGGCCAACACTGAACTCAGCAACAGCCCCTCACAAGTCTTCTCTCAGACAGTCCTGCCAGAGGTTCCTGTGGGCCCAGCTCCTCCGCTGCCCACTGTGGTGCCAGCATCGCCTGCTGGACACAACAGACAGAGATGGCTCCTCAGTGGCCCTTCACATGGAAGGACACCACTGAGAGAGCTCAGCAAGATGCAACCAGCCCCAACAGAAGCCACACCCAACAGGAAGATCTTCCAAATGATCAGCTCCTGGTTAATATAATCCTGGCCTCTCCCACCACCCCAGCCACAACCACCTGGGTGAGGGCAGAGCCACAGAGACACAGGTGGGCCAGATTCTGCCTCGGGAACATGAAGCCAACAGAAATAACAAAAAATTCTGCTAGGCTGTGACTCATTCACAGGTCAACTCCAGCTTGGGGCCCACAACTCAGGTCCCAGCACTTCAGAGGTGAAAGTTTGAGACAGACTTCAAAGTTGCCCTCTTAAAGCATTTCCGTAAATATTAACTAACAGTTACTATTTTTATGCCAATCTCCACTCAGCACCGAAGGGTTTGAAATTCAGAATTGTTCACAGGCAGCCCTGGATAAGCTTGCAAGCCAAGGGGAAGTTCCAGCCTCACCATCCCGTGTCTGTCAGCAGGAGTAGCATGAACTCCTTGTGACATTCATGGGACAGATGCTGTGAAAGTCCATGTCCAACCATCTACACAGTACCTGTTTCTAGGGCTGAAAGATTCTGCATCGGTTCCTTTACCGCTGCCCTTGTCCAATTGCCATGCCTCTCTTCCTCTTCCAGCCTCAATCTCTGCAGAACACTAAGGACTAGTAACCCCTAAACAACGCAGACTGAAATCTGGGCTTTATTCAAACTGAAACATGAACAAACCCAACAGCCATCTCATCCCATGTCCTTGGTTACTGAGTTGAAGGGTAACAGCTCCAGGAGATTCTGCAAGTAAACATTTGTCTCTTTGAGCTAAAGCCATGACTTCCCTCCCAGGAAAGGTAAATTTTCTTTATTTTCACATCTCTCTATGTGTATTATGGCAGAACGTTCAAATTCTGTGTCAAACCTTTAAGCACCTGGTGAACTGCCCACAGAGGCACAAGAGGGCATCATTCAAATCATAGAATCATCTAGGTTGGACTAGACCTCCAAGATCATCCAGTCCAACCATAACCCTACACTACCATGTCCCTCAGCACCACATCTACACGGCTTTCAAACCCCTCCAGGGATGGTGGTTCAGCCACAGCCCTGGGCAGCCTGGCCCAGTGCTTGACAAGCTTTTCAGTGAAAAGATTTTTCCTCATGGCCAACTTAAACCTCCCCGGGTACAACTCGAAGCCATTTCCTCTTGTCCTGTCACTTGTTACTTGTGAGAAGAGACCAGCGCACACCTCTCTACAACCTCCTGCCAGGGAGTTGTAGAGAGCAAGAAGGAACCGCTCACCTAAAGCTGCTGCAATTTGTGCTGATCAAAGCAGAAAGTCTGGATTGCTGAACACGAAATCATTGTTGGATTCTGTCTGTATAAAATATATTTAAAAAAAAAAAAAGATTGAGAAGTTATTAGGTAATGAAAGCTTCCAACAGCCTCCATGGACCTGCATTTCCTGGACTCCCCACCTCTGTCACGAAGAGGAAATTTCCCACATATGGCCCAAGCTGACCAGCAGACTAGGGTCATGTTTCAGTTCATGGGGGTTGGCAAGCCCGAGCGTTCAGACATCATGAGTCAGTGCTCCAGAAATCATTGGGCTTTTTAAACCAATAAATCTATTTCATCTGGGGTTTCTTAATTTGCCTTGGGTCTGCTGGGGTTTTTCTCTCAACCTTTGCAGTCCACAGGCATCATCACATTTTCAATTTGCTTCTCTGTAGCTGGGAAAAGCACTTCTTTCCATTCTGGGTTTGCTTGCTTTGTAAAATGACAGACCAGATTTTCATGTTAAACTAAATCCTGGTGTTGGGGCATTAAGAAAAAAAAATGCCAACTACTATGGAAGCTGAGAACAGATAGTGTGCTGCCTTGTGCTTTCACACAGCCCTTAACAACAAAGAACACTTATTTTCAAAATAAAACCTCAAAACATCTTCACTTCCGTTCTCAGATCCCAAGCAAATAACTTATCTGGCATTTCAGCAGAAGCAGACATGACCTCTGCTAAGAAGCTCCCTGCGACACAATCTTTTCCACTGCTAACCTGATAACATCAACGTGAACTTTCTTCCATTTCGAGTTCTACTTTCCTCAGTTCCATAGCTCAGCAGAAACTGCCCCGTTTTTGATTACACACCGAATCACAGACCAGCTATTCCTTTTTAAAAAGACCCCAACCAACCTGAAGTTCAACAAATTCCATCAGGTAATTATTTTCAGATTAATAATGGGGTAGATAATAAGGGACACATGAGGCCGAGGACTTTTGGTTTCGGTTTCTAGCTCTGTTACGGATGCTCCGGGCCTCTTCAGTTCTCTGTGCCTCAGTTTTCTACATATAAAATACAGGTAAAACCTCATCAGGGAGCGGAATCAAGTTAATATTTCTTCAAGGCCATACAGTATTCATACTGGAATTCAATACTTTCAGAGAACTTACAGCTCATGGGCCCTTCTGGGAGGACATGCTTATGGTGAACGACCTCCTGGCACCTTTGCAGAGCATCCTAACAACGTACCACCAGGACAGAACACACCAATATTAAAGAAAAAGGATGACACAAGATGATTCTGAGGCCAATTTTATGTTGCACACGAGCAAAAGACAATGCAAATCTGGGTTTTTTTTTGGTCTTTCTTTTCGTTGGAGAGTGTTTGTTTGAACTCGTTACTAGTTCACAGTGAAAATTATGCTGACATGCAGAATAAAACATTGCTCAAAAAACTTTGGCTTTACTTTATGGAGCATCTCAACTTTAAAAAAAGCATCACTGACAAACGTGGCCTTGTCACAAAAACTATGGCAGATACTATTCTTGGCACTTGAGACAAAAATAACGTCTGAAGGAGGCAGCACGCTACCAAATTGCTAGTTGGAAAAACATTCAGGATCCGAGATTTCAAATCTTTTGTGGATGTTGTAAAAATTCCTTTATTATTTAAAAGTTCAGAAGGTTTGGTAAATATTTTTAGGCCATTTCCTCCATATCAAGGATTAAAGCCAATGAGTCAAGTAGACAGTAATAGCTTATACCCTTTTCTTCACATCTGGTTTTTAAGAGGAATTTTTAGGAAATACTACCATGTATTACAGATCTAATTTCAAGCTGGCAACTGTTACTCCAGGCAGAGCAACAAAAGCCTTAGCTTGTATTATTAAGAGTCGCATCCAGATGTAAAAAAAAAACCCTGGCTTAGGCCTTCGTAACACTATCTTACCAAGTGACTTTGGTTTTGAGTGCTTTGGAAAACACTGACCAAGGGACAGGACTCATTCCAAGAACGATCATCTTACTTCACGTAGACAAAGCAAAGCCTTTCACAAACTGGGCTTGGGCTATGTTCTGCTGGATGAAAAGGCTTCATTCTATGCAGTGGAACACGTTGTTTGGAAACGTGATACAAATGGCATTTAATGCAGCAAAGGTGGACACGCTGAAATGGTTGCGCTGTATGAAACGTGCTAGATATTAGCTCTGAAAGAGACACATTTTGAAAACCTGGAAATTGGTTTTCACCCACGGAAGAGCTCAGAGACGGTGTCTGCAGCACTCACGACTATCAGATAAAGCTCGTTGCAGATTTAAGATGTCTCTGAAGGTGGACACGGGCAGATAAAAAGCAATGCTGCGAGTACTTTGTTTTCAAGTGCATTACTTTGCTGTATACAAGTAGTCATTTACTGGTGCTCTGAATTCCAACCGCATTCTCTCCGCACGTTTTGTAGGCATTGCTTTCACGCCTGCAGCTCCAGCAGCAAGCTACACAACATACTCCAATTTCTTTCAGGAATTTCTTAGTTCCCTCAGAAGGACACTCTTGATTTAGTTATTTCCATTGCAAAATCTGGCTGTGGTCTGTCTTCAAGTCAGAGAAGCAAGTAAGAAGATGCCAGCAGTATAAGTAACAACAGAAACAGAAAGAACAAACGGTTTGTCAAAAAGAAAGCTGAGGCTTGGGGCTTTATTTTTATTAAATACCTGCATCATTTTTATTAAATACCTGCATCAACTCCCTCTCACTTCTCTTCCGCATAAGAGAAGATCTTACTCCTCTAACTCAGGAGTCCTTTCCACAAGAAGATGTACAACAACAGACTAGATCTGACTAAGCCAATAACAAATACATCACCGCACGCAACAACCAGTAAGCCTCTCAATCCGAGAAACACGAGGAATGGATTACACAGGTATCAGCCCCTTTGGAAGAAACCTGCGTTCTGAGCTCCGAGAGCATAAATCACTCTCTATATAAACACCACCTTCAATTTCTACTTTTTTTAAATTATTATTATGATGATACAGTCAAAAGGGACTTTGAGACCTACACTTCATTTGGAATTTGAAAAACAAACTCTTTCCCAACTCTTCTGCAGGGCTGGTGCGAGGGCCCCCGCCCGGCAGCCGTCCCGCCAGCTGCGTCCAGCCACCGAGGCTGCGCCTCAGCCAGCGCCCTGCCCCGCGACAACGGAAACCTTCTCCAGGACGAAGTCCGCACACAGAGAGCAGTGTTTCCCTGCAAGCGTACAACAGTTTCATCATTGTTTAACTACCAAAACACAGCTCCAACAATCTATCAAGCTTGACATTTTATCTGTCTCTGCCGCTAGCCCAGAGTACGGGGCGTGTATAGGAAGAGGTTCAAGGATTTGCTAAGTTATTTTGCTAACCACAGAAACATTCCCATCCTTTTAATGATTAATTTGTCATTTTTCAAAGCTGTGCAGGAAACCATGGGCCTGCTTGTCCTCCAAATTATTAAATCCAAGTATCTATAAAGAAACCTATTCCACCAGATGAAGAAAAGCTCCATTTGAAGACATGCGCAAAACAAATTCCAAGGCAGCCCCACAGAGAGGGATCTCCTCCCGGCCAGGCAGCAGCAGCAGCAGCAGCTGAGGTTCCAGCCCAGCCAGGGTTATTCTAACACTGTAACGCTGCAGAGCACGAACTCGCTGCTCGCCCACTCCCCTTCCTGGGAACGCCGCTGCTCAGCACTTTCTGCGGCCCAGGCAAAGAACGGAGAAGCACCAACACACGCATGGAAGAAAACTTAGCGATGCATGATGCAGCTCTGCAGAGTATGTCCTTAAACACAACAGCGGAGAACTGAGTCATCTGAGCGGTTCTAACAACTCTGGGGAGCTGGGCGAGTGACATGGGGAAGTCACTCACTGATGCCAGCAGCATCTGCCTTCCGAGCAATGTCTTCTGCTATCAACAGAACGCGGCTTCACCTCAGTTTCAGTCTGAACTTCCAAGCGATGCAAGATTACGGTTTCTGAGTCATTTGGGGAGCAAGCCAAGCCAGTACAAGCTCATGTACACAGTAAGTGGCATAGATTCAACGACGTCGCTTGTGACATTGCAATTTCAAATCAACCACGTGTATATATAGAATATATAATGCCCAAAGGAACTGTCCTTCTGAGGTGGAGGTTACTATGCAACAAGCTACTCCCAAAAGAGTATTTCAGAATTATAGAATCATTTAGGTGGGAAAAGACCAGTCCAACCATTTTAAATTTGCCTGTTTAAAATCTCACTTAACACCAGTCTAGAGGCTAAACTAAAAGATTCAAAGTGTATGCTGCCTAAATACATTTTATACATTTTTATATGCATATCTCACAATCTTCTGAATAGAAATTAAAAGGTGGCAGTATAAAAAAATCTGATGTTAAAATAATATTTTAGTCTGCACTGAAATACAACATTGAAATTCCTATTGCAAGACTATTTGGCAGAGAAGTCAGAAGGCATTAGAGAAAGAAGCCTAATTAATATTTTGGAGTAAAGTGAAAACCTCAACAGCAATTAATGTGAGGAATTCATTGATTTTACAGACACTGAGAGGAATAAACAGTGTCTCAGAAAGCAATATTTTTTTTTAAAGAGAGAACATAAATTTTAAAAGACAAAAGGTCGGGATAAACCACCTCTCAGTTCTGAGGAAAGTGGCTGAGAAAGAAGGGAGAAACTAATAGAAAACTGGAATTCTTAACCTGACGGTCATACCCTGTCTCTTAAAGAAAACTGCAGTTTTTCAGCCTTGTCATGTTCTTTGGGGCCTGAATAATCGGCTTGGGAAGGACATACCGTCAGGTAGTTAGAAGACCTAGCATGCAGACGAGTTCGGTCTCTGGCATCAGTTGAGCGGTGACGTGACTCTGCCCACCTGCGAAACAGAGACGGCACTTACTCACCCCTGCAGAGCGCTCCGTGCTCCCTGAATGCCGACGGATTCATTTCTGGCTCCCTGTAATGACAGTCCCTGGGAAGCGGAGGAAAACAAGCTTCGTATGTGGAGATGCGCACTAAGGTGGAGGTACTGCCAAGGCTAACGACTGGAATTACTCTGGGGAGCAGGACACTGGCTGGCTTCGCAATGGAAGTGGGCAGGCAGGGGCGAGCTGGAGCAACGGCTGCACCACATGAACACGTTTAAAGCAGAGCACAAAGCACAGGCAGATAAATCCCAGGTGGTGGTGGCGGCTGGAAGGGACTACTCAAGATAAGCTCTCCAACCCCCCCTGCTAAAGCAGGTTCACCTAGGGCAGGTTCCACAGGAATGAGTCCAGACAGGTTGTGAAAGTCTCCAGAGAAGAAGATTCCACAACCTCTCTGGGCAGCCTGGGCCAGACTCTGCCGCCCTGACAGCAAAGAAGTTTTTCCTCATGTTGAAGTGGAATCTCCTGGGTTCCAGCTTGTGCCCATTGCCCCTTGTCCTGTCACTGGGCACCACTGAAAAGAGACTGGCCTCATCCTCTTACCCCCACCCTTCAGATATTTACAAACACCGATGAGATCCCCTCTCAGCCATCTCTTCTCCAGGCTAACGGCAGTGTCCTCGCAGCAGCACAGACCCCACCACTGCATGGGCCGTAACGCTTCCCGGAGAAGTCAGATCAATGCTCAGGTACTTCGCCAGACTGCTGCAATACTCAGGTGTGACATGCTTGTCGTCGGAGCTCAGGCTACAGAGGAGCCGAGTTCCCTCCGCTTTTATAACCACATACCCGCGGGTCCTCCTTCCCTGTCAGCAGCAGTCCACGTGCAGTTGTAGCCAAAAAAAGGGACACGTGCACACAATTATCTGCATCTCATATTATCCTTCTGTCTGCAAAGTGTTTCATTAAGCAAAAAGTACTAGCTTCAACATACTAATTTCTTATCTCTGGATCAGACTCTGTATCCCTCAGGACTGGTCAAAGGCTTTAGAGAAGAGATGCTCTAAGATATGCTGCACACAGAAGAAAACACACCCTTCCTGCAAGGGATGCGAAGGTAGCCTAAACCTAACTAAAGGCGATTTTTCCTACACGTATGACAGTGAAACCAACAGGCACTAGCTGGGGACAGCATTTTACCTGGCTAGATGTGAGGACACAAAGCTGCAGCACTGGGCCAGACACAGTCTGCCTCCAACACAGGCCTGGGCGAGCCAGAGGCAGACACGCAGATCCACGAACACCGCAGCAGATGACTGCACAGAAGTCTGCTTACACCCTTCCACCGTGCAAAAGCTGGGCCAAAGTCTAAAGCACAAGTTTTACTACCCTTCTATATATAGCACTGGCAATTCAAGTCACGCTGAAGTCTGATTGAAGAGTTTACAATCTAAGTTGTTCTAAACAGCAAACCAGGGTGCAAAGTTGTGTGACAACAAGTGAAAATACACCAAAAAAAAAAAAAAAAGAAATCAAAACAACACCAAAGCATACTGAAGTCAACACAAAAAAAAGAGGAACCTGAAGGTCTGGACAAAAGAAGATAGATTTCAGTCATACATTCAACTAGTGACCCCCAACTTCAAAATATAATTGATATATATTATTCCTCCATACTCTCATTGCAGAGTATTGCTTCCAGCTCTCATTTTAAGTTGACTCCCAAGAGCCCAATCACATGTACCGGCTGCCAACGAGAAAGACTAAGCCTCACTGAAAGTCAGCCTCCTTTTTCTGCCCTACAATTAAACACCATCCTTAAACGATGGTTTTGAAACTAATCCAATTCAGCAAAACCTTGAGCAATTAAGCATTAACCCATGAACACCAATGTCAAGGCAATTATCTTTCAATTGAAGTTCCATCGCTACCAGCTGAATGGAGAAGCAAACAGAGCTCTGCAGCCGGGCAACTCTACCAGGACTTTCTCAACGAACGGGACACACGACAGCAGCCAAAGTGAATGGCCTTGTTTCATTAGACCCAACTGTTCTACCAAAAGCAACTCTGTTTGCAAAGAATGAATACAAGCTCCCCCTCTGCCTCCCTGTGAACACAGAAAGTGTTAAGGAGGTAACAGTATCTGACAGGTGGTGGCAAGGACCTGGAATTTTTAAGAAACAACATTTAAAGCTCACAGCCTTCTGTTCCACTTCCAGGCTCTGGAGAAACAAGGTAACAGTGGAAAGAACAAAGAGTTAATAATCCTGTTTGATTCACGTAATCACCTGTATGATCATTTATCTTAAAATAAGAGCTTCAAAGTTTTGAAATACAAACCACTACAAGGTAAACACACAAAAATTGCTGAGTTATAATAATATACCTGTCTTTTCCCACCCTAATGAAATGGAGAAATAAAAAAGCATTTTGTAAATCCACCAATTCCACAATCAGGTTAGAAAGAACAGAAAACTGCTACAAGTTCCTACGTTGCTGTGAAATGGCTCCCCAGAAACAACGCCCAAGACCTCCTGTGCTACCCACAGAAGAGACGTTCTATGTCAGAGAAGAGGAAGCGAGCTCAAACAAAACACGTAAACAAAACTTCTTTATGTCTCAGCAAATTAAACATTACCCTGAACAAACCTCGATCAAAGAACCATGAAACTAAAACGTTCCTACCTGTGCTATGACACTAGACTTGCCTCCACAGGATCTAAGCGAGCCTGGCCATCCTTGCGGCGTATGGAAACAAGGAAACAGCTCTTTTATCACACGGGTCTAACATCGAGCGCGTTCATCTTCAGCTATCTGGCCAAGTCCCTGGTCTGTAACGGCTCAGGCTGGACTGGCGCACGTTCTCACTGCAGGGAGTTCGCACATTTATTAGCCTGCAATCACATGCTGCGATACTGGTAAGGAACCAATGTGATGATATGTCAACGCTTTCTTCACAGGAAACACCTTGACCGGCTTACGGGAACAAGCTGTTCTGAAGAGCACTGGAGTACTTTCATTTTCTGAACTTTCGCCGGCTGTGCCCAGGGAAGGTCGTGCCCAGCTTTCACTCTGCCGCCTGCCCCCGTTTGCAGCAGAAGCGGGGCAGACTTCCTTGTTAAGAAAACAACCCGGGTCCTTGCCACCCAGGAAGCATCACCCACCCCGGGTACGCTGCCTCCACGCCAAAGTACTGCCTTGGACACGCTGAAATGCAAAGAGGCGGCACTTTAAGCAAAGGGCTGTGCTGAAGGCTGGCGCTCATCCAGAACTCCTGGGTTCTCTCAGCATTTCGAGCAGAATAACCTACTACACCTCAGAGTGGCCTTTGGGAGCATAACTCCGAAAAGGAAGGAATTTCTGAACGCCACTTTTCTAACAAGAGAAAAGAAACCATAACCGAATCCCACCCGCCGTGGTCCGGGGAACCCCACGAGCGCTCCCTGGGAGGGAGACTCACCCCAACCTCCCCAAAACCAAAGCCCAGGTGCTCGCAGCCCCCCCCGCCTCTGCCTGTCCCCTGCGTGCCACACTCCGAGCACTCCTTTCTTCTTTCTCCCTGACTCCTTTCTCCCTGCCCCGTGTCCCCCAAGCCCTGCCCCACGTCCCCCCACACTTGACAACAGCC
>VZZY01024875.1:0-16015 GCA_013400335.1 Eurystomus gularis | reverse complement strand
GAAGAGGAGAGGAGAAGAGAAAAATAGTTGGAAAGCAAACTGCCCTGGTATTCAGCTGTTTATTCATATGAATAGTCAGTGTCTTAAGTGTTTTACTTCACTGAGGTGCTTGACTTGTACTCTGACTCATTATTTCTTGAGTAGTTCTCTTCCTTGAGGTGCTCACCTTAAAAACATATGCATGGATGGTGCCTTATTGAGTTATTCAGTTACTTGGGTTGCTCTCATCTTAAAACTCTGGTTCATTTGCTTAGAGATGCTTGATTCATAAACATGAACACATGCAACAACGGTTTTATTTCACAAAACTATTTGCCTGCTTCATATTTGAAAAATCTGTAGCATTGAAAGACTATGTGTTCTTGCAATCTACCTTGGAACAATTATGTAGAGACAAAAAAAAAAAAAAAGGGTAAGCTGAATAAACCCTTTCAACATGAAACAGACCCTCTTGGAATAATTTTCATTTCACACAATAAATGCAAGTGGCACATGCAACACCACCATGATAAATTCATTAAACAAAAGAGAAACAAATACAATGCATCAACTGTTGCAATGCACTAAAACAAATTGGTTCTGAAATCTGTGAAAAGGCCCTAAGGCATCCATCTCTGAGAATCTCAGCCAAAATGCTTGAGGATCCCTCCATTCAGTTCCTCTTTATATATCAAACACAAATTGCTTGCCATCATTACCTTTCACAGCTGATTACTACGTACATTTCTTATTTGTCATTCATTCCAACTCCCCATTTTCTTATTTATACTGCTTTAATCTTTAGTCATGATACTATATTTTCCCCTATGTCACATGTTATCCTTTAGAGGGTGTCCATAACTCTGAGCAAAATACTAATTTTTTTTCTTTTTTTTCATTCCAAGTTCTAAAATAACTAAAATGTGCTATTCTTGTTAATTCAAATGTCAGCTAGTCATTACTGGAACTGTAGGTCGTGTTGTGAAAATACTTTATTGGAACAATATCTATGTAACATTTCTGAACTATTCTTTTGAAGGATAATATTCTTCCCACAGATACTGAGGAATTTTCTTTTAATTGAAGACTAGCTAGTTGAGCTTTTATTCTTAAAGTATTTTAAATTGCAATATTAGTGTTACTTTGTATATATTTCTTAGTAAGCGTTGAGATTTGTCTTTATGACTTGGCTTGTCAGCTACATTATTGGAACTTTGGGTAGAGTTTTATTTTTCAAGAAAGAGAGAATTTTCCTTCAGAAGTCTTCAAACAGAGCTTGTGTGCAAGGTTTCAGATTAAGGAATCTTTGATCATCTGTCTACTAAAATAATGAGAAAGACTCTCCTTTGAAAGATTGAAGTCTTGCCTAGAAATGAGGCTTTAAAACTAAAGATTTCCAGGCTTACCTCACAGTAAAATTTTGCCACTTCAGTGTCATTTTCATAGTGTACTCAACACTTATAAAACTGTTTTTATGGCTCAGATTTACAATAGTTTTAAAATTGAACAAAATTCTATCTAGAGACTTAAAATAATATGGGACCAATTTTCTATGAGAATATATGGACTAAACAATCATAGTATTATGATAACACACTGACATGAAGGGACATTTACTAGGACAGGGTGCCTAATAGAGGAAAGGAAATACTAAAGCTACTTTTCAAAGTTGTTTACTGTTCTATGCACCAAAGTTCAAAGAATCCTAGAATCATTAGGGCTGGAAAAGACCTCCATGATCATCAAGTCCAACTGTTAACCCAACACTACCATGATCACTAAACCATTCCCTGAAGTGCCACATCTACATGGTGTTTGAACACCTCCAGGGATGATAACTCCATCAAATCCCTGGGCAGCCTGTCCCAATGCTTGACCACTCTTTCAGTACAGAAATTTTTCCTAATATCCAATCTAAACCTCCCCTGGCGCAACTTGAAGCCATTTTCTCTCATCCTATAGCTAGTTACTTGGGAGAATAGACCAACACCCACCTCTCTACAATCTCCTTTCAGGTAGTTGTAGAACAATAAGATCTCCACACCACCTTCTCTTCTCCAGACTAAACAATTACAGTTCCCTCAGCCACTCCTCATAAGTCATGCTCTCCAGACCCCTCACCAGCTTTGTTGCCTTTCTCTAGACCTGCTCCAGCACATCAATGTCTCTCTTTCACTGTGGCGCCCAAAACTGAACACAATAATCAAGACGCAGTCTCACCAGTGCCAAGTACAGGGGGACAGTCACTTCAAGAAGATAAATTTAAACTGGGGAAAGAACAGAGAAGGGCTACTTGGACTATTAGAAGTCTGGAGATACCTCATATTATAGAGGATGACAGAACTTGGATGGTTTAGCCTGGCAAAATGAAGACTGAGAAGAAAGATGACCTTCCTATAAATATATAAAGGAAAATGTCACAGAAAGATAATAGCTAGCTAATAAACACAATATTGGCTCAAAACCTAGTGCATACAAACTAGTTTTAAGTACATTTAGGCTATAAATTAGCAAAAGATTTTTACTATCAGAGGAGAAAGGTACAGGAGTAGACTTGCAATCAAAGTAGTGGGGTAAAATCACTGAACATTTTTCCAAAAAAGAACAAAAAGCCACCACCCTCACCACGCCATAGAACAATGAAGTTATAAAAAAAATTATGGAACGTGGCTTCTTGCAACACCCAGCAATACAATGACCTAGGGCATACTTTCTACTCCTGCATTCCCTTAATCAGCTAGGGTAAATGGTGAGAGACATCAGGTATTGGTATGGATTTCATAGCCTCCTAAACATTCATGGTGAGAAAACACATAACCAGTTCATGACCTCTCATGTATTAAGCACTTAATCGGGACCAGTGAAATGTTACATATTTTCCATAATATACAGAATAACTTAGGATAGCTGTTTATCCTAACTCCAGAGAGTGTTCCTGTAAGGACACAGCCAAGACTTTTCAAGATTTTACCTTGTTTTTTTCATTAAAGAAGGACCATATGCCTTGACTTGTGCAACACATATCTCAAACACTGGCAACCCAAATTCAGCCATCTTACTAAAGAGGACAAAAAGTTAACTGAAGAAAACAGAGAGATATTTCTGATGAAGCTTTACTCTTAGTAGAGGGTTGTGGGTTTTTTTTTCCTCATGTTATATACATGCATTTGTTTAATATCCTGTCTGAATTAGCTATTTTGACTATTTTTTTTTAATATAGATATTATCTTAATCTATCTTGGGTTAAGTATGATTTTTAAAGTAAGTTGATAAATAAAATGTAAGACTGTAGATGACTCACCTTAACTTCCAAGTCTAACCTCCAATGTCTCCAGAGGGTAATAGGGCAGGCCTCTTTTTCAGGATGCATTGTCCAGATAGAGAAATGATTGCAGAGGTAGAAAAATCTAACAATGACCATAAAAGCTTTCTAGTAGACACTAAAATACACAGAGCGTACTTGAAATCTTTTTGGTGACAGGATTTATACTGAGTTGAAACACATGCCTCCAAATCTCAACTATACAAAGTTACTTCTCTGGTAAATTTCTGAAGTGTGCAAGAGATTAGGAGTAGGTGATTAACGTATTGATGGCCCTTCCTAGTCTTCAGAAAGATCAGTAATATCGTATAAATAAATGTGAGACATTCTCTATTTTCTCTTATTAACTCTTTATGTTTTCAAAGCCTGAAAATATCAGAACATACTACTAGAACTGGTTTAAAAACTATACAGTTATTTAAAAAAAATCAGGTCTAGCAGTCTTACTAAAATTAATAGACCATGTTATGAGAATTTGTCCAATTCTTCTGGTCATTTAGTTCAATACTTTTGTATTTTGAAATAGGTATCTATTTCAATAACTCAAACAGATCAGAATCATTGTATTCATTACTTACGATCATTAATTTAATGGGAAGTAAAACTTGATTTCTGACTGGTTTTTGCCTTTGCACATATCTATTTATACTTGCAATTACTAGGAAATTAGTGTAAGATTTACTATAGTTTAAATAATAGAATAAGATTAATTTTTCTTTCTTATCAGTTGCAGACATTTATGACAGTGTGAGGTTTCGCATAAGCAGAATTAAAAAGTGGATTACTCTTCTATTCCTCCATGTTTATTTATTTATTCTATTATTTTATCATTAAATTACAAAAGGTGGATTTTTTTAACATATTAGTACTGAAATTCAGCTAAAGATAAAACATAGCTCTTAACTTTGATAGTAGTATCAATATATCTTCCTTTACAAGGAATGGCTACTTTTTATAGTACAACTTTTCAAAATAAAGTTCCTATGTATTTTATCAAGATGTTTTCCATTGTAAAATATTTTAATTTTATGAATTCTGCCCAAAGAGTTTTCTGAAGGTGCCTCTGAAAGAGGTGCACAACAAATGGACTAGAACCAATGCCCATAAGTGACAGACCAACAAAACTTCCAATTAGATACTAGGAGAAAAAAATTAACAATTAAGGTATTGAAACACTGAAACAAGTTTCCCAAATAGACTGTAGGATATCCATACTGGAGATACTGAAAACTTGATTTGGTATAATTGATTAATCTGACTGAGCTTTGAATTTGCATCTGACTTTGAAATTGGCCCTACTTCCAGCTAAGAATTAGTCCTTTGTAACACAAATTATTTTGTTTCCATTGTCCATTTCTGTTTAGAAATAATTATATCTATTTCTGAACAGTGCCAGTAAAACAATATAAAACAACAGCACCTGTTTTAGCTTTAACCAGTTTGAAAGGGGATATAGTCACTGAATGCAATTCCTTTTAGAGATTACTAGAAACACTTGGCCATGTTAGGTACAATTTGAAAGGAAAGTTTGTAATTTTAGTAAATCAACAAATATATTTGGGGAAACAAACAAACTTACTTTTCTTTGTGTCAGGTCTAGAACAGAAGCAACAAACATGAAATAAGTGTTGCTGTGGAACAACATTTTCCAGTTGTTTTATTCTGTCCATTTTGGGATCTCCTCAATGTCAGTGAAGGGCTGATCAAATCAGAAAAGTCCAGAGGAAGCCATGATGACGGTCATGGT
This sequence comes from Eurystomus gularis, assembly GCA_013400335.1. Taxonomy (NCBI): domain Eukaryota; kingdom Metazoa; phylum Chordata; class Aves; order Coraciiformes; family Coraciidae; genus Eurystomus; species Eurystomus gularis. Next base: position 10,967 of record VZZY01024875.1, on the reverse strand, counting down.
GGGAGGATTTGCCCTGTGAGAGAGGCTGAAGGCTCTGGATCTTGTTCAGCCTTAAGAAGAGGCAGCTAAGAGAGAACAGTAGCCTTCCTTGTACCTGTGGGGTGGTCAAGAAGATGGAGCCAGGCTTCTCAATGTGGGACATAGTGGTAAAGGAAAATTCAAATTGTAACTGCTCAGCAGTGGTAAGGTGTGATCAAAGAATGATTTGCATGGAGGGAAAGAAAACCCAACTGCAGAAGAGGTTAAACTGACTGGAAGCAGGAATGCAAGAGAAAGAATGACTCTGTGTATGTAAGTGGAGACTTCTGTGGTGATAAGAAAGAGGATGTGAGCTTTCAGGGGCCACATCTGGGGGTAGCGGGGAGCTGGTGCTGGAGTGCTGAGGTGCCAATGCAAATACTCATATTATTGGTGCTGGTGCAAGTGTACGTAATGTGTGTATGTATGCATATAGCTTGCGATGCATTTTTGCCAGCCCCTTGTAGAACCACTGTAGGACTCTGTCCAATGCCAGGGTTAACCCACTACAGCACTGGGTTTTGGTTGGATGGTTGGTTGGTTTGGTTTTCTTCTTTGTTTGTTTGTTGTTTTTTTTTTTAAATTTAGTAAAATACAAACATGTATTTTGTTCACCTCAAGAAGCAAAATAAAAAATCCCCAAAAATGGGAAAATGAGAGACAATAGGTGTAAGTAGAAATAAGAGAGGATTAGACTGTAATGGAAGAGAAACCTCTTCCCCATGAGGGTGGTCAGGCAGTGGAGAAGGTTGCCCAGGGAGGCCTTGCAGTTTGTTCTTACAGGTTTTTCTGGACATAACCCTGAATACAAAATCATAAAATGTTTTGGGTTGGCAGGGACCTTTAAAGGTCATCTAGTCCAATCCCCCAGCAGTGAGTAGGGACATCTCAAAGCCCCATCCAACCTCTCTGTGAATGTTTCCAGAGTTGGGGATTCTACCACCTCTCTGGGCAACATGTAAAAACATTGCCTCATTGTAAAAAATGCCTTCCTTATATCTTTTCATGATTTAAACATTTTAAACTTTTTAATGGTTTAAAGCCTTTACCACTACAGGCCCTTTTAAAAGCTTTGACCCTATCTTTCTTATAGGCTCTCTTTAAGTATTGAAAGGCTGCAACAAGGTCTTCCTGGAACCCTCTCTTCTCCAGGCTGAACAATGCCAACTCTCTCAGCCTTTTTTTCCTAGGAGAGGAGTTTCACCACCATCATTTTTATGTCTTTCTTGTGCTGAAGAGTCCAGAGCTGCACACAGTACTACAGATGAAGTCTCACCAGGGCAGAGTAGAGGGAGAGAATCACCTCCCTCAACCTGCTGGCCACACTTCTTTTGATACAGCCCAGGATACAATTGGCCTTTCTGGGTTGCGAGCACACTTTACTGGCTCATGTCCAGTCTTTCATCCACCAGTACTCCCAAGTCCTTCTCCAGAGGTCTGCTCTCAATAATATCTTGGTCTGATCTCAGAAATGACCCTACCTTGAACAGGAATTTTAGCTATAGATGTCCTGATGTCACTTCCAGCCTGAATTATCTTATGATTCTATGGCCGAAGTTGGCCAATTACCAGGTTACCTTATTTGTAGTTTTAGGAATGATGAAGTAACAAGGAAAACTTACAGCTTACCTATAATAATAGGAGTCTGAATGTTCTTAACAAAAATAAATTTCATACTTACTGGCAGCTGAACAATCCACATATGTATCCTCCAGATACTTGTTTATAATTATTGCACATCAGCTAGGAAATTCATGCCAACTATTATTCTAACTTCCAGAGTCTTTCAGCTGTAGCCTTTACAATGAATCATGGATTGACCAATAACTCTGAATGATTTAAAAAGAGGTCTACCATATATGTCAAGTATTACCAATACGAGGAGAAAGTAAACTGATTTTTTCATTCTGCGTATGAGGGAAAGGGAAGACATTTTACTCAAGTGTACTATAAAAAAAAAAAAAAAGAGTTCTGTACTACATGATGTTTTTCTCTAGAAAAAGATTCTAACAGAATTGTATATACCAGTACATTTCATTTCTTCCAGAAGTTTACAAGGGTCCAATACATAGCAAGGCTGTGGTCCTGTATTCAAAATCTCATTTGTTTACATAGCAGGTGAGTACAATAAAGGTTCTTAAATTATTCTATGTTATATACTGTATTTCCAACAAAATATTGCTTTATTCTAAAAGCTGTAGTAAATCTGATATTGACTAAAGTCTAAAATTAGCTAATTTTAGGCTCCAAATATATATATATTTTTACGTAAGGCTCATTTATTTGATCACTTCATGTTTCTGAATCAGTCTTGGGTGTTGACATAAAATTGCCTGCCATGACTTTTTACATAGTCTTCCTGGTCACAATAATGAAGACGGTATTAGAACTGTGAAAAAATTATTCCTTGCTTTATGATTGCCTCTTTGTAAAGATAGAAAATCAATTAAGCAACTTGACATGACAAATGCTATTAATGAATATAGACCTTTTAGTAAAAGGACGATGACAATTTCTCTTTCCATAACTGACAGGCATAATATACTTAACTGATAACTGGAACAAGATTTCTCTTTCAAATTTAATCTCAACTGTCTCTAGAAGATGTTCTATACCTTATAAGCTTACTATAACTGCCTTTAAAGAGCACTTTTTTCCCCTCCATTTCTTTCAAATAAAGACACATTTAGCCCTGCTTAGAGTGGCCCATTTTCTCATTTTTCTTCTTGCTCTTCATTACTTTCCACATTTCAGTGCAATTTATTCTTATGTTCCTACCTTGCTGCCTCTTGCAGATGAGCTTACTTCTGCCCTATCCAGTGGGACTTTCAAAAGCTGCATTCCCTGTTACATCTCTTCTTTGCCCTGAGCAATTTAGGGGATAAAGGTACATCTTTTTGAAGAAAGTAAAAGGAACTTATTATGCATATGTTGTGTAGCAATTTTAATGTGATGTTAAAAATAGAACTATGCGGTTTGTTTTCATGATAGCTTGAGAATAAGTAAAACTCAAATGAGGCAGTAAACAAAAACTGGGAAGTAAAAGAAATAATTAACAGCACTCATTAATTGTTACTAATTTGACCTATTTGTGAGTTGGTTATGTTATGCCAAACAACTGGGACAGCTAACTGACCTTATATTTTACTCTTTCTGGAGCCAAGGGCCAGAAATTTCTGAAAATTCACCTACAGTTATTTTCTCTGTTATTGGTCCATCTGTCTTCTAAAGTTTTCAAAGACCAAGACAGTCATATCTAATACTTGAGATTTCCTTAAAATGATATATAACTAATCATGGAAGAATGTCATCCTATGATAGCAGTAGTTTTTGTTTTTACAGCCACGGTAGAGTATTCTAATATCATCAGCTCACTTCTACTTAATTTTTTTCTCCCAGAAACTGAGGTTTTTCACAGATTATAAAAATTTATAGTTGATTGGACACTGTTGTTCCCTAAAAGAATATTTTCTTTTCTAATTTTTTAATGAAAGTAGATATTTAGTTAAAAAAAAAAGTTTATACAAGCTTAAGATAGACTTCAGTACCCTAGTCTGAGAATTCTATGTGCTAGCCTTGAGACTAACATGCTTTATAAAATAGACAATATTTAGAGCCAAGTTATATTGTTCTTTATTGGACCCACTAGAAACGTGTGTTCTTAATGGATGACACTGCTAGGAGTTCAACTCGTTGTTTGCAATTTCTTTTAAAAGTCATTACATAAGTATGTAATAAAATATAAGTAATTCAATAGAGGTAATATCCAATGAAGTGTTTTCTGTGTGCCTAGAATTTCTTCTTCTAAAGGAAGCATGAAATAAATGTGGAAATAATAACTTATGTAAAAATCAATAAAATCACAGTAAAGAAGGACTATGACTTGAGAAAATGCTATCCTTGACAAAGGGGCACGATGTAGAAGATACACATGGATGAAAAGCATATATTAATATAAAAATAACAGTTACACAAGGTGAAAAGTTTATTGTAATTTTGAAATTTTGAATTTTTCATTATTACTGATTGCAGAAGAATAATTTGTGTTCCATTTAACATAAAATTAGATATTTGTCTCCTATTAAGCATTGTTAGGATGTCTTGTAGTTTAAAAAAAAATAAAAATCTGAAATATACTAGTTAGTACTAAGTCAATCCACTCCTGAAAGTCTGTCTAAAACTGTTATTTGAATTTTTTCAAACACAACTCATACGTTAGCTTTTTAACCTTTTAACTGGAATTTGTTTTTCAAAAATATTAGACATATGTTTTTATTATAACCTATTTTTATTACATTCTGACACTTTGGTGGTTCTTATAATCTTTAGTTTTTATAAAAAGCTAAAATTGCTATAGTTTTTTTATAAGAAATTATTTATTTATACTCTTTCTAAATCTAGTCCCTCTGTATAGAAGAACTGAATTTTCTCTACTTTTTACTATATGTTAAAAAAGTTATGTAAACATCAGGTATAAATGTAATGAGAAATTTATAAAATACTCTGCAGGTGAGAGGCAAGCAAACATGATTTTGAGCTTCTAATATAAACCATATTTCATTTTCTTTTACGTGTCTCTACAGCTTTTGTTAATGTTTATTTATATTTTTATTTTACCTTTATAGAATCATATAATCATAGAATCATTCTGGTTGGAAGAGACTTTCAAGGTCATCAAGTCCAACCATTAAACCAGCACTGCCAGGTCATCAGTAAACTGTATCCCTAAGTGCCACATCTTCTTGTCTTTTAAATACCTTCAGAGATGGTGACTCCAGCCCTTGACTGGGCAGCTTCTTCCAGTGTTTGACAACCCTTTCTGTGAATAAATTCCTCTAAACCTCCTCTGGTGCAACTTGAGGCCATTTCCTTTTCTCCTACTTCTTGTTACTTGGGAGAAGACACCAACACCCGCCTTGCTACAACCTCCTTTCAGGTAGTTGTAGAGAGTGATAGGGTCTCCCCTCAGCCTCCTCTTCTTCAGACTCAACAACCCCAGTTCTCTCAGACCCTCCTTGTAAGACTTGTTCTCCAGACCTTTACCAGCTTCATTGCTCTTTGGACACACTGCAGCACCTCAATTTCCTTCTTGTAGCAAGGGGCCCAAAACTGAAAACAGTATTCAAGGTGTGGCCTCACCAGTGCCGAGGACAGGGGGATGATCACTTCCCTAGTCCTGCTGGCCACACTATTCCTGATACAAGCCAGGATGCTATTGGCCTTCTTGGCTGCCTGGGCACACTGCTGGCTCATATTCAGCTGCCTGATGATCAACATCTCCAGGTCCCTTTCCACTGGACAGCTTTCCAGCCACTCTTCCCCAAGCCTGTAGCATTGTATGAGGTCGTTGTAACCCAGACATGGTTTTACTTGGGAACTGGCAAGGTCTGAAACTTCCTTATTAGAATTCCTGATATAATCATGTCATGCTCTACTGCTCTTACAGCCCTCCTATGTATAATTGGAACTCACCCATATCAAATATCACACATTCTTCTTCTTCAAAGAGTTGATTTATAGCAAAAAATAAGTGCTTAAATAAACATTTAGTATTTAACACAAGTTAGACAACTATAGCTTCAAATTGTTCAATCCTGTTCTGCAATACAACTTACAGTAATTCAAAAAATTGGCTAAATAAGGTGTTAATTCTCACTTCAACACTTATTTCATAACATTACTGACTAAAAGTTATCTTTCCCTGATTTGAATACAGTTCTTACATGCATGCCAATATGGCACATATCATTAGAGACATCATTAAGTCCTTTTTAGCCATGCAAAACATTTTTTCAACAAGACAAGAAATAACAGTGACTGTGGGATTTTCTCAATGAGCTTCCATGATGTAAGGCTTCTTTAACGAAGTGAAAAACTGCATGTATAACTGGGAACACTGCAAAAAATGTTATGTTTAGACTGTTGAAGGCTTTATCATTTGTGACCAGTACTGACCCCAGAAAACAAGGTCTAATTATCTAAATGTTTGAAACAACATGTTCAAAAGGTGTGGCAAAGGTAAAAAGAGAAAAGATAGTGTTTCAAAAATTTTTAAAATTGGCCAGCTCTAATGTGCTAGCAGCCAAAGAGATAGATAGGGAAAGGTCTATCAGGTTCAACTGTACTAGCATCCCAGCATTAAGGTTCTCAAGTGCTTCTGCAGTGTTATTAATGCATTTATATGTGTTATATAAATTTGAATTAACTAATCATATTTACATGTACTATCAGGAAAAGGACCTGTCATCATTTTCATTATTTGCATCACTTGACTTACAGAATTTCTACAAATAGTATGATGTCTCATCGAAGGCAGCCTAATAGAGGACGCTGGAAACTACTTTTTTGTATTTCTTCACTGCTTGTAGAGTGCTTATGAATTCATTGATAAGACATGTTGTAGGAGCCCAGTCAAAAGGAAAGGACAGTTTTATGTTAGAGCTGGATATAGACAGGAAAATGATAACAGCTTAACTTCAACATAGGCTCCAGTACTGTCAAGACTTGAATATCTATGGGCATCTCCAAAAGCAGACATTTAAGCATAGAGGTGAAGTTTACATCTAACTTTAAGAATCAATTATTTTAATATTTATGTCAGAACTATTCATGCTATAGCCCTTGTAAAGCCAATTAAAAAGAAACATAAATATTCAGGGAAAATATTTCATCTTACTGTAGACTTCTTAATTAGTCAATAATCATATTCCTGATTTCACTGATCTATTTTACTTGCTAATTTTAGGATGAAATATTTAAATTCTGGAAGTATTCTTTCCATCATTTATAATAGAATCTGAGATAACTGGCTCAACCATAAACCAACAGTAAAGTTGGTAAGCAGTGTGTACTTGGTAAAAATTTCTGTGACAAGAGAACCAGAGAATTAAGGTAAGAAATAAATACAGATTTATTGTCCTTTGAATTATTGTTCTTTGCCTGGGCAACAGCTGAACAAGGACTTTAAGGAATTAAGAGCTGTGACAGATGTGCTTTACCCCCCAGTTGGTACAGGTTGCAAAGGAGGTAAAGACCTGAGCCACAGTGAGGCCAAGAACTCCTTTAGACAACCCACAAAGGAGCAGAACGAATGAAGAAAGCTGTGGGTACAAGGAGTCTCATGCATACCTTTCCTATTGCATGCAGTTCAACTACAAGTCAACCACTTGATCCCATAAACATGATATGACAGCCTAAGTGAGACTTCTTTGAGCTTTCCCTGCTAGGCAGAGTGGCTGCATGGTGGTGATCTCCAGCAACAAGGTCTTTTATCAACAACAGATCAGTGGATGAGTGCAATTTCAGTTCTCCCTGGATGGCAACCAAACTACACACCAGGAAGCTCTCCCTTTGAGCAGGGACACCTCTCAATCTTACGAGATATTAGTTGTTTAGCTTAAAAAAATAAGTTTTAAACAGGATGAATAACTTAGAGTTATAAAGTTGCATGATTTAGTATGCTGTTTCCTTAGCTTTACTTAATTAGCATTAGTAGCTAGATTTGCTGAAGCCTTAGGCCTCAAGCTCTAAATTTCCACTTAGATTTACTGAACATGTACCTACTTAAATAAAACATAGCTTCCAGAACCTGCATAAATCTTAAGATATGATGGCTTACATATAATGACTACAGCCATCAACAACAGCTGCAACTAGACAAGATAACAACTTGGCTGGAGATAGTGAGGTACTTCAACAAGGAATCAGAGGTGTCAGACCAAAATCATTTTTCAGACCAAATGAGGAACAAGAAGACCTCAGACCCAAGTATTACTATTAGACCAAACTATTGTGTGAGGAGTGAGTGAAAGGAGGAGTGTAAAGGTAAAATTGCCCCAGGATTTCTTTGTTCAGTTGGCTCTTCTTTCCTTTCCTACTTCCTTTTTCATGGGACCCCTTTCCAGAGACCCCCTGTGGAAGCTGACCCTACTGCTGTACCATGTTATTAAACTATTTATTCTTACATAATCCAAGGCCTGAGAGTCTGCTTCAGGAAACCTAGGATTCAGACTTTGGAGCAAACTACCACTGGACACCTGGATTGAAGGTAAATGAGTTGGGAATGAGCATGCCAAAACTTTGAAAACCTAGCAAAATGATAACACATGAGGTAACACATATAATCTTTTGGCCATAAACTGTTGATCAAGTCTGAGGCTAGGGTTGGATCCAGCCATATTTAGGCCCCTCTCTGAAAAGGAGTTTAGAAAGCAAAGGGTCCATTCTGAGGCTGATGACGCAGTGGGAGGGTCTTCTTAACCTTTCCACAGCTCCTGTCTCTGTGCAAATAATTCCAAATCTATTTTAACTCAATTTTCCCTTACATATTTCCTCATGCAGTAAGTAGTAGAGTGAATCTTGCCATCAAACTCTATTAAATCACACTTTTACAAACTCTTAAAGTGATCTAAAGCACTTGTCTGTGACAAGAGAACAAAGAGGTGGGCGTAGAAATGCATGTAGTTAAGTCCTTTATGGATTACTTTTACTGTCTTTTGAAAGTCAAAGGCCCTTTTAATAAATTCTTAGGTACACTCCTTTTGATTTCAACAGTTTTTTCCATCTCACCACAGACTGCAAATTCCACTAACTCTCACCCTTCCATTCATATAGATCCCTCTTTTTCTTTTCTCTAAAAAACATATTCTCTTGCATGAAAAGACTGTTCTAAGACAAAAGACAATTATGTTTTAAATAAATAAACAAGAAATCAATAAACAGGAATGAATTATATTTACCCTTTGTCACAAAAAAAGGCTGAAATATAGAGACAGAGAGAGGAATCACCTCAGACCCTTTTCAATCCTGTCCAGCCTACGAATATCAATTAATTTTCCCAGGAAAGGGGCAGAAGGAGACAGGACCCTTGAGCCTAACCCATCTGCAACACTCCAGTTAAGGAGGAGGGGGATCTTCTTGGACCCTTTACCATCTGCCCAGCCTGTTAGATGAACTAACAGCACCACTGGAAAACAGATCCCTACAGACAGCTTGCTAGATCGGAGGGTAACTGTCTTACAAGCAGCGACACTTAGAGAAGACCCCTTATGTCTCAAAATAAAAGTTTCCAGAAACTTTTATGTCTACAACTAATGCACTTTATTATATACACTCGTGACAATATGCAGATTCGAGGATACCGGTGATAGTGACTGGCTGCATAAATCAGTTATATAAAATGCAATTTAACAAACCTAGGTATTGATAATCATTAATAGCTAGGCTAACATTTAATACTTAAGAGCACATAACCTGGGGTTCTTACCCAATACACACCCCTATGCAGGGGGAAGATAGATTCAGCCCATCAACTGATACCAGAAGTTTTGATGGAAGTCTTCTCCCAATTTTTCCCCTCAATTCATCACCTTTTATAAGGTTTCTTTACCTTCAGGTTGAGTTTGAGTGACTCTAGTCATACATTTGTCTTACCTTAATTGGATTAAAAATCTCTTGCTTCAAGGACACGATTTCACCATAGTTGTTAGGACATCTTTCTTGACAGCAGTCATGCGGCTACCTCAACATGCTCAGTTGAACCTGAACAATTGTCCTCATCCCCAATAGCAGAGCGCAGCTGTGTTATCTTCATAATACCGTGTTCCCCATTTCAGTGAACTTGGACAATCCCTACTGTCCTCATCCCCAGTAAAGGGAAGCAGCTGTGTTACCTTCATAACACCCTGTTCCCCATGTCAGGGGTGTTTGCACATTCTGTTCAGCTGGAGCAGGCCTTATCCATGGTAATTACATTCCATTCCTGGGATCAGCAACTGTGTCTCACCGAAGGCTATTGCAGCTCATGTTGAGATGTGAGCCTAACTCTGGGGGACACGGGATTTGTCTCATTTTTCCCCCATCCATTTTTCCACACCCTTAATATAGCACATAGTATGAGTTTTAATTATACTTGCCTAATAAAGGAATAAGCCATTGTAAAGATAAGAAAAAGACTTTTAAGGAGTTCTTTTCATCTTAATGAAGATGTTTAAAACTGGTTAGCTGAATCACACTCAAAACCACCTATACTTCTTTATTTAGCATCAAGATATCTTAAAGAGAAACTCTGATGTTGATAACATCCAGTGAGCACCAAAAATCAAGAAATAGAACATGTCAAAGAAAACCTTAAACATTTAGCTTTGATTTTTGATCTATGTTAATCTCAAAATAGCTTCAGAAGAATTATTAAGATATACATGCTAAATTGCATGCTGATAAAGCAGAAAGACATTCAAACTGAATATGAATTAAGACTTAATAGAGTTGAATTAAATAGGCTTATTTTTTATAAGGTTAAAATAAATTATTATAAATGACTAAGACTTTTTCAATATTTTCATTATGGGTTTCTTCTATCAGACACAGTTTGTCTTATTGCCCTTATCTAAGAAATGCATTATTGGGCCTTGGTTCATTATCTACATACCAATTAATTATTTTTTTGCTTCATTTATCTTTTTTCCTCTTGACTTCTGCCTCGGTAGATTATCTCTTCCATGGAGAACAGGTGAACAGAGAATGGTAACTAATGAATTTGTAAGGCTAAGTTGCCTGAAATTCTGTAAAGCATTGCAGATGACACCTTTCCTTTTAAAGTAAAACCCACAATTTTTTGTGCATAACCAACCTCCACAGGCTGAAGGTCTGTCATGGACTAATCCGAACTGCACTGGAAAAGGGTGATGCCCCTGAACATCTACAATACATCGATGACATCATTGTGTGGGGCAACAAGGCAGAAGAGTATTTGAGAATGGAAAAAGAGTAATTCAGATTCTTCTGAGAGCCGGGTTCACCGCAAAGAAAAGCAAGGTCAAGGGACCTGCACAAGAGACTCAGTTCTTGAGAATAAAATGGCAGGATGGACACCGTCATGTGCCTATGGATGTCATCAACAAGATAGCAACTATGTCTCCACGGGCAAACAAAAAGGAAACACAAGCTTT
>VZZY01024872.1:22045-37333 GCA_013400335.1 Eurystomus gularis | reverse complement strand
TCTTCCCTTGTCCACTGATGTAGTCACTCCATCCTAGAAGGCCACTAGTTTGGTCAGGCAAGACTTGCCCCTGGTGAAGCCATACTGGCTGTCTCTAATTACCTCCCTGGCCTCCATGTGCCTTAGCATAGGTTCTAGGAGGATCTGTTCCATGATCTTCTCAGGCAGAGGTGAGGTTGACAGGTCAGTAGTTCCCAGGGTCCTCCTTTCTACCCTTTTTAAAAATGGATACAGTGTTTGCCTTTTTCCAGTCACTTTACCTGACTGCCATGACTTTTCAAATAACATGGAGAGTAGCTTGGCAGCTACATCAGCCAGGATGTAGGCAACTACATCAGCCAACATCAGGACTCTGGGATGCATCTCATCAGATCTTCAGGACTTATACATGTTCAGGCTCCTGAGGTGGTCACAAACCTGACCTTCTCTTACAGTAGGAGGGACTTTGCTTTCCGATTCCCTGTCTTGAGAGGTCAATCCACTCAAGAGGTGTGAGATAAGACGTTGCCAGTGAAGCCTGAGGAAAAGTTGTTGAGTACCTCAGGCTTCTTATCGTCCACCATTACCAATTTATGAGTCAATATTTATTAATATTAATAATGTTGATATTACTAATTATTTAGCATTTTAGATTTTAATTCATGTTGTTCATGTTGTTTTACTGTATATACCCTTTAAGTACTTGAGAGAAATATTAAAAGAATGGAAAATGTTTGTAGATTCAGAAATAAAAATTCACAACTCATGCAGTAGTGGTAACAGTTAAATAGAAGGATGAACTATAAGTCTGAAGTTGGTTTTTTCGCAGATCATTTATCACACTAATACGTGATGCAGGACTCTCACCAACATTGAAGGAAACATTTTACAAACTGTCAAGAACAGGATTTGTCCCTAGTGATTTCATGTCACAAATACATAAGCTATTCTCTGGATATTTCAGCAAACATCTCTATTTTATGCAGATTTCAGTAATAAGTAATAATTTTTCTAAGTTATTTTTCTTTTTTATTTATATTCACTGTCAGTATTGCACATAGAATTTCAGCTGTGTTCATGCTTTATGTAGTGAACTCTATTAATACTGCAACATGTAGTCCAGTTTTATTACATGCAGCTATTGTTTTCAATTTAGATAAGTAAAAATGTACTGCTCGCTTAAACAACTTCCAACTAGGGTCTATTAAGAAAATTGTTGGGAAGCCAACTGGAAAATATGCTATTCACTGAAGTCTTAAGTTTGGATTTTTTTTTCTAAGTGAGAGCCATTGAAATAAAAATTTTGTCTAGGACATTACTTATTCCCATTATTGTCCATGCTTTTTGACAGGCATCAGAAAGATAATAGATGAATGAATACATACAATTTTAATGGGTACAACTTCTCAGTGAAAAGCCTCATTATCTCAAATGAAATAAAATTAAAATGAAATAAAATGTGAGGAGCAGCAGCAGCATATCAGTTATAAGAATTTTAAAAATAGGCTTAGAAAATGTGAAGACACTTATTGCTGCTATTATTTCATTGTATAAACTTATCAAAGAAACCAGTATAGAATTTGAATGGTGATGCATCTGCTTTTTGCAATGCATTTCAAGTTAACCCTAAACAATTTTTTAACTGAAATAGCAATGTTTGTGAAGAACACTTGCAAAGGACTGTTAGGTACTGTTTTCTGCCATCTCCATGCCACAACAGACAAAATTTTAAGATAAAAGTTAACATTAGCAGTCTTTTTGACCATTTATCATATGCATAAGATGGACTGGTAGTGGCAGAGAAACTTGCTAAATGTAGGTAAAGAAGGAATATGAATGAAATGCTTCTAGGGGAATGACTTTATATGTATGATCAGTCAAGAGTGACTGCTAGGATATAATATCTGAAATCTCTCTTTTGTTTTCATGAACATAAGGATACTAATTAGCTGTAAATTTAATACTGAGGGCTATAGTGCATCCTTACCATGAATGCGACAGTAAGGCATGAGCTCTGGAACATCAGATGTGGTCACAGCTATGCATCCTTCTTCCTCTCCCATTTAGGCTGAGGATGTATTGATCCATGAAGCAGTTTATGTTTCCTGCTATCATTAAGAGACTCTTGACACACAGGTCTACTAGCATTAAACACCCTCTTAGCAACTCTTTAAATGCGTCCACTCAAATATATTCTGATTATCCTTTAATTTATAAGTGTAAATAAAGTAAATAGTTAAAAATAGTTTTTCTAGTCCTTTAGGAGCCACTCAAAGTAGCTGAAAATCTTGGAAGGACCTTCAGAGAGTGACTGATGTTTATAATTGAACTGATGTCCATACTCTCCAGATGAAAGGAAGAGAAATAAGCAGAATAGTCTGTGTGTCATGGACACATGGAATAAATATTGTGAGATCATGTTCTGAGCTGCATTCTTAAGTTAATTCATGGAGTAGGCCTCTTAGTCATTGCGTCTCTTCCTTTCTGGACATAAAGTTACAAGAATGGTGACTAGAAAGTATTGTTCTCTGTCCATCTTCTCTTTTAAAGTGACAGAAGAATTTCCCTTGGAGGTGCCCTCACATGTATTTTATGAGAGACTACAGGAGTTGCAAGGGAGTCTATGACATCAGAAGAATGTATGTTGATTTGTCTATTTGATGTCTTCATCACTTGAAGTATAGATCAAATTTTTTTCTGACAAGACAAGCAATTTTGGCAACTCTTCACCAGTACTTCATTATTCTATAAGGCATTTATTCAGCTGGGATGATAACCTCTAGTGGTCTTTCCAGTGTTTCTCTACCTGAAAGGTAAATATTACACTAATATATGATATTTTAATTTGTGCTAGAAGAATACCAAGTCACAGTAGGCAGATTACTCTAGTAATCATCCCAGACTAGAGCAGACAGGTATACGCCGAAGTCATCAGTGCCAAGGCTTCTCTCATACCAATACTGTTCCATTGACTGGAAAAAGAGTGTAATAGATGCACCTGCCTTGCAAAGACCAGAGTTTAACCAAGATTTGACAATGATGGGGAAGGGTGGGCCTTGCTTCAAGACCATTAAAACTAAATTACCTTTTTTCAGGCCCATAGCTTGCTGTTGTCTCATGCTGGCCCCAAACTAGTACAAATGAGCACAGTTCAGACTCGACTAGGGTATAAACCGAGTTCCTCGAGAGAGCCAATTTGAGTTGGTCCTCCTTGGAGCAGTGGGCCTGCAGTTGGAGGCTCTCCCCCTGCATCAAGATGCCATCCAAGGAAATTTCCTGGGATTGATTGAGCCCTCCTTCACCCCCTACCCCTTTTTGGTGAATGAATACATATATTTATACATATACTTCAGTGATCCTTTGCCCTCTTTGGGGACAATGATCACCTTTCTGAGTACTCTTGAGTGGGAGGTGTTCTCTTTTATGAGTGAATGTGCATATCGTTCTAAAAGGATTATTCACAAAATTTAGGAATGAGTTGTGTAGTATTATATTCCCACCTGACATAGGCACTTGTAATATCCTTTGGTCTGTCAGAGTGCTGAGTAATTTTTGGTAGGAATAAATCTGCATTTTGGGTATCTATTGCTTTCTGTATTATGGGTGCATTAAAATTAACACTTGTGCTATAGTAAAATGAGAATTAAAATTGTTATCCCTAGAGCAAAACTAAAGTTACATATTAAGAAACTGAATAATTATAGGTAGTGCAGAAAAAGCTATAGTTAGAATGGCATAGGGCAAGTCACTCATATGAATGGTCTAAAATACAGCAGAAGTTCCTGGAAGTTCAGTTCAGGAAAAATTAGTTTATACTAGAATAAATCGATGCAAGAGTTACTAGAATAATTAGGTGAGAGGCTAATAGATCTTTGACTGTTTATGAGATATAACTGCAATCTATATGCCTACAAATGATGGAAGATAGCTATCCAAGCTAAGAACAACCTTGACACGAGTAAATTGATATAAACTGCCCATTAATACATTCAGATTGGAAAGGACATTTTCCATCCATCCATCCATCATATAGTGATATTCTACAGCAGCATCACTCAGTAAAGTATGAGCAAAAAAAAGAAAAAGTACTTACATTCAAGCAAATATTTGATATGTCATCAAAAGTATTATATACTGTTATTGTCTTCAAGAAATCAGAACTCAGTGATCCAAAAGTGTTATTAGTACTATATTTCTATATACCAGCTTTAAGATTTAACTGAGATTCCTGAAGCACAGAAGAAGCATTTTCATAAAGATTGCAAAAAGAGAAGAAAAAGGAGAGAGATCAATTCTACTGAGAACAGAATTGGATATCTGTGTAAAAACATATGGGCAATGCCTCTCTCAAGCACCTGTCTGAAAACTGAACTCTGACAATCTTCAGTGTATCACAGGAACATCTGTGAACTAAAAAATTGTCAACCTGGACAGATTGGAAGTTGTAGTTGTATTTCCATTTGTATTTGTACATGTATATGCTTGATATATCTTCATCAGAGAACTCAATAGCCTCAATAAACTGTTAAAATTTTGGTTAGCTATGTAATATGCTGATATTTCATATTAATACTCAAGTAGGTTAACACAGTGATAAATTAATTTTCTCAAACATAACTATAGAGTAAATAAATGAGACATAAATGGTACCCTCCAGGGATCTGAAACTTAAGAAAGGGAAGAAGGAAGGAAGATGTTAAATATGGATAGAAATATTTTTATGTATGTATGTATATATATTTTTCTGTCAGTTTTCAGCTTTGTAGGGTGAAATTTCATACTGAAAAAAATAGAGGTTAGCTATACAAATGCTTATTTTTGAAAGTATTAGAGATTATTACTGCTGTCGAACATTTGTAAAAAATATATATATTTAAGGGTTTTTTTTGCATCAATCTGCAGTATATTGATTGATTCCACATACAATATTGTGAGTATTGTGGAAGATATTGTATTTAAGGAATTAGTGATCTCAGGAAAGCCATGTCACCTGCATTAGGCCTAATAATCACTATGTTAGCATGAGTGACCACTGTACAGCCTTACCTATGTAGTAATGCCAGAGAATATGCTGGGATGACTAGAACGTGCTACTCCTGGGTATAACTCCTGGATACATGCAGATGGATTTTCTCTGGTGGACAGAAAGAGGCAATACTCCTATGTGTCAAGGCAAGAAATTTAGTCTTGTATGTTACACTAAATAAAGGTACCGTAATGAGAGGGAGTCTGAACTTCTCATGAGGGGGAATTCTGCATAGTGTGCTTCGTCTGTCCAGTGGGCATCTGTCCAAAGCTGCATGAAAGTGGGGTTCCCAACATCTGAAGGAATGTAAGATTTACTCACCACCTATATTTCTCTTCCTATTTCTGTCTTATTATTAAAGGAGTTTTACTATGCTGTTGTACTTTTTAAACTTTATTTTTTTTCTGGAAAGAAACATGGACTTTCTCCAATGAAGAACAGATATCCTTTACTTCTATAGAAATTTCTCTTACATTCATATAAACTATTTTTTCTTGATACATTTGTATTTTTATTTCTTTCATGTGATATTGAATCAGATAATTAAGAGTTCTTTTTCTGTAACAGATAAGTTGCTAGCGCTCATATACAGGTTGTTCACTATTGTAATCAGAAATCTCACACAAAACGAAGCATCAGTTACAGAACAAAAATGTATTGTGAAGGAAATAATGCAAAATTCCATGCCAGCTAGATAGACTAAATTCATAGTTGATTTCTTTGGGGTTTTTTTGTTTGTTTGTTTCAGGTGCTTTTCCTTCTTTAAAATAATTGTTCTTTCTATGCCAATACTTCTATATCTTCACATTTGTCCTTTCTTCAAATGATTCTTCCTCAATTCTTTTCTTATCATCTCAGAAGGTTTTCTTTCTTGCTCCTACTCTGTTCAACCAGGTAAAATCAGTATAAATTATATATGCACCAGCTGGTGAGCATGAATACACATGTGATAGCTCTATTTTACCATAAGGAGTCTGAGACTCCCAAGATGATATTTAAACAGCAATTTTCTCTTTTACAATGTCAATGAAGAATGTTATTCTGATGGCCAAGATTTCCATACATGCAACACCTTTTTCCCTGTTTATTACAAATATACAGTTATTCAAAATATGAGATGAAAATCCAGGTAAATTTTTTCTTGTTACAGAAACCCCATAAAACAACATAACAACAAAAGCCCAAATAAATAGGATTGAAGAATAAAATTACTTCATAATATAAAAAGTAATCTATTTTGTTCATAGATAAATTAATAATTTTTCTGTACTTAGGTTCTTACAAGGCTTATCCGTTGCTTTCCAGGACTGAAGGAGTTAATGGCGTGAGTAGGATTTAAAATCACAAAAGCACTTTTTCCCCACAGGAGGTGGGATGCTTTTGGAAGTACAATTACACTCTTAACAATACATGCTATATTACAAAAAAAAAAAAAAAAAAAAAAAAAAAAAAAAAAAAAAGAATAATATGAAGAGTTCAAGTACTCATATCTTATGCTTTAATGTACAGATTCTCCTTTGCTTACATACTGTTCAGGGGTGATACACTATTTACTGTTGACATTTTCATGTTCCTCACCATTTTTAGACATCTGTGACAGCAAAGTAAAATCACTTCCTTTTGTATACTTTGTATGTGAAAAAGTTCAAACAAGAGCATCTTGACCATATGCATCTGGGTTGCACTGTAGTTAAGTGCACTTCACTTATCATACCCTTGTTCACACCATGGAAGTGTCTTCGAGAACTGTCAGAATTATTTTAGGAAAACACTAGAATTGAATTGGAGCTCCAGGTGTCTGTCTAATGCACTCCTACTCTACAGGACCAGACCAGGGGTAGTTCAGACTAAAATCCCTTAAATACAAATAACATCATTGTTCTGTCCTTAGCTCTAACCGTGTCACTGAAGAGATCGTCTACTTCTGTAGTACTATTACATCATGATTTTAGATGGCCTTAGCCAAATATAGATTGCTACTGACAATAAATCATTTGATTCTCTTCATCTGTATTTTACAAAATGTCTATTCACTAAATGGAATACATGAAGAAAGAAGAACGGGAAGCGTATAAACTTGCTATTCTTCTGCTGTAGATTAATTCAAAATGGAAATGTAAATTTAAAAATGTCTTATTTTATGAGAGTGATCAACAATCCACTCTCATATAATATTCAAAATGAATCTTGGATTCCATAATACATCCTGACATCCAGCATGGCTTTCACCAAAGGCAAATCATGCCTAATCAGGTGGCCTTCTACAATGGAGTTACTACATCAGTGGACAATAGAAGAGCTACACATGTCCTCTACTTGGATGTCTGTAAGGCCTTTGATCTAGTCCTCCACAGCATTCTACCTGTTAAATTGGAGAGACGTGGATTTAATGCATGAAATATTAGGTTGATAATTCATTGGCTGGATGACATCATCCAAAATGACAGTCAATGCCTCAATGTCCAAGTGGAATCCAGTAACGAGTGTTATCCCTCAAGGGTCCATACTGGCACCAATAAAATTTACTATCTTAATCAATTACATAGTGGGATTGAGTGCACCCTCAGCATCTTTGTGGTTGACACCAAGCCTAGTGGTTCACTAGAGAGAGGTACCTTGACAGACTCTTGAAGTATGTGCCCAAGTGAACCTCAGGAAGTTCAAAAAGGTCAAGTGCAAGGTCCTGTGCCTGGGTTGGAGCGATCCTCAGTGTCAATATAGACTGGGGAATGAATTCATTGAGAGCAGCTTTGTGGAGAAAGACTTGGGGACATTGGTGAAAAAAAAAGATTGAATATGAGCCATCAATGTGTACTTGCAGCCCAGGAAACCAATCATATCCTAGGCTGCTTAAAAGGAAGTGTGGCCAGCAGGTTGAGGAAAGTATTCCTCCACCTCTACTCCATTCTCATGAGAGCCCACCTGGAGTACTGCATCCAGCTCTGGAGTTCTCAGCACAAGAACATGGACCTGTTGAAGCAGGTCCAGAGGAGGGCCACAGAAATGGTCTGATGTCTGAAATAGCTCTCCTGTGAAGAAAGGCTGAGAAAGTTGGGGCTTTTCAGCTTGGGGAAGGCTCAAGTGAGACCTGATTGCAGCCTTTCAATATACAAAAGGAGCTTACAAGAAATATGGAGAAAGACTTTTACCAGGGCCTGTAGTGACAGGAAAAGGGACAACGGTTTTAAACTGAACGAGGGTGTGTTTAGATTGGATGTAAAGAAGAAATTTTTTTAGGATGAGGCAGGTGAGATGCTGGAACAGGTTGACTGAAGAAGTTGTGTCTGCCTCATTATTGAAAGTGTTCAAAGTCATGTTGGATGAGGCTTTTAGCAATCTGATTTAGTGAAAGATGTCCTTGCCCATGATGGGGGATTTGGAACTAGATAATCTTTAAAGGTTCCTTCCAACCCAAACAATTCTATGATTCTATGATCCTGTCACTGAGACATATATATGCACACCTATCTATGTTTACTGCATTCCATAACATGCATTTCATAAAGAAAAGCTTTTACCTAATTCAGTATTGTTTGCTTATTTCTTTTTTTCCAACTAGTCCTTTTTTTGGAGTATAAAATTAAGTGGCATAATTATCAGTGTTATAGCACTGTAAAGACTCAACAACACAGTGACTGAAGTATTAATGCGAGAACTATGTGATTTAAATAATACATGAGTTGTAAATATGAAAATCAAGTTTCTCCTATAGTTATAACTGGGCTGTAGCTGGATATCAGGGCTGTGTCTGTGTACACATCCCACATATTTCAGCCATTAATTCTCAGGATGGTCCAGGACCTCCCCAACCAGTCATCTGCAGATATGATCTAGTTGACTAGCTTGAGAGAGGGTCTACCTTGAAACTCAGTGACTGATTGGACCTACACCATAAAATATTTCATTGACTGTTAAAGAAGCTTCCCAAAAGGGAACAGGGAACTGGATCCAGTGAGTCTGCTGCTCATGTTAAGCATAATACTGGTTAAAAGTCCTTCCTCATGAAAATCAAAGGAAAGTGTAGGTTGTAGGTTTATGTCAGACTACAGCCAAGTGTAAGTCATGCATTTGTTTTCAAGAATTATAAATTTTATATATATCACATATAATGAGAAATAACCATGCTATATCCTTTAAGCAATCATCACAAAACTCAGATTTTAATAGGAAAATTGTTATAACATCAATGCCACACTGATTTTATTTTGAATAGTCAACATATTTTCTATTTTCTGAAAACCTCATAATCTCCCCAGCAATTCTGTTTTCTGTATGGCATTTAAACATTTCTCACTTGAATCTAGGAAATCCCTCTTTATGTTAAGGGAAAAAAGACTGCTGTCAAACTGATGGTTCATGTGAATCATCTGTCTTCTCTACTGTTAGAGCAATGCAAAAGGGTGAACTAATTAGTCCTGAAGCTTACTGCCCTTTAGGAGCAGGACAGGTTAGGATCTATGTTCTGAAGTGTTATTTTAGTGGCAGACTCAAGTATAATGCTCTGTTTTCCTTGCCATCCAACTAAATAGGACACAAATGAGCTTCCAAACCTGTGAGACATCTCCTACTGTATTTATTGTTTACCATGTATAAGCATATTCTTCAGAATTATAGCAACATTTTTTGTCTAAAAAGTTCTCAGTTCAAAACAATGCAAAACTGTTTTCTTTAAAACATTTCTTTAGCACGGTTCTTTGAATATAATAGTAAACTGAGCTCATAGTAAGTATATTGACCTGCGGTGTGAAAATACCATACAAACATGTAGCTTCTATATACTCATTTGTATTCACATTGTATACTCTCACTTTAGACCTTTGACAAAGTCTCCAATGGTCTCCTTATCACCAAACTGGTGAGATATGGGCTGGATAAGTGGATGATGTTGAAAACTAATTGGACTGCTGGGCTCAAAGAAACTCAAAGATCATAGGTGAAAATTCCAGCAGATGACTTGTAACTAGCTTTTCAGAGATCAGTGTTGGGATCAATATTGTCTATTATCTTCATTAAGGACCTAGACAATAGGATGGATACATTTTCATCAAGTTTGTGGACAACATCAAATTTGGAGAAATGGTCCGTACACTGGAGGGCAGGGCTGCTATTCAGAAGGACCTTGACAGGCTGGAGAAATAGGCTGACAGCAACCTTACAAAGTTTGGCAAAAGTGAATGTAAATTTCTGCGCTTGGGGAGGGATAACCCCATGTACCTGTACTACAGGCTAAGGGCTAACTAACTGGAAAGTTGTTCTGCAGAGAAGAATCTGAGAGGCCTGGTGGTCAGTAAGTTTATCATTAGTTACTAATCTGCCTTTCTGTAAAATATGGTCAACGGCATACCATATATATTATGAACAGTGTTACCAGCAGATTGGGGGAAGTGATACTTTCTCTCCCCTCAGCCCTTGGGAGGTCACATTCTGGAGTGTTGTGTCCCAGTCTGAGCTCCCAAATATAAAAGAGAAATGGATACAATGGAGGCTGTCCAGCAAAAGGCCAGGAAGATAATTAAGGTATTGGAGCATCTCTTATATAAGAAGAAGCTGTGAGACCTGGGACCATTCAATGTAGAGAAGAAAAGGCTATGGGGAAATGCTGTTTTTGTTTACAAGTACCTGATCAGAAGATACAGAGAAAATACAGATAAAACAGTCTCTGAACAAAAGTTCAATAAGAATTGATGGACACAGGTTGGTACATGGAAAATTCCAATTAAGTAAGATGAAGCATATGTTACTAGAAGGGCAATCAGACATGGGAACATGTTTCTCGTAGAGTTTCTGGGTGTTCAAACTTGGACTGGGTACAGCCCTGAGCAAACTGACCTGATTAGACCTACTTTGAGCAAATTTGGACTAGAGAGTTCCAAAGGTCCTTTCTGATTGACAGTATTCTGTGGCTAACACACAGCATTCTGTATTTGCAGAGATACACTCCTAGAGCTTTGAAAAGGGCCCTGGGCTAAAGGGGCCACACCTGTCATGGACATCTCACTTGTCAGAGCAGGGACCATGGGTTGCTGTCCCTTACACTGACACCTACCTCCCCAGGCTGAAGTAGATTAGCACCTTCAGCCTGGGGACCTCAGGTACAGGGACAGGGACACTTAATATCAGAAAGGAGCAGCTGATGTTAAGCACTTTTCTTCTATAACTATTTTAATGTTAGTAAGAATGCGCTATTCTGAATAAATTCAGAGTGTGAATATTAGTGTTATTTTAACAGTACTAATGTTTGCTCTAGTTCTGGGGGCAGTTGTTAAGATTTTGACTGGGCTAACAAGGTATTCTGGTTTCCAGGTAAAAGATGTGCTCCATTTTTGACAGTACCAAGATTTTAGTGTAGCAATAGAGGATTTTGATTACTTCCCTGTGTATTACCTGTGTAAGAAGAAACTAGGACTGCAATGAATGCCTGTAGGTTCTGGATAAAGTATTTACTTTAGTTATATTTTTAGTGCATAACCTTCAGCTATCCTCATCTTTACTCAAAAGTAAATAATTATTTTGGTTAGGCTATCCAAGAGAAGAATTTTTCCTGCTTTTATTACATTTGGTGCCTTGTCCATTTTGAAGATCAAGATAATTTATGACCTTGAAAATGTCTTACACTCTCTTCCCTTCTTTCTCAAAATTACCTGTATTTGGCAACCATAACGGCACCTCACTATAACATGCATTGGCCTGCTTCCAGAACTGGAGGTAAGGTACAATACCTGCCAATTATGATTTCCTCAGCATTTTGTTGATGAAACAACTCTCCAAACACTTTCTAAATAAAACCATGAGGATTATCTTTTTTTAATTCTCTATTTATTCTTTAATTCATATGTCCCCTTTATGTAAGTATTCAATGTTATCCAGCTGGGCTGGCTTTTGTGTGAAAATTGTGTGTTTCTTCTGCATTTTTTGCCAGTACTCTAGAGATAAAACCATCTCCTTTTTCCCACCACTACTCTAATCTTTTACCTTGGCAATTATCCTTGACATGTGTGGTTTTCTTAGAAACTCATGTTTTACCTGTATTTCATTATTGCAAGACTTAGGAAACAAGTTATTTTCTCCACTCACAGTAGCTTTCATTCCATAACAACAATGTTCAGCTGAAGAAAATCTCCCTTTAAAAAAACTGTATATTTATGAAAGATGGACAATATTATCTTTTGCCTCCTATTTTAGAATGTTTATTAAGTAAAGAGTAACAGAGATATAATTCACCTTTAAAACTCTTGGAGTAATTAAGTAAACAGGCATTTTTTCAAAGTAATGCTTATGCTCTGGTGGGCTTATGAAATATCTTGTTTTCAGTGACATTCTATCTCTCGTGGCTGATTTGATCTTATCAGTGACTAATTAAATCTATTTTTCTGCCTTGATACTAGATGCTGGCTTTTTATGACGCCTCTTGATAAATACAATTCCCTTTGCCATGTAGCACAGATGCTATGATGTCTGAATGGGTATAGGTTGTAAATTCTAGCTGGCAATACTAATATTCAGAAAAAGATGACTATAAAAATTCATTGGCTCTAGAGATGCTGGGCTTGACAAGAGCAGCAAAAATCGGCTTGTTTTAATGTACTTGAACAAGGAAAACTGCTTTCACTGAGCAGCATGGAAAAAACATTGCTTTCTAAGGAACTATTTTATATATACATATACAGTGAATGAGTGATAATTACTCTGAATCTACTAAGCCACCCTAAGTATTTTGTCCAAGATCTGTATGGAAATCATATATATATATACACATAGATGGAGTTGGACTGACTGAAATTATTAAAAAAATGTTCAAGGTTGTCTGCACTTGGTATAAAAAATATTGTTATGGGGTGAAAGATACCCAAAGGCACTGCTCAGGTAAGTGACACATTGACTACAGCTGCCCAGCTCAGACAGGCCACAAACCTTGGTATGCATCTATGTACAGGAAATAAAAAAAAGAATTACAGATTAATTCTTAATATATTTACATCCTTACAATGTTTGGGGTGGGAGGCCAGAAGGTAATAGTAACCTAGTCCACAGCAGCTAATTTGCTTTAGATTGTTCTGGGGTGATGTGACCAATAAGGCCTCTGTCAGCATATGGCTACCATCTGAGTTGGGAAGTGATAAATTATGAAAACAATAACCCTTTGGTGGGAATAAATCGATACACAACCAACACCTTGAAGAAGGCTGAGCCTGGGATTGAGCTGTTGTGCACAGTGGCCAAGCCACTAGCTAAATCAGATATGTTAACGTATTGGAGAGAGTGTTCTTTTTCCTCAAATTTGTGGTGCTTGCCTGCGCTTGCTGGACCACAGTGTTTTGTGTGGGTTTGTATTCTTGCAGAAAGTGTATGTGTTGTAGGATAGAGACTTTGGAATAGGAATCATAATCTACCTACTATACCTGTATTCTGTCATAAACACATTTAAAATAATAGTATCATAAAATCATTTTTGTTGGAAAGGACCTTCGAGGTCATCAAGTCCAACCATCAACCTAACACTGCCATTTTCATGACTAAACCATGTCCCTGAGCACCACATCCATCTACAAATCTTTTAAATACCTCCATGGATGGTGGCTCCACCAGTTCTCTGGGCAGCCTGTTCCAGTGCTTTACAGACCTTTCTGTAAAGAAACTTTTCCTGATGTCCAATCTAAAATCTTATTCAGTTGAGTGTTATTGTTTTGTCCTTGTGGTCACCTCAACTCTAAATTTCTCCATGGCACCCCTGCTTCATGACTTTCTAGTAAAAAATATAACATTATGTGAGCAGAACAGTTTGCAGTGATGTAGCACTGTATTGAGGTATTGCCATTACAGGACATAATCTTTGTACTGAGTCTTCAAGGCCTCAGGGCTGAAGCTTGTCAGGCCTGCTCTGTCTGAAGATTGATAAGACTCCTAATATTTCATTTATGCTAACAATGAATTATTCGCTTTACTTATATATGAAGTGCTCTTATGTTTTGGCCTTCAGCAAGATTTTGAATGCAGTAGGTTTAAATGTCCTGTAGTGACTTCACATTACTTGATAACCGTTGTGCTCTCAAGTCATTTTAGCAGTAAAATGTGCATCCCACTGTCACCAATTTTAAAGAATTTGGGTTAAGTTATTTTATGTGGTTTGGGAAAAAAAAATTGAATTTAAGCCCGTAAAAACAGTGTAATCAATAACCACCGTCAAGAAATCTTCCGAGATCTACACAGACCCTACCTGAAATAGGATAGTAAAAAGAAATAACCACAAAAAAAAACCCCACATTGTTCAGTAGAACCAGTAAAACAAGCCAAAGTTAATGGAATTAGTTGATGCATTAAATTAATAAAGATTGAGGTTGTTATTGACTCTGAAATATGCAGAGACTGGGTTTTTAAATACTCTTCTGTATTCAGTGCAATTAAGATCTGTGTAGATATCACTGTGATATTAGATGCTTCAAGAGATAACAGAGCTACAAATATTTTTTAAGAGAAATTTTGAGGGAAATATATTTTGAAGGGAAAATACTTGGATTAAATTACATATGTTCAAGGAGTTAGTCAATAGGACCCTCTGGAAAACTGCCCTCAGGGACAAGGAAGCATAGCAGAACCGGCAGATCAGATTAGACATCAGGATGAAGTTTTTTACTATGAATGTGGTGGAACAATGGAACAGGTTGTCCAGAAAGCTGGTAAATGCCCATTTCTGGAAACTTTCAAGGTTATGTGAGCTCTGAGCGGATGATGTCCCCGATCATTGCAGTGGGGATGGATTAGATGAACTTTAAAGGTCCCTTCCAACCCAAACCATTCTATGACTTTATGCTATCAAATAATTTCAGTTATTTTGGTGTACTAAATTATAACTATTTCTAAATTACAGTAAATCAGAATTATTTTTTTTATTGCATTAATGTACTTTTTATACAGAAGTATTTCTTTTATAGAAATCTAAGAATATTGAAGAATAGTTCACATTTTTCCTTTTGTATTCATGTTTCTGGTGTTAACAGAAAAAATTGATGTCTTGATATGTCTAGCTGTTAAGATAATGTCCTGGTTTGAAGGACAGGTGTCCCCCAGGGAAGGCAGGAACCTCCCTTGGAATAGGAAATGTAAACCCCTTCCCTCCAAATTATTGCAAATTTGAAATCAAGGGGCTCTCAGGCAAGGATATGGGAGTAGGAATAACAGTTCTTTACTAGTATATATATATTAAAGCAAGTGAACAATGACTAAATATAAACATTAACGGCAAAGCAGAGTCAGAAAGAACCCGGTCCCAGCCCTCTGGCCTGAGG
>VZZY01024872.1:0-21958 GCA_013400335.1 Eurystomus gularis | reverse complement strand
GGGCTCTCGGGAGCAGCGAGCTGGGGCGGCAGGACGCCTCGGCAGGCGGGGGGTGCAAGGCAAAAGCCCAGAGCAGTGCCGAACGAGCGGCAGGGGTGGGGCTGCGGCAGCCCGGCTCCAACAGGGCAGGGAGCGGAATCCCGGGCACCCCTCTGAGTAAGGCAGATGTTAACGCGGTCCCAGTCAATGGCTCACCTTGTGGCAGGAGAGGACAGCTCCGGGCAAAGGTGGGGGGGGGAGAAAGAAGGCCGGCGACAGTAGCAAAAGCAGCGACTGTCCTCCTACGAAGCCCAGAGCAAGAGACGGACTGCAGCCGACTCCGCCCCCCCTTTTATCTGCCCAAATCTCGCGGTATCTCTGTCCCCCCACCACCAGAAACTCCGACAACCCCCTCCCCAGGCCTTTGTTCTTTCTTAAGTATCCAGTCATTAGTATCCTAGTAACTTATGGGAAAAAATTCTATAGGTAAAAAGGAACAAACAGAAGGCAAATCTAACCCCCAAAAGATAATAAATTCACCTTCACTAAAAATAATGGTTGCATCCTAGGTGTGCAATATTTACAATATGTGATTTATAGAGATAATAAAAGAATAAAAGGAGAAAAGGTTTTTCAGTTCTTTTAAATCTTCTGTAAGTTATAAGCACCAGTTTCCTTAAACTTACTTGAGATAAATACAGACAAAAACTTTAAAATGTAGTCATTGTTTATTTTTGATGTAAACATAGGTACATAAAATATTCTTAAATTTCTACAACTCATAATTTTTTCACTATGTTGTCTAATAGATACTTAGATTGGGCAACCTAGTCCTAAACCCATAGAATGCTTTATTTAGTTAGCATGTCTTTTAGTTTTCACTGAATAAACTTACATGAGAAAAAAAATTACACTTGCTATATTTCCATGACAAAAAAATACCACACTACTATATAAATATGCGATACCAACATTTAGATTAATGGGGATTAATAAGGATTAAGAGGATTGTAACACAAATATAAAACCAATAAATATATATAGTGGAAATAGTAATTTCTCTCATTTTTTCCACATAGTTATGTTGATCTCCATGTCCAGGATGAATAGGGGAAGAAATAATAGGCTTAAGGGAAGCAATGGAGATTTTGATTAGACGTTAGGAAAACTGGAATAGATTGCCTAAACGATATTACAAGTCTCCAAAACTGAAGGCATTTGAGGGCAGCCTGAAAATATACTTGACAGGCATGAAATAGGTGAGTCTGATCACACTATGAAGCAGAAGTGGATACTCTACAGTTCTTTTCCAGATGGACTGTATAATGCTGTGTCATTTACCTTTGATCTGTTCTATGCTGGTCTGGGAATGCCAGTTCCATGGGACAGCTGCAGATCAGTCCATGAGAAATGCTGTGTTTCTTTGTTTGCTTGCTATTTAACTTCAGCTTTTTTCTGGAATAAGCCCACATTTTAGAAAGCTTCCCATGAAGTTCAAACCCTATTATTGAGTCAGAATTAATGCAGAGCTTATGTCTGACACCTTCTAGGGCAGTGGCATTCCACAGTCTCATTGCTTTTAGGCTTCAGAAACACTTCAGAAATCTTCCCAAGCCCAGAATTGCCTTGACATTATTTTCTCAGCAGCTACACAGAAAATAGAGCTCTTGTTTCTATTTAAGAACTTCAGAGACAGTGTGACAGGAAATCAAGAAGTTTATGATTAACGAAGGGTCATCTTAACCACAAAAAAGACAAAGCAAAAGAAATCAACAACAACAGCAATCCTTTGGTATTAGAGAAGCAGTCTGCAGAGTTACATTCTTTTAAAAACCAGCAAAATATAGGACAATGCTACTCCAAGTAAAAATTTGTACTACTTTTTGTTCTGTGAGCTAATGATGGCTTGAGGTCTAGAAGCCTATTCTACAGTCTTGAGTCTGGTAGTGATGCATGTGGCCACTGAACTGCTACTTTGCTAAGAAAAGTATCTTAAAAAATTATTATTATTATTACTGTTAAGGGATATCATTCTTGATATCAGTCAGAAAAAAAAATGCAAGATTCTTTTTCTATAATCCAGCAATAAAGGTATTACAGAATTGATCAAAGTAAACATCAAAATACTGTAGAGAGACTTTTTTTTCCAGATGCAAGGTGTCAGTATAGTTTTCCAGATATAAGGGATTGATATTGCATTGATATTTGAACTGCTATGCCATATAACATTTTGACACATATGCTAAAATTAGATTTCAAAGTGAAATCTCTGAGAAAGCCACATAAAAAAAAAAAGTTATGCTGAAGGCTTCACTTTGCTTCAATTCACTTAGACAAAATAACCTGAAACACCGTTACATAGATTATATATATAGTTTTCAGACTTCACAAGTGTGTCTGTTTAGGGGTTCAGGGCAGGTCCCCACGGAACAGAAAATGTGCTCCCCCCTCCCTATCCCTTAGTTCCCCCCAGACAGGTAGGCAAAAAGGGAGATCAGGAGTAAAAAGAGAGACTTTGCACTATATTGGAAGTTAGCAAAAAGATAACAAGATATATATATATATTGTTTAACAGGGAGCAGAAAACAAGAAGGGAAGGTAGATATATGTACAAAGACGGGGGAAAACACAATAAATGCAATATAATACAAAACCTGAGGTTGGATGGCTTCAGATTCACAGGAGGATGAGGAATGGTGAGAAGATGGCTTCTGGTCACGTGGAAGGGTCAGCTCCAAGCTTTTTCTTCTTCCCCCGCTGGAGACCACTTCCTGCCTCCAGTATCCGGTGTGGACAGGAAGGGGGAGGGAATAACTGCTTCCCCCTTGGGACCCTCAGGGTGTCCATTTACTGCCTGTCCTGGCCCCAAGCCTCAAACCATAACAACAAGAGTGCAGATGACGATGAGTACAGAGAGTAAACCTTGATGCATGAAGTTCATACTGTTTGCAGGTATGCTATTATCTGATTCATATATCTTTTCCCACAGGTAAGGTTTGTAAACTATTATAATTTATTTCTGTGTATATAGATACATGTAGACTCAGAGATGCATAATGAGTCCTGTGCTTTTCTAAAAATCAGTAATACAGCATCTTTTTAAGACTGAAGACAAATGCTAATATGCCTACTGATAGCAATGTTCAACCTGAATCAAGATGGCGCTTGTATACTTGGCTTTTCAATTTCTCTAAGAATCATAGACTCATTTAGATTAGAAAACACACTTAAGATCATCTAGTCCAAGCATAACCCTACTCTACCAAGTTAGCTGATAAATGATGTCCCTAAGAACCACATCTACAAGTTTTTTAAACATATCCAGTGATGGTGATTCAACCACTTCCCTGGATAGCCTGTTCCAGTGCCTGACAACCCTTTCAATGATTTTTCTTTTTCCTAATGTCCAACCTAAACCACCCCTGGTGCAACTTGAGGCTGTTTCCTCTTGTGCTATGACTTGTTACTTGTGAGAAGAGACCAGCGCTCACATCTCTACAAACTCAGGTAGTTGTAGAGGGCAATAAGATCTCCCCTCAGCCTCCTCTTCTTCAGACTGAACAGCCCCAGTTCCCTCACCTACTCCTCATAAGACTTGTTCTCCAGGCCTTTCACCGTCTTCTTTTCCCTTCTTTGGACCTGCTTCAGCACCTCAACATCCTTCTTATATTGAGGTGGCCAAAACTGAACACAGTATTCAAGATGTGGCGTCACCAGTGCTGAGTACGAGGGGATGATCACTTCCCTAATTCTGCTGGCCACACTATTTCTGTTAGAAGCTAGGATGCTGTTGGCCTTCTTGGCCACTTTGGGACACTGTTGGCTCATGTTTAGCTGGCTGTCCACCAGAATCCCCAGGTCCTTTCTGCCAGGCAGCTTTCCAGTTACTCTTACTAATCTTACGTATTTTTATCTTGAGGGCAATAATGCAAATGTGTAAATAAATATAACCAATGCTTAAATACAGCCTCCCATTGTAGTACAGAATACTGCTTGTGAATTCAAAATTTTTAGCTCTACTAAATAAGATATAAAGCATATGCAGTGAATATGAGGCACAGCAAACTGTTGAAAGCCTATATCAAAAATGCAGTGGCAAAAATGTTTCCTCTGGTCTTTAGTTTTGGCTTCTGGTGGTGAAAGGCAGGTGGATACTGTTCTGACCTTGCACAGAATGAAAGGATAGAGTGAAAAGCCTGTAAAGTTTTCCACCACTATGAGATTTCCAGCATTCTACAACTTCAGTCCACCATTGTACCACTTCAGTTATCATGTTCAGAAGCCAGTAAGGAAATCTACTTCAACAAACACAGTTGTTTTGTTAGAGGATGTTACAGTATGAAGGGCTAACCAGCCTGAAGGTGTGGAGAGATTGCAACTGTGGTGGGTTCGTAGCATTCTGTAATTCATAAGGATATGGAGGCTTTATCCTCTAAAAGGGACCCAACCATCTCAAAAGTTAGAGGACAAACCAAACTGACTCCAGAACTGGGCCAAGTGGGAGACCAGTAAAATAACAGACACTCTCACTTCAGAGATTATTCACATCAGGGAATTTGTAATCAGCTAGGTGTGCCTTGCAAGGGTCCAAGATCTCGTAGAAAGTTTGTGCAGGGAATTCAGACTGCTTAGGAAAGGAAAAGTATGTGCAGCACAGGAAGTTCTCAGGGAGAGAAGCTATGTTTTGAATAAAAATTAAGTACTTTTTATATCACAGAAGGAATAGAACATCACTACTTTGAGCAGCCAATAGATGCTGTTAATTTCTCTTTTTCACCAGTGTCCCTCAATAGGTGATGAAGTTTTCTGTTCTTTCAGACCTTTTTTTCCCCTCTCCTATTCTTGCAGTTAGAATAGCCAATGGCAGGTACCAAGTCATACTTTAGCAGACTATTTTTTTCTCATTTCAAATGATAAGTTGTCATTACAGCTCCTTTATCTTTCAATTATATGTGCCCGGTTTCTAGATACCCAACTTCAAAGAAGCCAGCTGCACTTTTCAAGGATGCTTTTGCCTCCTAGCCCTAGTTCCTAGGCTTACAGCTCCCAGGCTGAATGCTCTATTTCAGCAGTCATTTTCTTCTGTTCAGTAATTTTCCCCTTCTAACAAGGTCACCTATCTGGCTGCTCACCTCAGTGGGAGAAAGGGACAGGAGGTGTAATTTCAAGATCTATATTATCTGTCTTACCTGCATTATAGAACTATCTTACTCCTTTCTTTAGTGTAACAATCTAGTCAGCATTTATAAATCATGACACTCACTGGGAAGAATGCATAAAAAATACTTGAAAAAATGAACATTATTGTTTCATTGTGTTTGAATATCCTTACAGGTATGGAAAGCCTAAAATTTCAGTTTAACTGTAATTCATTATTCAGTACTTAACCATATGGTCTCAGGCTTTCTCCTGAGGCAAGAAAAATAGCAGTAAGAAAAGAGGAGAGTTGGTTTGTGCAAGGCATGATACAAGGCCACTAATATAATAGGTGTGATCCTTCCTGTGCTTTTCTCTTTTGAAACGTGTCATCACAAAGTCTAAAAGACAAAACTAATGACAAGAAATTAAATTTATTGTCACTGACATGTGGAAGGAGTTTGGCCTTTTGCTCTCTGGAGCATGGTATATGGTACCACTGATGCTATGTGCTCAAAAAGATGTAATGATGTCAGTATTGTAGTGATGCAGTTAAGTTACTGTTTGTTTTTCAGTCAATATTACATGTGAAGAATTGTTTCTAATTGCATGCTAATTAGCTAATTTTCAGACAACACCAAGTTGGGAGCGTGTGCTGATTTGAAGTTGAAGAGGGATCCGGACAGGCTGGATCAATGGGCTGTGGCCAATTGTGTGAGCTTCAAAAAGTCCAAGTGCAGGATCCTGTACTGGATCACAACAACCCCATGCCATGCTACAGGCTTGGGAAGAGGGACTGGAAAGCTGCCTGGCAGAAAAGGACCTGGGAATTCTGGTAGACAGCCAGCTGAACATGAACCAACAGTGTCCTAAGGTGGCCAGGAAGGCCAACAGCATCCTAGCTTCTATCAGTGTGGCCAGCAGAATTAGGGAAGTGATCATCCCCTCGTACTCAGTGATCATCCCCATCAGTACTGGTGATGCCATATCTCGAATACTGTGTTCAGTTTTGGCTACCTCAATACAGGAAGGACATTGAGGTGCTGAAATGCAACAGGGCAATGCTGAAATGCTGAAGGGCAACAAAGCTGATAAAGAGTCTAGAGCACAAATCTTCTGAGGAGTGTCTGAGGGAGCTGGAGTTGTTTAGCTGGAGAAAAGGAGACTGAGGAGAGACCTTATCACTCTTTACAATGACCTGAAACGAGGCTGTAGTGAGGTGAGGGCTGGTCTGTTCTCCCAAGTAGCAAGTGATAGGACAAGAGGAAATGGCCTCACATTGCACCAGGGGCGGTTTTGCTTGAATATTTTCTTCATGTAAAGGTTATCAACCACTGGAGCAGCCTGGCCAGGGACGTGGTGGAGTCAACATCCCTGGAGGTAATTAAAAGATGTGTAGATGTGGTGCTTGGTGGACTTGGCAGTGCTAAGCTTACAATTGGAATCAATGGTTTTAAAGGTCTTTTCCAACCTAAATGATTTTATGATTCTATGATTGTAGTGAGTGGAACATAAGATGAATATAATTGACAAATTCCTGAATTGTCTAACAGGCTTTGTTACACTTGAGCTGTAAAATGAACTAGTTAGACATGTGCTATTCTCCTGTTTAAGGCAGATCTCACCTATCATGTACTAGTGTTTGGAGTTTCACTAAAAGCTTATTTACATCACTGATTCTCTAAGGATCAGAGGATATATTTTTGGCAGCAATATTATTTTTATCTCTGAAGCTTAATTATTTCTGGAAATGAAAATGATATCACAAGTCATTCTGGGCCTGGTTTCACCACTTTCTTCCTACAAGGTTGGAGCCTGAGAGAAGGCCCAATAAATCAGTGAAGTCACTCATAAACAATATATTATTTACCTTGAATGAGAATGCACCCTCTGCTTGAATGAGCTCTCTGTGTCAAAATTCCTTACGACTTTTTTATTTTACCCTTATATTTTGCCTGCTTATTCAATAGTCATATTTTCTATTGAAGATTCTGCCAAAACATTCACAACACAGTCAGATGTGATTCTTCATGAATGCTACAAATGAGAGAAATATTAAATCTACTTCTTGCCTTTCTTATCAGAAAGAGTGATTCCAGCAGTACAAAGGAAGACATTGTGAAGTACGTCGTTTTTTGATCCTTTGAAATGCTTGCATCTTATTCTGAATCTCTCTTTAAGGGACCTTAAAGCTCATGTAGTCCATGCCATAAGCAGGGACACCTTCCACTAGACCAGGTTGCTCAAAGCCCTATCCAACAAGACCTTGAACACTTTCAGGGATGGGGCATCTGCAACTTTCCGGGTAACCTGTTCAAGTACCTCATCACCCTCCCAGTAAAGAACTTCTTCATTATATCTAACCTAAATCTACCCTCTTTCAGTTTAAAGCCATTATCCCTTGTCTAATTGCTACATGTCCTTGTAAAAAGTTCCTCTCAAGTTTTCTTGTAGGCCCCCTTTAGGTACAGGAGGTCTGCTATAATGTCTGCCTGGAGCCTTCTCTTCTCCAGGCTGAGCAACCCCAATTCTCTCATCCTGTCTTGATAGGAGAGGGGCTCTAGCCCTCTGATCGTCTTTGTGGCCCTCCTCTGGACTTGCTCCAACAAGTCCATGTTCTTGTGCTGAGGGCTCCAACATGTTTCTTACCAAAGAATTCTTTTCATAACAAAGGAACTTTCATGCTCAGAAATAACAATCATGAGAGAAAGCATTATTCCCTGTGATGAACCTACAAGTTTTTTCTCCCAATTTCTCAGATAAGTTCAGCTATTTTTATAAGATGCATAATGCTTAATGTCTGCAGTGGTATCATAAAGTCAGAAGAGAAATTGTAGGCTTAAAATTTAAGCAGATCTCTGTGAAATTATATCCCCATAGCACTTCAACAGTAGAAGAAAGCAGAAAAATCTTCCCTGTTCTGGAAATTCTCCCTTTCAGGATCCTGGGCAAATAGGATCTGGATTGAAGAAATTATTTTTCTTTTCTCCCTCCAGACTTTCTTTGACATATGTGAATGTAGAGCTACCTCTAAACCTCAAGACTTAAGGTTTATATGAACAATAAGTGCTAAGAATCCCAACTGAGAGGAACTCTTCTGTCTTGTGAGTGACATATTCTCAATAATAATGGCACATCTGCTTCTGATGCAGCCAAATCCATTGTGGTAGCAACCAAAACAAAACAGGCAAATGTACTATAGGTAATACTAAAGGAAGAATTTAATAAGTGAAAGAGCTTGGACTGAAGTCCTGAATCAGTCTCACTTTAAGAAAGATTTTTTGGATCACTAGGACATGTAAAACAATATGAACTTTAAATTTAAATTTTAAATTCAAATGCTTACCATGTAGACAAAAGCAAGTGGAAAATCTTCCTATGTGCCCATTACATTCAATTGAAAGGAGCAGACATTTCTATGACAAACATGACTTGTGTTAGTAACTTAATTCTGTTATTTCAGCATTGATGTCAGGTACCATTTCAGATCCCCCAGGATATTTTTGACATCCGTACTGGGTTTACAGGTAAAAAATTAGGACAAATGCCTTTATAATCTGTCAGCTAAAGCTCAGATGGGATATCATAGAGTGCATTTAACGTCATTAGACACCTATACAGAATTAACTGAATTATCTTGAGGTGTCCATATGAGGATGGGATTAACTAAATCTTACAATAGCATTTCTTCTTAGGGACTGTAAAGGGAGTCTGTGGTGATCAGCTCAAGTAAAGATGTTTGCCATGTAGGTATCTACATCTGATTGCTAAATTACATCCTGGTTTACTCTGAAGGGAGAAGAGACTGCTTACTATGAATTTAATGAAAAATGAAGAAGTAACTGAGAGAAGGAAATCTGAGGGTGGAATAAGTCTGAGAGTAAAAGAATTACATTTAGGTGTCTATAGGTTTGTTAGGTATCTAAGCTCCCTATATAGTTGATGAACATCTAGTTAATAAAGTAAGTGCAATCCAGACAGTCAACTGAATTGTTTAGTTCACTTTGAAGTACACACCTAAACCATTATTCAGTTCCCTAAATATCTGTACCTAGAGCTGTTTAAGAGTCAGTCTAGATGTCTGCATAGGTCTAACAGATATAACACAGGCCTTACAGGAGACTATCATGCTTTTGTAGCTGGAGTTGAAGTCCAGAAGGTATATTCTCCTGTCTAAATTTTAATACTGGAAGCTCACATTTGCATAATTGCTTTCTGCCTACAGATGACTATACTGGCAGGTATAGAGTTCTGTTGGGGCAGACTGTTACTCCAAGATAGTTGTAATTCACCACTTAATTCTTTGCAATTTTAACTCATTTATTTCTATATGTCACTACAAAAATGTGATGAAACATTGTAAAGTCCTGTAGAATGATTCATGAGATGAATAGCATCCTAAATTGGTGTCTGTAACTGTAACTTTTATATTGTGTCTGTCCATATACAAATAATTAATTATCAAGGAAGGTCTTGGCTGATAAATTTCAAAAATATACAACTTAATTCCTCTAAATACTACATATAGCTTCTCTTTTTCCTTGATACTAGCTGTTGACAACAATTGGCATTATCGTGGCTGTTTGTGATGAAATACTCTTTATATCCTTCACACGTGCCATCTTCATTACTTTCATCTTCTCAAGCATTTTCACAAGACATATGAAGCCTAGCTTCTAAATTTATTTTGCGTTTATTAGCTAAGGCTTTTGGAAATGCGGTGACATCAGAAGATAAAACTAATGATGTTAAAGGCTTCAAAGTTTCATTAAAACAGTAATTGCAAATGGAAGCAAGATAACAACTTATTATTACATTTACATAGCAATAATAATAGTAATAATAATAATGATACCCTAAATCTGTTCTTGAGCTAGATTAAATAAAAAGGCTGAAAAACGTCCTTCTGATGTTCTTGAGGAGTAGGTCATTTGCACCTGTCTTTTTTGCAGTGAACGAACTGAACAAACTGCTGCTCCTTGACTAGTTTTATCACTCTTTCTCCTTGCCTGTTTCATCCGGAAATTACTTTAAGCTGTGAATGCTCTTAATAAAGAATCAGTATCTCTACCTTTTTAATAACTATCCTTTTAAGCAAGTCCTATAGGCTGGTAGGCATCCATCTTCCCTGCTTTCCAGATACTCACTTTTCATACTTAATAGCTCATATTAACACACACTAAATTAGAAGCAACTAAATAAAATGTTTACACCTTTCACACAGATGGTAAAACAAAGTTTTAAAATACTCTTGTATTGCATTGTATTAGCACTCCAAATAATCAATTAATATGAATACTTTTTTGATTTAAATGCAGTTTATATCTTTTGATCTGACTACTTTGGTTGTAAACAAAATAAAATATGGGAAATGTTTTACTACCTTTTAACTACAGACTTACTGGAGACCTGTTAATAGCTAACTGGAGACCTGGAGTACAGCAATAACTCACTGGAGATACGGCATGCATAGACAGATAGCATGATTCTAGCAGAATCAACTAGATTTTGGGGCACAGTATGTACAGCTTTTTCTTATTTTTATTTAGCTTTATTTATTTTATTTGGTTTTATTTGTGTTGTTGGGTGGTTTGGGTTTTTTGGTTGTTTATTTTATGGATTTATGATAAAACTGGCAGATGTTGGCTTATAATTGAAATGTTCAAAGTAGTCTGAAACTTAAGATCTTATGAAGACTCCTTGAACAAAATTTCTGCTAATTTCAGTGCTTTTCAGCTTCTTGGAGAGTCTCTTGACAGCTGTAGTGAAGTAGACGAAGAGTGTTACTTATTTTAATTTGATAATTATCTTAGCTGACATATATTGTCTTCGCAGGCATGGCCAGGAATCAAAGAAAACATAGGCCAAAATACACTTTTTCTTGTTAGGCTTATCCTTGTCTGTGCTGGGTTTAGAGCTTCTTAAATCATTGTATCAGACACTTTGGCACAGAATGGATCTATCAAGAAAAATACCCTGCTCCAAGGGTTGGAGGAGAAAAAAATGTTGAGATGTAACTTGAAAGTGTGTAGAGCTCAATCTTACAATGGCATGCATATAAATTATTTCAACCTCATAACAGCTATTATCTTAATTTCCCTGACTTTGTTAAAGACATTAGGCAGACTCAATAATGCACTTAAAACCTAAAAGAGAGCCAGCTTTGCCATATCCATCACAATGCACTGTGTCTGATGAAATGAATCAGTTTTCCTGCTGCAGGACTTTATGAATTCTGCCAACAAATAGGAACAGAGAGACAAATAGTACAATAAATGAAAAGAAAAGCATGTTTGTGACTTGGGGAGGTGTTGCTAGTATTATGAATACTCTACAGGCAGTCAGCCAGCAGTGTGCCCAGGAGGCCAAGAAGGTGAACAGCATCCTGGCTCATATCAGAAATATTGTGGTCAGCAGGACTAGGGAAGTGATCGTCCCCCTGTACTGCTGAGGCTGCATCTTGACTACTGTGTTCAGTTTTGGGCCCCTCACTACAAGAAGAATATTGAAGTGCTGGAGTGTGTACAAAGAAAGGCAAGAAAGCTGATGAAAGGTCTAGAGCACAAATCTTATGAGGAGTGGTTGCGGGAACTGAGGTTGTTTAGCCGGGAGAAAAGGAGGCTCAGGGGAGATCTTCTGACTCTCTACAATTAACTGAAAGGAGGTTGTATCAAGGTGGGTGTTAGTCTCTTTTCCCAAGTAACAAGTGGTAGGACAAGAGGAAACAGCCTCAAGCTGTCCTAGGGTAGGTTTAGACTGCATATTAGGAAAAATTTATTCCCCTAAAGGGCCAGAGAAGTGATTGAGTTGTCATCCCTGGAGGTCTTGACATGTAGAGGTGGTGCATAGTGACATGGTTTAGTGGTGGACTTGGTTTATGGTTGGACTCAATGGTCTTAAAGGTCTTTTCCAACCTAAATGATTCTATGATTCTACAAAGTAAAGCAATCTTGTCTGAAAGTATACATATATATTTAAAGAAAGAGACTATATACAAACATATGAAACTGCCAAATGTTTTAAAATAGGGAGGGAAAAACAGTCTAAAGCATTGCTTACTAGAAGAAAACATTTGTAAGACTGATTCCAGTCTGCTGGTCTGTTGCAAAAATAGTACAGCTTCTTTTCATTCTATATATCTTTCATTATTTTCACTTTCCTACTGAAAGAATTCACCTTCAGATATCAAATATCTATAAAGAGAGAACAGATTGCAATCCAGAGATGGTGTTATGTTTGTCAAATTGAAAAGATTCTGTCTGTGGTGCCATATATTCAAAAAACTCTTCAGTAAGGGTGGGATTAATTTAACTTCTTTTTAAATGTGTACCCTTGAAGTGGTTGTCCAAACTAGCAGTAATAGATAAGGTAAGTCTAGCTATGAAGTCACTGAGTCTGAACAAATGTAGTCATCTACTTTATGAGGTGATGAATTGCAGCGTGAACTGAACTTTCCTAGCTATATTAACAGACTGTGCTCACTACAGAGCCATTTGTAGTGACTATTCAGGAATACCTCACCACATTGTAGTTAGCGTAGACCTTATTTAGGTAGAACTTCTAATGTATCTCTTCTCTACTAGTTGTCATGTCTTGGTGGTGTATAGCTTTTAGAAAATATTTTTTAGAAAATATTTTTTCAGATTGTACACAAGCTTAGCTTCTCCTATTTTTGTTGTTCATTTATCAACCATATATCAATAAATTATGCAGTTTTACTGTCAGAGCAAAGTAATCATGATGTCAAAAGCATGCAGATGTTCTGATGAGAAGTATTGTTATAAGAAGTGCAAAGAATATAGCCAGTTTCGAAGAAGCAATTATGTCAGAATTCCAAGACAATGTTAATTTCTCACCAGTTTTCATACCAAAGTCAGGAAAGAACACTGCTAACTCATGCTTTACATAATCTACACAGAGAGAAGCAGACATGTGCATGCTTGTCCCATTTAAATTTCTGGTTGGATGGATACAAGAGGTCTTTCCCTGTTCAGATGTATTCCCATCTTGAGTGTTATAGCCAGCAATGGGCAATGGTTTTAAACTAAAAGAGGGTAGATTTAGACTAGATATAAAGAATTTTTTTTTTTACAATGAAGGTTGTGAAACACTAGAACAGGTTGCCCAGAGAGGTGGTAGAAGCCCCATTTCTGGAAACATTCAAGGATAGGTTGGACGGGGCTCTGAGCAACCTGATCTAGTTAAAGATATCCTTGGTCACTGCAGGGGGGTTGGACTAGATGACCTTTAAAGTCCCCTTCCAGCCTGAAGTATTCTATGATTCTGTGCCTTGCCTCACAGTGCTGTGTCAGAGATAGAATTTTTGCTGATGCTACTCCAGCTCTGTGCGTGCCATATTTCCATCAACCCCATCTCTGACTAACGGGAGAGCTCCAGGGGCCTCATCAGCTATGCAGTAAAGTTTAAGCTGGTGTTTTGTGGGCAGATTCTTGCACTATCATTGCTGAGTAGCATGATGTAGAAACCTGTCCACCATCCTTCTTTTTCCCCCTGCACTACTGCCAAGCACTGGATACCCTGAGTGTAGGAGGCTTCTCTCCAGCTGCTGAACTTCTGGGGCCAGCCACACCACTGCAGTAGCAGCTGTTTCCTTCTTCTTTTCCATTTTGAAGTAAAGATCATATCAATTTTGTAGATTCAGACCTCATCAGTACTGATTTTTCTAAGTTCTTCAGGGTAAAATACAGCTCTGTCTGTAAGAAGAAATTTAGTTGAGAATGCTCAATTCATGGTAATAGAGGCTGATATTCCTGTAATGTATGAAATGTGTACTGCTGCTTTGTTTCACTTATTGTGTTTCTTTCCAAGCATAATTTTGAATTCCAAGCATTATTTAGGTTTGTATTTCAAAATGTTTAAGAATAAATGGAGTAAAATCACATATCGACAAATAAAAATAAATTATTTAGCTTAATGATAGCAAAGATTATAATTGAAATATAAATTTAATACACTTTTCTGCATCCTTCTAGTGCATGAATGGGTGGGTCTGTGTGTGTGTGTGTGTGTGTGTGTGTGCATACTTGTATTTTAAAAATGTATACATATATTCATAAGTGAATCTATGTTTTTACACACACATACACAGAGAAGGTATATTTGAATATATATGTATGTCTATCCACAGTTGTATGTCTTTTGTCTTCAGTTATTCATATGCAGGAGTAGCTTATAGCTGCTGAATTATCTGTTTGGAAGTTAAGGAAGATGATTTTGCTATACACGGATTAATCTTTTGACGTGATCATACAGCAAAATTAATAGGAAAAGCACTGGCAAATATTCAAGAACTGATAGTTTGACATTTTCATGTGATTCCCGTCATAAATTTTTAGAAAATGCTTAAGATAAAACTCTCGTGTAAAGAACTGCAATATTGCTGAATAATGAAATAGAAGGATCAAATGTCATTATATTGAAAACACTTTCAAACACTGACTTATTTTTATAAAAAACATTGAAAAAAATATTGTACTTAAAATTGGTTAGTGGTTGCAAGATCATAAAATATGGTATTTTATGCCTACCACATCTAGCTTTCAAGTTCATCGTATGTATTCATAGAGCACTAAGTATACTTTCTCCCCATCTCCTCCCTCGGCATGCTAATCTATTTCAATAAAATATAAATGTGCCCACCAACTCAGATTTTAGGTCTAACACAGGTTCACTTCTCCTTCTAAGGAAAACTCTGAATACATATGACACTTACATATGGCTAGAAATATAAAATACATTTTGATATTAGATATGGTATGCATTTCCAAACAAAAAAAAAGAGATTTTAGAAATGAATGGTTCAGTGATAATCTATTTAAGATCATTATATGTTTTTAGTGTGCTTCACTTGCAGAAGATGTGTTATTCACTAACAGAGTTAGATAACTAATGTGGAAGACATTCTGAGAGCAACCTCATTTGTTCTACTAAAGTAAGACATAATTTTGTCATTTATTTTTATTGACAGAAAACTACAAAACATAAGGAAGAATATATGTGGAAAAACTTTGCTTGGCTTCAACAGTAATAGCTACAAGAAAAAATAATTTTCATCACTTTGGCTAGTTTTCATAATAATTTGAAAGATAAATTAAACCAAAACCAGTCTCTCTGAGCCCATGTCCTTAACTTTAAGCATCCATCTTGTGCCTAAAATATTAGATGCCTGCAGCAATACTTGATTCTCTGTACAGCAAATAAAGACAGACTGGCATAGGGAAAATCTTTCAACCCAAGTTAGATGTAGCCCCTGACAGATATGTGGTGCACTTCACACACTGAACAGTAAGCATAAACTATGTTGTACTAAGTAATATAGCACGAGGATTAATTCCTGTCCAAGATGTCAAGAGAAACTAACCATCATTGCTTCCTCTAGAGGAAGTTATCTTTACTAGTGCTATGTCATTTGACATCTTCTTTGGTCAGGTAGTGTTTCTTTGCCCCCAGTTATCATTTTGTGTGGGGTATTTCTTAGCTTGGAGTATCTGAAATAATTTAGAATTTTAGTGCAATTTATTACTACATTAGCT
Organism: Eurystomus gularis; assembly: GCA_013400335.1. Classification (NCBI taxonomy): domain Eukaryota; kingdom Metazoa; phylum Chordata; class Aves; order Coraciiformes; family Coraciidae; genus Eurystomus; species Eurystomus gularis. Next base: position 6,290 of record VZZY01024872.1, on the reverse strand, counting down.
TCATGCCCTGAGGTTCTAGAAATTAAATAATCCTATAACTTTTCCTGAATATTGTTCTGGAGAAAGCTGGTTTGAGCTGTTCAAAGCAGAGTAAGACTTGAGCTAAAACCTAAGATCAGGCATTCAGAGATTAATTTCTCTTCCTGGCCCTCTTTCATCAGGAGTACAGCTAATAGTATGTATTTTCCTGCTACAGCTTTTTCTCTGTACAAGTAAGTACACAGACAGAAATTCAAGGTTTAAATTATCTGTAGTGGATCCCACCTCCGAAATTTAGAAATGAAATCCTTTTTCTTATACAGCTTCTGAATTGATCCCTGTTCTTAAATATTTCTGAAAATTTCAATTATATGTGAATATAGATTTGAAACAAAGCTGTGGCACATATTTAAATTCCATTTTGTTTTCCTTGCTTGTGGCAAACTGCAAAATTTAATTTAGTGGCAAAATAATCGAACAAGCTGTTTTGGGAATGAAACTGGCTTAGGATAAATTATGACACTGATGTCAATGTTTCTTAGACAGGATATTGAACAGCTGTGTAATAACAAAAGAAATATTTAGAGGAATGCAGCTCACACGTACTATTTGATGGGATTGATTTAGAGCTTGTGCATCTACTCAAACATTAATCCTTGTGCACACATCAAGTTTAATGTGCATGTGTGTGTGAGCTGGTCTTCCGCAGTGCATTTTATCAATACAGATTGCTTCGCTAGTGAAGCACATCTGTGCTGCTGGAGGAGAAAAGGAAAATAAGGAAATATGCCATGTCCAGTGTCTGTTCTTTTGCTTTGAAGTTTTTAGTAATCTTCTCCCAGAGAAAAGCCCAGTATTCAAGAGTCCCTGAACTCTCCAGAATAGCCCAAGAGTAACCAGTTTACTTATGCAGCTGGTAACTATTTGGTCTAGCAAAGCATATTGCAATTTCTGTCCTGTGTGTTCAGTAATCATGAAAAAACTATACTGTTGCTCTAACTGAACGTTTAAAAAGTAAATTCATTTTCCTCTGCCCATGGATGCTAAAAAACCTTAACTACTGCATTAAAATATTTATAGTTAAAATTTCTTGTATGTTACATGTTTTAAAAATCTTAGTGTTTTATTTGGTGTGTCATCCTAAAGAGGCAGGAAATGGAATGAATACACTGTCAACTTAGAGGTCAGCATATAACTATTCAGAGAAATTTCAACTTGCCCTTCAGATATTATGTTGTTTAACATATCAGCAAAATAATGCCATGAGGATAACTCCTCTTTTCAAAGCTATTTAAATGTTTGTTTATGCTTCAGTGACACAAGAAATCTATTTAAATGTAAATAATTAAATGCTAGAAGGCATGGCTATTGGCATTAAACCCACAACAAATAAAGTAAATAAAATTTTGAATGCCTGTCTTCCATCTAAGAATTGTGCTAAACTTCCATCTTATATTAGATACTTATACTGTGTGTTACATAGGTTATATGTATTTATTTATATAAAGACAAAACTACATGTAAGCATATATTTCCTATATCTCTCTGGTAGTGATGTTTTTTTTTTACTTTTATTAAAATAATTACTCTCCATCCAAAATCCCTCAATAATTAACTTAATTGCTGTCAACATGAAACTGCACCAAAATCAGTAAAACTTCTTTTTCTTAAATGCTTATTTTTCATAGTGAAAATGAATCAGGAAACTAGAGCAGTTATGTTTCTAAGTAAGGTCAAACATTCGTAAGGCCTTCTGGTGGCATAGTGTCCCTCCACTCATGGGCCACTAGATACAGGGTGCGACTTCCCTCCCTGGGCCACACAGCAACGCATTGGAAAAGTACAGATTGTTAGAGGCAGTCTTAAGGCACCCCCTTAATGCTTCTGGCTCCTATCTTCTGTATTCTCTGGGGACAATAGTAACAATTACCTCCTGCAGTGGACCAGAGTGTTGATCAGCACACCTGGCTCCTACTCCTCTCCTTATCATCTTGGATGATCACTTGGCCCTCTTGACCTGGTACACTTGTACTTGGGTTGTGGCCCAGAGAAGGGATACCAGAGCGCTAAGATCCAGTAAATTCTGGACATATGCAAATCAGAATATTGCAACACTCGAGTTAGATCAAATTGGAAAATTATCTGATGAAAGCCAATTATCTTGGACCCCATAAAAAATGATCCAAAATGAGACCCTTTGAGCTCTCCTGGATCACAGTGGGCTGCATCCAGCATCTCCCCTGAGTTGGGATGCCTCTCAGGACTGCCTGCCAATGAAGTCGACACAAAGCCTGGGCAAGACTATGTCCTCGAGACTCAATTCTTGCCAGCTGAGAAATGGTGATGCATTGTGATTATTTACTCTAAACTTTCAGGAGGAAATTTTGACTATAGACTAATCTCTTTCACACACCTCTCTACCTATCTAGGTGTTTGATTTTATGCATTTGCTTTTATGAGTGTGCGCATCTACATCTTTCACTAGCCAAGTATTTCTGCATCTGTACACTTTGTGTTTATGCATATACACATGCTTTGGTTGGAGATACCTTGTAGTAAGTTAGTGTGAATCTTGTCATCCTAAAACCTGTAATTAAGTCACTTTTTTACTAAATCACTTGTTATAGTAAGTACTGTTAAAATCAGCCTTTGATGTATCTCATTTTATTAATAAATCGAACTGTGTCAAACATACTCATCCATGATAGGCCTTTAAACAATAAGAAGATAGGGTTAAATGCCCAAGTACTTGGGAAGGACATTTTCTGATCTTGTCTCTCTTATAAATAAATAAATTCTCCTGTTGCCATATAATGAACTCTTACAAGCGTCAATGACTAGAGCTTTAATTACATTACCTCTTGTAGGCATTCAAACTCATAGCTTTATTCCCTTGTCTGGGACTGTCAGGAAGAATATTAGAGGCAGTTTGTTAAATGTTTTGTTTAGGCCTGTCTATGCCATCTTCCTTCCATTCAGCCATTTCTGTTCTTATCCAGTAATCTTATTGAATTGGAGACAGGCCAGCAAAGACATTATTCATCACCCTCTTTTAATGTACCAGTGGAACTGCAGTGCAAGGACAGATGATTATTTCATATTTCATCAGTGAAGTGACCAAGATTTTTTTTTCCTTATTGTCAATATGCAGCATCAATCCTAAACATAAAGAAGAATAGTTTGTGAGGAAAAAATACATAAAAGTGTAGGAAAAATTGTAGATAAGCAGGGGAAAAGAGATGGTTAGAAGTACCCAAGAGAAAGCTGGAGAATTTAGAAAAAGAAGATTGAAGAAAGGTTGATAGACTTGATGTACCTAATGAGAAAGACAGAACTCTTACGGCAGTGATGCAAAATATCCAAGAAAGAAAGGAAGATCTAACAGGGAGAAATAAATATCTAGAAAAGGAATTTAAATTAAAATTTCCTGAAACCAAAGAATTCAACTCAGTAAATGTGATCTGAAAGACTATGCTTATATTCCTAAATAAGACAGCCAAGCACTGACTACTTATTTGAGATCAAGTGCCACCAACTGGCTTGTATGCACACTGCTTAGGGCTAATCCATTTTATATCGTATTTCTCTTGTGGAGGGATTTTTGGACAGGTTCAAAATGAGGCCGCTTAGGCAGCATGGGCAATTAAGACTGCACTGTTCAGCCTCACTGTATTACTTAACAAGATAGACTGGCCCAAAAAATGTGAAAGGAAAACAAAAAATGATAGAGAAGGAAACAAAAACAAGGAAGATGAAAACATGAGGAGTAAAATGGAAAGCCAAATCAGCAACAATAAAGTTCAAAGGAAGCAGATGAAGGCTTTCTAAAATATTTAGAAGTATACTTAGAAGTTTGCTGCCATATGGTGAAACACGCATGTTTGCCTCCATCCTGGAATTTGAATGTAAGCTGATAAAGGATGAAGTGGAGTTTCAGCTAGCTCACATTATGGTACTCGTATCTCTCCACAATATCTGACTATGGCCTGACACAGCTTTACTCTGTTATCTGTCACCTCTTATCATGCAGGAAGCTGAGGAAGAATGAAATATTCTTTTTTATTCCACATGTCAGGCTCCCTCTGATGCATTTTCTTTGGGAGGTGCACTTAGCCCATGTAGCTCCATTTGTATCTGTAATCTGTAATGGATAATTGAACAGATAAAAAAGCAAAACACCTGAACTAAGACCAGTGATACTCAAAAAAGCTATATGAAGCTGTGGAATGTGAGGAAGGAAGAGGCATAATATCCAGAAACAAAAGAGCAAGATACGCTGACTTTGAACATTAGAAAACAAAACAAATACGCAAACAAAAATCGTCATGTTGTCTTTTTGACTTTCATGTGAACAGTTTGAAAGTATAAAAATGACTCAGGTAGCAGCTTATTTTTGTATTTACCAAAGCCTCTTGGTGGACATTTGTTAGGCTTTCAACATCTTACTCAAGTGCTGGAAGGATCTGATAAGGACACTGAACTCTTCATCAGCAGGTAAGATTGTTGCACAGGATTTTCACTTTATCAGACTGTGGAACAAGAAGAGAACAAAAGAGTTGTATAAGAAGCAGCTACAGTCTAGCTGGCTGCTGTCACTATTTTAGATATACAGGCTGCTGCTTCTCCTGAAGGCAAAGCTACTGTCTCTTCTTTGCTGATGTAGACAGATACTCAAAGGAAGCAGATGGGTCAAAATAGTTCCATCTGTTTTACTGTCATAAACTTAAAAATATGTTCTGATTTTAGTATAAGACTCATGACATCAACTCAAGAAGTAAAGAAAATTGGAAAAAAAATTTAGTTAAAAAAATGTATTTTACTTTTGTAATTCGTCTTCTCTCTTCAAGAGGTTCTTTGTGTGACTCTAGATGCACTGAGAGTTTTAATTAGGTAACTGAAGTTGTGAGTTTATAGAACACACATTATATAGCACTAATTGTTACTTACTGTTGTTATTTTTTGAAGTTTCTGCAATGATACCATATGCTTTGTTCCTATGAAACCCACAAAGTATTATGGCTTAAAATCAGGCACAAACTAAAATATTTGTGTAACTACTGGAAAAGGGGATGTGATAAGAGAGTCAGTTTGGGTGCATGTTTATACTCAGTCTCCTCTTCTTTATGTATTTTCATCTGAGCATCACTCATATCCTTGTAAAGATCTGGAAGCCTGAAAACTTTGTGTGAGAATATACTTGTGTGAGAAGAAAGCTATTGGGCTGAACTAGATAATGAAGATGCATCTTTCTTACTTTGCAGAATATCTTTTTTACAATTTGATTTTTTTCACTGTTTCCTAATTATGAGGTCTTCTTTGGATTAATCACACTCAGTTTAATTTCATTAAGGTAGAGAATTTAAGACTCTGAGTTGTTGTTTTTTTTTAATTGACCTTATAACAGCTTTTTAGACCTTTGTCTTTTAAAGGTGTTTCAACTAACATTGCAGTAAAGTTGTACCAAAATGTCATGGAACAGCTGGCATTCTTATTTAGTAGATTACTGACACTAAGGAACTCCACAGATATGGGAAATGCAATTCTCCCATTAAGAAAGCTATTGCTGTCACATCATTCAAGCTTTTATAATGCCAAAGCCTAGCGTGTCATTACTATTGAATAAGCAAGATTTAATTACTCCATGATTTTATATTATCTTTTCATGTGTTGTATCATGCCATTGTTCGTAAAAAAAAAGATTAAAAGCTTTCTGGTGGATATTGTAGATTACTTGTTTTAAGTCACATAAATTAAATCTATCCAGAACAATATTGCCCAAAGATCTTTTTAATGGATAACTAGGATAATTGCAAAAACAGAGGGGGCTGTACAGTTACCAAAACTCCTTTAAAAATAGGGATGCAAATGAATGGCCTTGACATCTTCTGAGCAGAACTGAGAGGACATTCCCAGATTTCTACTGTAGTATCTCTCCAAAGAATGTCCTGGTTCTGTGAGTGTGAGGTCAAAACTGAGCAAAGTGCTGTTCAACTCCTGCTGCTGAGTAAGCTGTTGAGGAGCACCTGTCATATGAGGAGCACCTGAGGGAACTAGAATTTTTTAGTACGGAGAAGAGTAGGCTGAGGGGAGACTTCATTGCTCTCTACAACTACCTAAAAGGAGGTTGTAGTGAGGCTGCTGCTGGCCTCTTCTCCCAGGTAAGTAATGAAAGGACAAGAGGTAATGGCCTCAAGTTGTGCCAGGGGAGGTTTTCACTCGGTATCAGGAAGAAGTTCTTCACTGAAAGAGTGATTAGCCATTGGAACAGGCTGCCTGGGGTGGTGGTGAAGTCATAATCCCTGGAGGTGTTA
>VZZY01024871.1:120730-132088 GCA_013400335.1 Eurystomus gularis | reverse complement strand
TGATGGCGACTATGTCATAGCTGTTGTGCTGCACAATGGCTTCCAGCTCCTCCTGTTGCACATGCTGCCTGCATCAGTTTAGATGCACTTGAGCCAGGCTGTCGATTTCACTTCCAACAATGGCCTGCCACCCTTGGGCTCAACTCCAGTAAACCCGGTTTTATCTCTTTCCCCATTCAGACCTAGTTTAAAGCCCTTTCAATGAGCCCAACCATCTCATACGCAAGGATCCCTTTCCCACTCTAAGACAGATGAACTTCATCTGTTGCCAGCAGACTCTGCGCAGCATAAAGCTCCCCATGATCAAGGAATCCAAAAATTCTGTCGGTGGCACCAGCCTCTAAGCCACATGTTAATCAAGTGGGTTTTTCTCCTTCTTTCAGGATTCTTCCCTGCTACTAGAGAGATCGAGGAGAACACAACCTGTGCTCCTGAGCCATCAGGTGATCTCTCCAGTGCCCTAAACTCTTTTAAGAACAGGCACCGACACATTGCAAGACACAAAAAGGGCTACCTTGGAGAGTGGAACATGGAGAATAGCCTCTTCAGGCTGGGGTAGAGCACAAACTGAAAGGACAGCAAAATCAGCAAGAATCAGTTATTTTTACAAGAGGCATTGTAGTTCATTCAGGCAGTACTCAGCTGCTATTGACAAGAAAACCACAAATAACAGTGCAGTTGAGTATATCACTGTTATTTATTAAACATGACATTTAAAATAATATATGAAATACCAGATGATAGTGAGTTCACTGGAAATCTCACCCACGCACAAAATTCTGGGATGGGAAAATCTGAAGGCAAAAGCTACTGCTGCCAACTGTCCTTTCGCCTCTGTCAGAAGTTAGCATCTCTGCAGAACAGCTGATAGGGTCACAAACCTATGGGGCATAGAAAAGTACCTCTAACAGAAGACAAATGGCCAGATGGGAGCCACAACTCATTCCCCTGCTACAGTGGCAAGAACACTTCAGTATTGGTCTCCCCAAGATTGGTATTGGTTTTCTTTAATATGCTAAGCTATTAACTGCATCTGCTCAGAAGCTACTTCCTCTCCCACAGGCATGCATTGTTTAGGAAAAACGAAGAAGAGCAGAGGCCAGCAAGGATGTAAACCATGTAAAAATGTAATTGGTTTGTGTTCTCGAGTCAAACACACTAGTTACCTGCATGGAAAAGATCCTACAGAATAAAACATTTGATTTAGATGCCACCACAAGCCTTTAGGCTACCCAGGCAGTGGTTTTGCCTGTCTTCAAAATAACAGGTTATCTTGTAAGAGGAACAAGACTGCTTACATCTAAAAGAAAGTAGTGTTTTTAAACCACGCTCAGCCTCACAGTTGAAGTGGGAACATCACAGGTGACTATGCCAGAGCTCCCAGGAGCAGCAGAACAGATTAATACAACCAGAGGAAGAACAGTACAAAAAGTCCTTCTTTGCATGTAACAGCAGTTAGATGGGTTTCTGGTCCCTTCAAGTCCTGCTTTTCAGCTCATAAGTCAATAAACTTCGGCTCCAGCAAGTTTTTTTTAAATACAAGATTATTCTACATACATATATACAACTGTGTATGCACATACATAATATATAAATGTATTTTCAACACTGAATGCATACTAACCTTTTGTTTGCAACGAAGCCATCAAAAAGGATACTGATAAAGAATGGATATTCATGACAAACTCTCTTCAGACAGATCATCTGACACCTCTTCCAGTAGACCACTCCAGTGAAATACCTTAACACAGGGAGTGGCATCGTTTTTTTAATAACATTTGTGGGAAAGAAAATAAACCAGAAAGGTAGGTGGTGGAACTGCCCACTTAAGCTCAAATTAAGTTCACACTACAATAAACTCAGTAGACTATCACTGCTCTGTCTTTCTCCAACATCACAGATTAGAAGAAAACAGATAACCATAAATCTTACTAAAATAGAGAAGATCAAAGTACACTGCAGGAGCATCCCAAGTAGCATGAATGTCTACATAATACTCCTCACCAAATTGAACTAATCATTAACACAGCATCATGTCTGATTCCTCTGTGTACTCCACAGTCCAAAACCACTCTACCTCAAACAGGCCATGCTTGTACAACCACTTTAAGTTTATCTATGCAGGGAAAGGAGGAGTCGGTCCTATCATCTTCCCACACTTCATTCTTGCAGCCAGACAGCAAGTCAATAGAAATTGACCCAGATGAGAGAGGTGTCAGTCATATCTGATAACTGACTGCTATCTGTCCACTGAAGCTGTACTAACACAGTTGGTTCTGCAGCCTTGTGCTAGACTCAGCCATTTGCACTCCCCTGCTCTCATTTTGACACCAGAATTTGTAAAGCAGCACACCAAAACCCACCATGAAACCACTGCCACAACCAAGGCACTAAGCAGCCCTACCACAGAAACAGGTCCTTCCAGTCATTTGTAGAGCAACAAAGATTGAGTTAGACTATTAGGAAAGCAGCAAGACTTCACATCCCCCTGGATGCCCACAGAAAGAGAAAGGAACAAGAGGATGTTTTTGAATCAAGCAATATTGATTAAAAGCTAGACCTTAGTTTTTTTCACTGCAATTGTACATGTTTTTGCATTTATATACACACATTTTTATAGCCTTCACATAAGTGAGATGGCTGAATTTTCATCTAGAAATTAATTACATAACACCATGGGAAACAGAGCTTCTAATTTTAAAAGTTTTTCCTCTTTTACTATTTGATTATTGTTGGACTGACTGAATTCACACTTCTTCCTTTAGACACATACCCACGTACACCTGCAGTCAGGAAGACAACGCCTATGAAATGCTATCTTTTTAACCACATGGAAAAGAGAATCCTTCTGGGTTTGTATTTCAGTAGCAAAAATAAAAACCAAAAAAATCTGAAATGCTTGCTTTGTGCATAGTATAACACTCTGGTATACTCCCAGCTGACAGTGGCCCAAGATGACACTTGCCAACCTTCTTCCTCATTAGCTGGAAGGACCCAATGTTTTGAATTGCCACCTTTTTAAAATTTTGTGTGTCAACCTGAAACACACTAACCACATGGCACTGCAAAGACAAATTTAAGAACAAGTTCTTCCACAAGGTGACACAGTTAATTGAAGCATGGCATGGAGCAACAAAACCTTTGCCAAATATTATCTCTGAACCTTTTTTCCTCAGTGTCTCTGTTTTAATATGTAAGCCATTTACAGCACATAGAGGGAATCCCCTCCAAGCTCTTTTTAATCACAGCTGGTTGGAAAACAGAATGCAGCAAAAGAGAGGGAAGGGAAGCACAGCGAACCTTGCCTGACAAAGGTAAACACATGCCCTGCGCATGGGTACCTAAAGCAAAGGTGTCCAACAGGGATAACCTGTGATGCAGGCTCTGATAATGACAGATGCCAGGTGGATCTGCTGGGGATGACACCCTGCACATGGTGCTGCTGCATCTTTGCCTGTGGCACCAGAGCTCAGCTGAGAGTCCGCCCTATTAACACAGAGAAAGTCCTGACATTAAATAAATAAAATGTTCCACGTCATAGAATATTTTCCCCTAAATCAAAGTAAATTTAGCTGGACTCTCATTAAATGTAAGCTACTAGAGCTAGGAAACACCCAACAGGCTGAATTATTGCAAGCAACCTTGCAGTCTCATTTATACCATCCTCATTACTCTGTACTAGTAGTTTATTGGAGCTATGACAGTAGACAGACTCAGGTTTTAACTCATTAACACTATATTCAGGAAAACAAAACAGAAGCCTCTATGAACCCAAAATACTTAATATATCTAAACACATCTAGTCTCCTTTTAATTCTCTCTTTGAATACAAAGAAGCATCAAACACTTAAAATTATTTTAGTTGCCTATTGAGTAGAGCAAGAATATATTTAGGCAGAAGTTCCTACAATTCTTTGATTTTTCCATACAAAGTTTTGCTGTTTGAGATGGTAACAGGTTTGGAATAGTTACACAGACTGCTTTTATAATATGTATTTGCCTTGTTGCAAAAAAAGAAGAAAGAAGCCTTCCATCACCACACATCAGGAACTTCGCTTGAAATGATTTTCAATATTATTTGATGTAATGGAGCCTTCACTAGGAGCAGAGGGATTTTCAAGGCCTGGAAGAGGCATATTGATTTTTCCCAGTTCTGTGGGAAATTGACAGTTCATTCATAAGATCCTCTGTGTGTGCTAAAACACTTATTCTAAATGCCATCCAGAGGAAAGTGACTGGAAAGTTGAAATACTAGCTGAAGAATCTGATGTAAAGCTTGATGCATATTAAAATAAATATCGCTACTGCCATTTGCCTCCTTTTACACAGCTAAAGGAGTAGGATCTGACTGTTCTTAGCAACTCTGCAAGTCCGGCCATCTGGAGGTTATATGAGATCACATAAAGTCAGAGTTTGATACCAAATCAAGCACCCCTGACTGCAAGCCTCAGTGTGCTAGTGACATTTGTAAATGGCAATGTGAGGGGAAGGCTGGACTGCTCTAGATCTTTTTGTATGTTACAGAGGCAGCTACATAGAGCATTGTGCCTACAGTGACATCCACCCATAACAACCCTTAGGCCTGTAAAAAGTCCTGCTGAAATCAGTGGAAATCTATAGCAGCTGTGATCCACGAGGGAAGATGTTTTTTGGCAGGAGCAGTAGCACAATAAAAAAAATGGGATGTTTTCCAAACTTGCGCTAGACCTTAGTGGAAAAGAAACAAGTTAGGTCTCAAATCAGTAAAGAACAATCTATGTTTTCCTGGATTTTGCACCACAAATCTGTAATGGAATGCAATTGAGTACATTGGTAAAAATAGGTAAGCTTTTTTGTTTTAATTCTTTATTGCATTTAAACAATATTTGCTAATTTTTAATGGGAAAAAGATGAAAAGTGGTACAAGAGCACAAAGTCACCATGATATGCTAGCTAATGAAAAGGCCAGATATTTAGAAGAGTTTAAAAGAATTACCATACTGGAAGGCACTTTAATGCTGACAGTGACTTCTAGGTCATCACTAACAGAGCTGGGTTACTTCATGAGCTGTTTAGGTCCTTGCTCCTGCCTACATCAATAAAACAATTACGGTCCTCTTGACCGGTTACTACCCATGTGCTTGAGAAATGTGCTGTATATTTTGGGAAAAGCAAAGTATGAAGGTTGATTCTATCCTACAGAACTGTAATTTGAGACTGGAATTCCCTGACTGGCAGCATTAGGTCAGGACATTTATTTGAGTCAAAAATATTCTCTTTCAGTTCCAGTTTTAATTGGAAGTAAAGCGTTATATTCTAAAGCTTACAGCAGATCTTCACTGGTTACTGCCCTTGGTTAATGAAGTATAAACTGTTGAAGTACCTAGGATTAGCATTTAACAACACATCAGCTTCTTGCTTCAAATGTGTAACTTGTAGTAGCCCTGGTGCCAAAACCAGTTAATAACGAATTTTCAACAAGAATTCTATTTGTAGGAATGGGGTTCAAAAGAAAATGAAGTATTGCTTCACTAACTGTAAGCCCAAGTTTCTTCTCCTCTACTAATCATTTACTGTTGTGTCTTACAGAGTTTAAGGAGTAAAGAATAAATTAAAGTTTGTTAAGTAGTACTCCAGGATTATTTTAATCTATGGAACTAGGTCTTGGAGAATGTTCTTTAAGAACAGATTACATACATACTTTCAAACTCCTGTCCACAGAAGAGGACATAAAAGCTCCTTACGTTTTTCTTCTTTCCAATCTCCACACAAAACACAAAACACACACCCAAACAAAACCAAACCAACCAAACAACACAATGACACAAACCAAACAATCTTCTCCCTCGCATTTTCCATTTGAAAATTACTCTACATCTATTGCACCACTGGATAGAATTTTTTTTTTCCTAAAAGACATGTTTTCTGCATTCCCATTTGGGAAAAAAAATCCTTTCTTCCCCAGTATAGCTCTTGCTTACTTTCCCCGTGTGCCTATGACATCATACACTGTAGTTGAATATGCACATGCATAACAAATACACCAAAGAGTTTACCATGAAAAGACTGTCTTACTGAGGCAAGGTAGCGTATCCACCTTCAAATTCAGTATTATAGAATATGAATCTGTCGCCTTCATTAAGAAAACATTATCAACATGTGGGAAAGAAGATGAGACTAAGACCAATGATAACTTGTTTTTGCACACACATATATTCATAAAATGTTTCACTTGCAGAAGTATTCTGTTGGGGCTGCCAGTAGCACCATTCACATGCATCAGCTTTTCTTCAGTTGGCACACTAAAGTTTCAGGATTAGCTCTTCGTACTTTTGAGACAGATCTACCACCAGGTAAAACTTACTATGACAATTGAATCAAGGTGGGAGACTGGTAAATACATTTACCAAATTCATCTTTAAGACAGAACAAAGGTATGTGAGCTGCATTTGATGCAGCTTGTTCACCTGAAGTCTGTCACATCAAACCTGAGAAGTCGCACAATTAACCACAATCAGTTTTTTCTAGTTCTTGTGCCCTTATGCTATGTCAACCTCCTCTAAACTAGAAACATATAGCTTAAAACAATAACATATTTACAAATACCCAGTTTTGGCAAAACAAATACTTAGGAGAAAGGAAACAGCTTCATCTGTGTTCCTCATCTATTTATTTTTGTATAACCAATGATACAGCCTGCCACAAAGTTAGGAGGGAAGGCAGGGCAAGGAAATTTTTTATTCTGAGAATGATCTCTAAAAATCTGAAGCAATTCCCCTGGAGCCAGCAAAACCACTATATTTTTATATGCATTTAAAAGACTGGGGCTACATCTGCTGAAAGAGATACTGAGGAATTCAGGAATCCCAAGCTCACAACAATGCATCTATTACATCAATATGTACATCACCACTTTTCACTGTTAAAAATAGTTGTGTGTTTTCCTAAGACAAGCATTGTTTTGTTTCTGGCAAGACCACTTGTGAAATGATCTCCAAGTTATTTGTGCTATTATTAAAAAAAATAATAATCATTTTATCATAAAAGGGCAGAGGGGAGAATGAACAGAATGTTGCTTACTTCCACTGCAAGGGCATCTTCCCAATGCAATTTTTTAAAGATCAAATGCTACAGAATCCATTTGAGAATTGCAGGGAAGAAACTTCACATTGATTTTTTCTTTTTAACCACTGTGGGCAGGGAAAATTACATAACCAAAACTTCCTTGTGGATATCCGGAAAACAGCTGACATCAGAAAATCATCTTCTGCCCCTCTGAAAACAAATTATCAACAACATGCAAAATTCAATAAACAATCTATTTGTTGTCCCTTAAAGGTCAGCATACTTTTCCAACACTTCTCCTGTAACACACTTACAACATTATTCAGTTTTCTTTCCACTATATTGCTGTAATTCAGAAGACTATTTAGACTCGCATATGGTTGCCATCAAAACCAGCAGATGCCAAGCAAATTAAAACACAAATTATGACTTGCAATGTGCTGATGTATCATAATTGCAGCATATCTCAGAATGTACAGTGAATCACCAGATAAAGCAAAGGTTTCTGAGGTGTCAGTGCTTTTTATACATCTTTCCAATCAGGCTAGAGTCAGTGGAATCAAGTGTGGATTGACATTCAGAGTTAAACAATAGTACACATCCACAGTTTCCATCAAGTACAATAAAGCACAACAGAACAGTTTAAAACAGTTCTTGGAACTAAAAGCCAGCTTAAAACTGTCTTGCAAAAGTAGAAGAGGAAAGAAGGGGAAATGGTTCTTGCCTTTTGTGAAGCAGGGTGGCCTACTTTTACTTTTTGCATCGTACCGTTGACATCGTTCTACATGGAAGTCCAAAGGAGATGGGGGGAAGAGACATCGATGGTTTGCTTTCTTTAACTACAGAAAACTGTTTTCTGTTATTTTATATTATGGCTGCAGCTCTCATCTAAACCAGATTACATTATGGTTTACCTAGACCAGGGGTCCTCAAACTACGGCCCGCGGGCCAGATACGGCATTTTTTCCTGTTTTTTTGTGCACTACTACAAATAAAATATGTGCAGTGTGCATAGGAATTCGTTCATTTTTTTCCAAACTATAGTCCGGCCCCCGACAGTGTCTGAGGGACAGTAAACCGGCCCCCTGTTTAAAAAGTTTGAGGACCCCTGACCTAGACAAATACATAGTCTCATTAAAAACTGCTGTCTATTCCACCAGCCCAGAATAACATGGTGCTTTCACACAGACATTATGCTGGTCAACCTAAGCCCAGGTCCATGCCCTAAAGAACAACCAGCAGAAGGATGGCAGCTGAGCAATGGAAAAGGACGCATGATACTGAGTTCTAACTTTTCATTTAGATGCATTTGTGCCTATTTGGTCTCAGTTCCTAAATCTTACTTCAGCAACTGCCAAACGAGCGTTCCTTTTTCACAAGAGCATAGTAATCTCATAAATAAGTTTTACCGAACAAACACTTTCAGCACGTTTACCAACTTTAAAGCTGAATTTCCAAAAAATTAAGCTTGCAAATATACCTAGAGCATTAATTATGTATAGACTGAGCAGACAATATTGCTTTGTACAACAGTACAAAACACAGACAAGAACATGATACGGGGGGTGGTGCAAGACTGAGAACTATCTCCTAAAGAGCGTACCGTCGCCTTTAGTTACAACTACATACAGAGCATTAGAATGCAACTTTCCCATATTTATTATTCTAATAATTCAGTTGTGGTTTTCAGTTAAAGAAATAACAGACCACCACAGAACAAAAAATTCACAAAAAAATCTGATAATTTATTTTGCCTGTATTCTGTGGTATATAATGCCTCCGATTTTTGCAGCATCTTCAGTTTAAGTAGAATGTACAATCATTCCCCACATTAATTCAGCAGATCTATAATACTCCTCTGTTCAAGGCACTGACAATTTTCTTGTCAAAAATCATTCCTCTTCCAACTCAGTTATCTTTATTTTTAGTCCATTGTTTTATGATGCAAATAGAGAGTACTTTCCCATTTGTTTGCATCAAAATTTTAAAAGGTTGTGTTAAAACAACTATGCAATAATGCTCTGGTAGAAGTTCTAACAAAGGTGTTCTACATATCTCCATGTTGGCAAGATCCCCAGAGAGTGTCATGGGGTTAATATAATGAGCTCTTCATCATTTCAATCTATTTACAATGACTACGTTAGTGGCTATTTTTTGTTATCACTTCCTGTGAACAGGCAACCGAACTTGCAATTTTCATTTACAGCTTTTCTGGCCCAGTTTCATGATAGACTATTGAAGGGTTTGCTAGTAATTCAGTAAAAACGCCATTAAAACATACTCTACAAGAGTAACTGCCTATGTTTTCATTCCAAATCATGACAGACATGGTAATAAATGCAGGCTTCCTCATAAAGAGTTTACAACGTTCTGAAGAAATGACTCAACTCTTATAAAGCGCTTTGTCTCTCTGGATTTCAAGAAGTTTAGCCAAGGACACAAATGAGATGATTAGCATTTTGCAGAAGGGGAAATCTGCAATCAAGGGCCACACATCAAGCAAATGGCAGAGTGGGCGACCTACTCAGGTCTTCAGATTAGCATTCCAGCAGTATAAAGCCACGTGGCCTGGCAAAACATCCATTAACCCATTCAGTTGTAACAGAGGAACACCTGGTCATGAAGAAGCTATGCTGCATCTGCCTCAGCGACACAGGAGCAAGAGAACAACAGGCCACAAAAGCCCTAAAACATACCACTTCCCTACTTTCACCACCCGCCTGTTTACCCTCAGAGAACAAGATGAAGGAAATTACCAGGTATCTAACTTCTTACAGACTGACAGTGCCTGAAGGAGCAAGATAACACGTGTATTTCACTATTATCTCCCTCCCAGGACAGGGCGCACAAGTGTTCCCCATACTGCTCTGTTCCCTGCTGAAAAACATGTCTGTTCACAGCAACACATGCTCAGGGGAATCAAAATGAAAAAATGGACCAGTGAAGCATGGCAATCCCAACCGCTAAAAACTGAGCGCATAGTACAAGAAAAAGCTACTACGAAGCTTGCATGCACTTGTCTCCACAGGTCAGTCTCAGGCCATTGACACAAAACCACAGTCAACTTCAGTCTAGCAGCTACTTTCTTGATTAAGGAAAGGTATTTCAGCATAGAAGTGCGATTAATCAAAACTCCCATCCTTCCAAAATATCCTCTGCAGGCATCTTTACTTTCCAGAAACAGAGAAATTAGGTTAACTACGAACACCTACTAGCTACACAACCACTCTCCTCTGTTCTCACCAAGGTGACAATCACAAGTTCAGTACTGTTTAGAAGGTTTCTCTCCTCTGTCCTTTCCCACCTGCACCCATAAGACTTCAAGGTGGTGGGTTTTTTTCCCCCAACTCACCCTTCTAGTCCAAAGAAGCCAATATATAAGACCTGTGCTCAACTTGCCTTCAAACCCCCTCAAAAATGCATTCAGTCTATCTGGTTTTGTACGTTTCTCATTGCTAAATGGAGTACCTAACGAAAATAGGAGAACTGTACATGTAGGAACCTTCACCCACCTTTCACATTCTATGCAGTGAAAAAACCTCATCATTTATGTGTGTGTGAGAATGTTCACCCTCTCCCTCTTGGTTACAAAATCTGGCATACACATCCAAAACCAGCTGCTTCTCTTTCAAACTCAACACATTGAGAAGATGCTAGAAATACTATTTTTTGCAGGTTCCAGTATACGGTTCTGCCTACTCTACAGCCAGTGCTAGAATGGTGCAACAAGATCCTGTGCAGTAAGACGATCAAGCAGCACAGCCAGGAATCCCAGCAAATGCCCAACCACGCTTCCCATGGGCTCGCACTTTAGGGATGGGTGGGAATACTGTTTCCTCCCTCCTCCATCCTATTATTGCTGCTGCTACTACTACGTGGTAATAGCTGATCATAATAAACCCCTGCCATACACAATATCGTCATTGTGTAATCACTGCCTTAAACAGCACCGTTCAGAGAACTTGAGCTGTGATTTGTTATTATTATTATTCTTTAACAGGGATATCTGCACGAAAACACGCAGACCAATTCGTTCTCCGGGCCTGGGTGTCTCGCTGCTCCCTTTCCCCCTACAAAGGGGATGAGGGGCAACGAAGGAGGGAGGAGAGGAAAAAAAAAAGGAAAAGAAAATGAAAATAAATACGAAAAATTAAAAAAAAAGGCAAGAAACGCTGTTCGCACCTACAACAAAAGGCGTTAGGAGGGTCGGCAGGCTCCGAAGGTGCCGGAATGCGGCCCGCCGCTTGCCCGGGGAAGGGCCGCCCGGAGCCGGGGGGGGCTTGGGGAGGGTCCCCCCCGGCCTCGCGCCCCTCG
>VZZY01024871.1:72118-119968 GCA_013400335.1 Eurystomus gularis | reverse complement strand
CGGCGAGGGCGGGGGGCGACCTGCAGCCTGCCGCCGCCTCCGTTACGTAACGGGGCCGGCGGGCCTCAAGGTGGCCAGCGGAGCGGCCGCGTAGGGCAGCCCCGGCGAGGGGAGCCTGCCGGCGGGGTGGGCGTTCAGGCCGCACCTGTCGGCCCTGAGGGAGACGCAGGTCGTTTTGTGCTAGGTGCCAGCGAGGAGTAACGGCATTCGACGAGCCCGTCTCTTGGTTGCGGGTTTGTAAATCAGAGTCGAGGTTTCTTCCATTCTTTCTTCCTCGGCAAAGTCCCCGCCGGGTTGCCCCAGCCGTGGCCTTGCACAACGGCCAGAGGTGCCGGCCCGGAGGGATCCCTCCTTCCGGCAGCTGGGGATGACACCGGCCGGCCGATGCCGAGGCAGCGAGGGCCGGTGCGAGGGAACAGAGGACAGCGCTCCATAGCAGGCACGGGGAGAAAAGCCAGGAGAGAGAGCAGCATGGTTCTAGGTTGGCCGCGGAAATGAGAAGGAGCAAGACCATAATTGTACTGTGGAGGTTGTTCTGAATGGATGCCTTCAGATCACCTCCCACGGGAACTCCTATGCACTACATGCACAGGAACACAAGAAGAGCTACTTTACAATGTTTCCTAAAGTTTGTATTTTAACATACTCTGAATTTATACCAAACCTGTCAGCTGTAAAGTTATGTTGCTTAGTTGTGTTCATACATTGTTTGGGATTCAGCGTTCACGTGGTCTATCATTAACAGCATAATTAATAGCAATTTATTTGCTGAATAATATAATAATTTCAATATTTCAAGTCTTCAGAGTTTTCTGGTCCAGCTATAAGTGCAATACCTTTGATCCAAAAGATGGAAGACTTCTTTGTAATAAAATTTCCAATCTCTACAAGGTTGCAAGATAACACTCCTCAAAATTATGATATTGTTAGAACTACAAAGGATGGCGTTTGATTCAAGATCACATCATACTGGTTATAGGGACTCGGTCACATGTCTTTTTTGAGAGAGAAGGGAAATATTTGTCTGTCAGGTCTGGTAGATGTTGGGAAGAAAAAGCATCTGCTGAAATGGATCCATGAAAATAACCAATGTTACTGGTAAATGAGAAATTAATGCAACATGTCTGTACAATTTAACTATGAGTGTATAGTTCATCACATGAACCTTATCCCTGTGTCTGTTTGTTAGAGTATTGTTAATACTGTGCCTTTGCAAGACCAACCACGGGAAGAGGGTAGAAAAGGGTGAATAATTGGTAATGTGTAGGTTCTGTACCAATGAGTAAAAGCACATCACCGCTTACAGCAGGGTATGGTAATAATGTATTATATTAGGGTGCTGTTTTTACAAGTGGCTTCAAATATTGGTGACAACCTGTACAAACATTTATAATATTACTGTCATAACACCCTACTAACACCACGTGTTGGCACCCTTTAGCATTTTAATGTATCTTCACAGGCAAAAGGAAAATATTTCAGAGTAGTATTTTAAATGATAACTTCAGTAGTAATCTCAGGTGATTTACCTATTAATCCATTCATTCCCAATCAACAATTTAAAAAGATATGCAACCTACATCAGTTATAGCACCATATTACATGACTTTACTTGTTTTCTCAGTTGAGAATAGTATTATCATTGCCAAGTGTCATTTTAAAATCAAAAGCATTTAACATTGTCCCATAATCTGATCATCTTAGGGAGAACTTAGGATGTTGGGTGTTAACAGTTAGACCGCTCACTCGAAGAGGGTATTGAACACAGAACCCTGCTCTCTTTAATTCACTTTGTGTGTATGATTCCTGTGCTGCCTCAGAAATGAGCAACCAGACAGCAAAGGCAGCAGAACAGCTTTGATGTAGGTAATTGATCTTTCAGAATGCCAGCTGGAACAGAGTTCTCTGCACCTGCAGCAGCTTCTGTGGTTTACAAACACATTTTGTCTCCTGTCCTAAACAGGGGAAAAAAAACCCCAAACAACACATCATTTGGCTTTGTGCCATCTCTTGTGGATCACTTCCTACATGCTTTGGCCACCTAGGTCTGGAAGCTGAGCAAGATGACTGTGACAGCACTTTAAATTCACTGTTAGTTACCAGTCAACACCGAGTTCCAGTGTGATGTTCTGGCACAAAAGCCTGAGGCAATACTAAGCAGGAGCGACATTGCCTTTCCTTGCGGTATGGCAAGACAGTTTCTCAAATTCTGTTAGTTTCTAATTCTTCCGACAAGTCACAGGAGTACCAGTGGACAGTATTTCAATGACAAAGCAATGTTTCTAGTAGCACAGTCGTTCATAACACTAGGCAATGCTTTGATTTACTACTGACATCGGAGAAGAAGTCCCATCCAAACGATTAAATCTATTTCCTATCTCTAAGATGTAGATATCAACGGACTTCTGACCAAAGACTGGCCAAGTCTAATGCTAGTAAGTGCAGGAAGTTTGAGAAGCTCATATCTTAAAAGGGGTATAGTTGCAGACTGAAATTCTTGCTTCCCACCACATAAAGAGCTCTCATCCCTGTTCCTCAATTCAATCATTTCTTAGATCCAGCACCTCTGTCTTTGTGTCAGCTCCTGTTTTTTGATCTACGAATTCTTTGACGTTTTCCAGGGGAAAAAGAAATGCAAGTCTGAGTGACTTGAGATGAGAAACAGCTAAGCAGCACACTGAAGGCTGTAGTTCCATGAGTTATCACATTGGCAATCTAACCACGTGCCACACTGAGTGAGATAAAGAGTTGTGGCCTAAGAAAAGTGCAATGTCTGTGTAAGTCTAGTTATTTCCTAGACACTTCATTTTAGTTGAAACTCATAGGATAGCAATATTTTTTTCCATGGTGAAGCCATAGAGCTTTCTGACATGCAATACGATTTATAGAGTCAGAGGTATTAGAATATTTTTCAATCTCAATATCATACTAGTTTGTATGCCATTTGTCTTCATTTGATAGCTTTGCAACCATGAAAACACTTTGTCTGCTGCTTAGCAAATGAGTGACCACTGATGAAGGGGCTTTTTTAAGGTTTAAAAGTAGTTTTGAGGTAAGAATTTCATAGGGCCAAACTCAAATGGTGACACAAGCCTTGGTGGAATTACATGCCGTGTCCCAGCTGTGAGCATGGCTTCAGCTTCCCACAAGAATAACACGAATCTTTTCAATTAATTCACAATTACAAGTACTGAGTAATTACTCTTATGGCTAACACTGGTTAGTGGCTTTCTGGTGAGTATGGAGTTGCTCCTTCATATGAAAGAGCTCTCAATACTGGATAATAACATCCTCTTGCAGGACCAACCCAACGTCATGGTAATCTGAAAACAACAACAGTGCTGTTAGGATGATTCACAAAGCATTAAGCGTGTCTATACAGCTACAGAGTTAGAGGCCAGAATCTGAAACTAAGATGTACCAAATAATAACCGATAACTAATTGCATTATGCTTGATTTTACTTTCTCAAGAGAATGTGTATCTGAGCCTTAATTTTCTTTCTCCAAATGCTGTACTTTTGGTGTAAGGATCTGTTATTTCACGTGTTCTTAAAGGTTAACTATATGAAGAAACTGCAAGTTGCATTCACTCCAGTTCCCACCAGCATTTGGCAAGTTTTGGATCAAAGATGATGACAGCTACTAACTGGGATGCAAATTCCTTAAAGGGAACTACTAAGTATCAGCAATAATGGTCATGAAGTCTACTCAGTGAGCTCTGCTGCTTGCAGTCTGCAAGCTGGTTTGTTCAAGATGAGCCCAGACAAGTCTTGCAGCAGTCTAAGCAGATAGACATGAAGACACAGCCTCAGAAGTCCCTTTGGAGCAAACATATGCAAAATGATATATGCAGACTGTTAGTGCCAGAAACGCTACTTTGAAACTGTAGGGAGGAGTAAAGCACCCTGCTATTTCTTTCCTATGAGAGCAGGAAGAGGTATTTTTTGTGCTAGGCACCTCGACCCAGGAGCTGCTACCTCTGCTGCTGGTAAGAGGAAGGGGTGGGAGTGGTGGTAGGCTTCCTCCCTTGCTATGCGGTCAAAGGCAACACTGCAGCTGCACCGTGGTGCGGCTTGGAGCAAACATTCAGAAAGACAGCTCTGTTTCTGCCATGCATTGCCTCAGCAAGCCCCTGCTCTGGAGATTTTCACATAGCTCACTCTTATTAATTCCCCTGGCAAGTCTATACAATGGTGAAGCAGGAATAGTATGACATACCTGGTCCATAGCTCACTGTCACACAGTGACTGCAGGTGTTGTTCCAAACACTCTTACATCCAAACTAGCTCCGAAGTGCATTGACTAGAAGGTACTTCTTAAAAATATTTTATATAAAGGCCAGTGATGGGCCTTAATGAGATAAAACATATGCATTATTCTACAGAAGAGGCACAGATCTGCAGTCCTGAATTAGGAGTAGCTACAGTCAGAATACAGGCAGTTGCCTCCCCTTTCGTTACGGGTGCTACAGGACCATGGTTATTAACATGGATATAAACTCAGAGTCCAGTGAGTGCCAAATTTATCCATCTAACTTTGTATTGCTAAAGGCACTGGACAAACTGCAAATTTAGAAACTGTTCCCTTCCAGACTGTGGTGGGTTAACCTTGGCTGAGTGCCAGGTGCCCACCAAGCCACTCTATCACCCCCCCTTTCCTCCCCCTCTCCCTCCTCAGCAGAGCAAAAAGAAAGGGGAGGAAAATAAGATGAGAAACAAGAAGCAGTTTAATAATAATAGAAGCAATAGCTAAGCAAATCCGCATGCAGAAGCAAAGGAAAACAAAGTTATTCTCTACTTCCCATCAGTAGGCGATGTTTGGCCACTCCCTGGGAAGCAGGGCTCCAAGACGTGTAGCGGTTGCTCTGGAGGATAATGGAATGGCCCCCCCCTCCTCCTCCTTCTCCCTAGCTTTATAGCTGAGCTGACGTCATATGGTATGGAATATCCCTTTGGTCAGTTCAGGTCAGCTGTCCTGGTTGTGTCACCTCCCAAGATCTTGCCCACCCCATCCCACCGGGGGTGTGAATGTTGGGAAGAGCCTTGGTGCTGTGCGAGCACTGCTCAGCAGTAGTCACAACATGGGTGTGTTATCAGCACCCTTCTAGCTCCCAGCACAAAACACTGCTGCTGTGTGGAAAACCAGCTCAGCCAGATCCACTACACAGACATAGACTATTGCTTGTGTATACCTGAAGGTTCTAACAGAATTCTTGATGATACTCTGTCCAAAAGGGTGATTGATGTTTATCCTATGATGGAGACCATACGATTTTCTTAAGGTCCATTAGGTTTTTCAAGGCCCTCTGAGTTGCTCTCAGCCATTCTTCATCAAGTAACCCAGGACACCCTCACTTCACAGCTCAGGGGTTTAACATAGGTGTTCACTCTGTAACAGCACTCATGAGAGTAAGCATTTCCTCTGACTCTGTTTATAATGGTCATAAGATTTTCTGAAAATCCAAGGTTTTAGGTAATCTTTGAGTATGGTTCAAGAGTTTCAAACCTTCAAGGGTTTCCTTTACTCATCCCTAAGCCACCAGAGCTTCCCCCATCCTCTTCCCTCTGGTGCAGATTTTTGTTTTTCCTGGGAGCCTGGATCAGAGCTGTCCACATTAACAATCCGTTGGGACTCAGCCTGGCATCTCTTTCGAGGCCGATCTGTAAACCTGTCAGAAGGTTAGGGAGTGGAAACAGGAGGTAGGATGAGAGAGCACAAGACTGCAAATCTGGTTGTTGTAGGCTTTAAGCTCAAGTTGCAATCAGAGTGGTGGGAGGGGAGGCTTGCAGACCAGTTAATCTCAGGACCCAGCTTTTAGAAAAGCTTGCAGCCATGGCTTGGTCAAGAGTTGAGCTAAAGGGTGTTGGAGTAGATGCTTGGCCAGCCTGATTGAGAGTTCAGCCACCAGACTTCTGTACAGTCAGGGCCTTAAATCATCTTGTTGATAACAGAGTGGGAAAAGCCAGCTGTGCAATAAGCTCTCATTTTACATTTAAGCAACACTTCTACCATTATTTTTTGATTCAAATGGCTGTAGAGATGCTGTGATCTGAAGGTACTCTGTATCATTGCCCTCACAGCAGAGAGCTGATCCAAAACCCTCTGGGGAGAGAGATGAGAGGCTCAGGGGAGTCAGCATCTGCTGGACAAGGCCCCAGATCTGTAGTACAGCCTGGCTGCAAGGAGCCATCTCCTAAGCTCTGGCAGGAACACGCTTGCTCATCTGAGCTGTAGCAACAGCAGTGGCAAAAGGGCTGCCCTCTTTGCTGTGACATCTCCTGGCTGTCAGATTACACAACAGAGTGTATCCAGGGCCTTTAACACCTTATTAGGACTGTACAAGAGTTCTGCAAGTGAGCTGATCACCAGTTCTGCAAGTGATCAATCACCAAAGGAAGGTGATTGATACGTTTAACCTGATTTCCTCACAGTTTTGTTTCTGGTTCTTCACATACAGCTTCTCTATTCACGTCTAACAGTAGTTACCAAATGGCAGGATCAAAGGGATCAGAGTTTCCTTTACCCTTGGTATTGATACTTTTGATTTCTCAGATGTTACACAAAGACAGCTGCCACAGCAAAAAAAAAAAGCACTTCTAATAGCATCAGTAAGCAAGTATTTTACAGCAACATTCTGCATAGTTTATATTGGTGAACCTGCTTATCAACAAGGTAAATAAAATGCATTTTTGTAAACATTCCCCAAAGGCATAAAACAGCAGTACTAGAGACATAACAAAACCACGCTGTGTCGCTTGGACTTTTTACTTCCATAGTGTCACAGGAGGAAAACACAATGCCTGTGGTAATGCTACATCTTTGGCAGATAGTCCTCTGTGCTCAGCAATAGCATACCATTTCTGACAAGATCAAGTAGGAGAAGATAAGGCTCAAGCTGGCTACATGATTCCTCTGCTTGCTTTGGAACTCCAGTATTTTGAAGAGCAAGTATTTTGAAGAGCAAGTATTTTGAAGAGCAAGTATTTTGAAGAGCAAGTAAACTGGGTCCAGACTTTGTTTCTGAACTACTTCCAAGTGCAAGGTTACACTTCATAAATAACCTGCACATATTACCCTTCAGGAACCTTTAAAAGGAAAGCACTTTAGAAAAAAATATACCATTTACTTGTTTGCAAGCCCAGTTAAGTGGAAATTTCCAAGCCTTTCTTCCTCTCTCCCAGAAGTTATATTAACAAAACCAGAAACCTTCCTACAGATGACCACAGACTAGCCACTGATATTCTTGTTGGGTTGAAAAATTACTTTTGAAGTCTTTTTTCAGAGGCTTGTCATTTGCTGTATGCTTCACTGTTTGTTTCTCTGTGAGTTTGGATGGGTGGAGTTCATTTTAATTTCCTGCTCTTCTTCTACCATACTAATTATACTGTCAGCTTTTTTTTGCAG
The DNA here is from genome assembly GCA_013400335.1 of Eurystomus gularis. Lineage (NCBI taxonomy): Eukaryota > Metazoa > Chordata > Aves > Coraciiformes > Coraciidae > Eurystomus > Eurystomus gularis. Next base: position 112,563 of record VZZY01024871.1, on the reverse strand, counting down.
CCCTAGTGCTTCAAGAAAATTGAACTGTGAGTGACTGATACCTGAAACAATGTTTGGAAAAAAAAACAAATCCCACTCCAGACCTACTTCTAAATTCATCTCTATCTTGCCATTTCATGTACCACCATGTCTAGGCACATCTCCATGCCCTCAGCCTTTTACAGAGCTGTTAGAGTGCCCTTAGATTTCCAGGTTTGATATTTTAGATTATACTCTCTTGGAGACAGGGACTATGTCTCCTCTTTTTTCCTGCAAGTGGCAAGCACAAAATGCTTAGTGTTACAACAGCAAAACAACTGAAGTAACTTCAATTTTAAAATGTACCTGTTATTTTGAACTCAAAGTTGTATCTATAAACACAAAATGTGGGCCCAGTAAATACTGTTATTGATTCTGAAAATGTGGAGAAGAGACTTAATGGAAAAATAGTGATATCTGCAAGAAACAGGTATCTGCACGTTTTGTCTATTCCTCACTTTCAGGCAGGGGGAATCTCCTATTTGAAGTAGGCCTCCTTGCTCTGTTTAATATATCAGTCCGCAGTCAAAAGTTGCTATTTTTCACCCAGAAGTATTGACCTTTTTGAAGAGACTGACTGCAAGCAAAATAATTTTTGTTAAAAGGAAAGCTAATTTTGCTCAGGACAGACATGTCTGTCCCAAATCTCAGTGACATAAGTATCAATGTCTAAAAGTTTTACAAATTTTACATCAAATTGACCAGACCAAAATACGTGGCTGCTATGTCGTGACTTCTCAGGACTTTATTATGCCATATCCCAGTCATGATGAACTGTTAAATGTGTGACACTTACACATACACCTATGAAATCAAAGACTCAATGAAAGTTGTATTACATGTGTAATGGAATGGAAAAAAAAAAACCAGGAGCAGGGAGCTTTATCTTTTTGTCTTGCAAAACATCTATCATTTTCTTAGATATCAGCACAGCTTTTTCAGTATGTTTGAAAAGTCTGAACTATTCCTCATGAAGGTAAATTTGCTAAAAGCATCAGCTGTTTAAAAGTGTTAAGCTGCAAAGGGGGTGGGCAGAGCTTACAACGAGTCCATTGTTCTGCTCTAAGTCATTCTGAGCCGGGAACAAAACCGAGAGCTGGACAAAAAGGAGGTCCAGCCATCTAGTGGTAAATCACACTGGCGTGCAGCCTGCTGATATCTGCCTTCCATGGGGATGCTCACAGGCCTCCACATGCTTTGTAGAGGAAGAAAGGGACATTTCCCACATCTTGATAGATGCCAGACTTGGCAACAGTGAGGCATCTAGGCAGCAAGCTAAAGTGCATAGGACCCTACAGCCAAAGTGGGAGAAAGGTTGTCAGGAGAAGTAACCATGTCAATACAAGGTCGGCTTTTGCTAGGCTGACAGGGAAGAGCCTGCAGTCAGTGTCCTACGCTGTAGAAGTACACCTGCTTACAGTGCTTATTCAGTCCTTTCAGAATGTATCTGTGTCCTTGTGAGCTTGCCCTTGCCACCCTGCCTGCACCTGTACAGCAGCGTTCAGGGAAAAGTTTGGGCAGTTTTCCATAATTCCATAGCAGAGAACAGCACGTCCAGAGGATATGCACAACAGAATGGAGCAATACACTCAAGTCCTGCTTCACACAAGGCAAAGAGAGGTGTAAGCCCCATTGTCACAATTGAAAGAAGACTGATGCCATCAAGCAGCCACACAAAGCAAGACATACACCTAGTCCAAGCCAGGATAAAACACTTACCTACCACATTTACTGAGCAAACTGTTTTATTTTTTCTATATGGTTACAAACTAATAGAAAAAGCTTAATCTTAGCAAGTCCTGAAGAGACATCAAAATAGTAAAGCATTAAATACTTCACAGAAATAATACAAAAAAATGCAATGTGTATGCCTGAACACCTCTTGAGATTCAGCCAGAGCTCCCATTCCAAAAGTGATCTCAGTGCTTAGAAGCCCATGTTTCCTTGAAAGCAGTCAGATACAGGCCCTGCGGGCCCGAGTATGCAATTTGCTTAGGCACAGAGAAGAGGTAGCCAGTGGGATAGGCTAAGCAGTCTGGACATTAAATGACCATTAGTTTCAACATGAATTGAACCTCAGTAAAAACATAAACCCAGTTATCTCTTTAGCCAACTGTAGATGTAAGCACTTTACTTACAACCACCAAGATTAAAGATATGCCTTTCTTACATAGCGACAAGCAATTGATTTCCATCTATGTTTAGTCTATGGAGTAACAGCATGACATTGAATTCCCTGTTGCTACATTTTACTCCAAGCTATTTTGATTGCTACTGAACTGTTTTGAAATACCAAATTTTGTCCAAAGCACATCCTCTTCATGACTTACGTACACATGGGACTGCATTGCAGTTGTACCCAGCTACAAAGCACTGGCCAAAGCACCATCATGGCTATACTAGAGATAGCCAAGTAAGTATGGAATAATGCTGCAAAGAGCCAAATAGTTACTTTGTGCTGCAAGTGAGAATTTTTGTAACTGAAAAAAAAGTTTCATTCCAAGCAGTTTGTGCTGCAGTAACTAATTCTAGCAAGCACATTTGTTTTTTACCAGAAAACACAGTACTGGAAGGAGTACAGAGGATAATGCTTCCTGTGAGGTAGGGGAGATTCGAAGTCAACTCAGGCTCAGTCTGTGTTACTTGCTGACAGCCACCAGCATACAAAAGAAATACAGCTGTTTCCTACTGAAGGGTTATCAGCTACTATATCTCAAACTCTCACTTCTATTTATGTAATGTTTCTATTATCTACAGCAGATAGCTAAAAAAAGCAGGGCAACACATCTGGCAGCTACTTTGAAGTGGTATTTGCTATTGATTCTCCTACCAAAAACTGCAAAGTAGACAGGGATGCAAATTCAACATGAATGTTTTCTCAGAGTTCGGTTCTAAGGAACATTTGGCCATGGAGAGGCTGAATCTCAATGAGAAATTATGCTCATTTTTCCTCTGGCCTTTACCAAACCTGCTCTCTCACCTGGCTAACAGGAGAAATTAACTGTCTGGTACCTGCAACACTGTGTTCCCTGGTGGGATGGTTGCCTCATGCCATCTGGCTTTACCCTTCATTCCACTGATGGATCACACCCGATATTTGCATTGAATCCTGCACCACAACACTTTCAGAGCTGTCTGAAACCACAGACCTCAGAAGGAAAATAAGCAGAAGAGCCGTGCATTTTACTTCTTTGTTTTGCCCACTAGGAAGCTAAGGCAACAGGTAAGCTGTCATGGACTTTCTCAGTAAATCAGTGGCCAGGTTTGCTACCTGATCCCCTAGTCAGTAGGAGTCTAGGGCTGAATGCTAGATGTAAGCATCTTGCTTCAAAATCTCTCTGTCCACTTTTCCTTTTCTCCAGGTGAACAGGGCCTCATCTTTGGGATGGAACAATATGCAAACCTGCATTCCTCTGCCATACATTTTAGACATTCATTGAAACAGGGTTATTTTTTAAGGACTTGAAACTGGAAAGCTGCTGACTTAACAAAAAGAGGCCAGGAAAGAGAGCAACAGAGAAGGTATCAATGTTCTAGGGCAGAAAATATGGAAACGGCACCTCCTTCAATTTGTAAAACACTCACTGGGGTCCGTGTGGGGTGGTTTGGCAATGAGTACAAGTGTACACAATCATGCAGCTATTCCGGGCTGTCTGCACTCAAGAGCACCACTGCTGCCTTACTTTCTACTACTCTGCAGGTTGCCTGCTGCGCTCTGCAAGCACACTCCTCTTCTGTGGTTATTTTTGAAGCAGCTCCTTAAAACAGATGTCCTCATACATGTCTCTTTCCTGCTACATAAATAACAGTTTGCCTCATGCTCCTGCCATCCTTTTGAACTAAATTAAAACTAAAAGGGGAGGGAAAGAAGAATATCCCTTCCCACTGACAATTTCTGTTGTAGCCGTCATGGCACTGTCACTCTAGGGCATGTGTGGCTTTCTTGCCCTTCTCAGAGTGAGCTACAAATGTTTTTTTCTTTCTGGCCTTCTTCCTTGCCCTTTCCAGGACTCTTCCCTCTTTTGTCCCTTTCCAACTTCATCCCACTTCTCTTTCTCTGACTTCTGGAAGCACTGTAAACACCACAAGTCTCACAGAAACTTCCTCTTGAGTAATACTACCAAGGAAGGATCCACACATACCAGTTACAGTTTGTCCTCCTTGCATAGTCTTCCTGCAGCTAGCAGTACCATTGCTTGCCACCCATGTCTGGTTTTGGCCCTTGGAAGGATGTGTTCATCTTAATCACTTTGTCCTTCACTTCTCTTGGCAGTACAAACATCAGTATACTCCTAAAGAAGTGAATGGAGTGTGTGCAGAATGGCCTAGCTTGAGATCCATTAATGCCATATATTCCTGTGAACCTGATAGAACCAAGCCAGTAACACCAACAAGAACCAGTTGATGACATCACTGGAAAGAACTGAACCAAACTACCATGATCCTTCTTGTTCCCTCTTTAAAACCCTGGTCTGGAACATCATTGCCAGCTCTCAGAGGATCTGCTCTGCTCTCCCACAAAGCAGCAAACCACAACCTGGACTTCTGGCTTCCAAAGAACATGCAGAGAATGGCTTTAGCTCCAAGATTATGTAACTTTTAAACATTTATTTTTAGGTGTTGAATCTAGGGGAATCAGCCAAGCAATCAATCAGCCTGTCCAACCCAATGATTAAAGTATGTACTGAGTCATGGAAAAACTTATGAAGTAAAATATCCTTGATAGAATATTTGGCCTAAATGTCATTATCTGGTATCTTTCATGCACACAGGGACTCATTCTGCTAGCCTTGCTCACAGAGTAGCCAGGAAGGAGCCTTACGGGTTTAAAGAGAGCTGATCCATGAGGAACTTTTCATGAGCAGAGGAAGCAAGCAGAAGCCAATGGAGATAGAGGCAGAACTAGCACACAGGCATACAGACTTTGAGCCTAGCTCTGAGCAAATCAACAGGAGTTTTGCGATTTTGGCTGGGGGTGTAGAGGTTTTTAACCACACAGCTTACTGGGAAATGTTCCTACCAAATTACAAAACAAAATCAATCTGCAGAGCCAAGGGCTTTGAACAAGAGGAGAATAGCATTGGAACAGGTTGCCCAAGGGAAGCGGTGAAGTAACCATCCCTGGAGGTGTTCAAAAAACGTGTAGACGTGGCACTTCAGGACATGGTCTAGTGGTCATGGTACTGTTGGGTTGACAGTTGGACTTGATGATCTTAGAGGTCTTTTCCAACCTTAATGATTCTATATTTTCCTCTGTAGCCAAGACCCTATGTACAATCACCAGTGACACCGCTGGAAGCTAAAACATGATACTGTAGTCTATAAAATGGAACATCTCAGAGACAGTCCTGGTGCTGTAATAATAGCATTCCTGAATGGCTGTTGTCTCGCTGTTGTCAACAAGGCCTCTGGAATGCCAAACAAGGTTTCAACAATTGCTAATGCCACTCAGTTATATTTACTTCTTTCTCAGTGACTGAAAAATGATCAGACTGTCCATTTCTACTCCTCCTATTTGCCTGATGCCTTGGAGAGCAAGGTCTTACAATCTTGGGTGTCTGAAGAAGGATTGTAAATAGACCACGATGCAGGGACAGGGTTTAAATTGGACTCAAGATTCAGAACCTTCTCTGTTTGTATCCTTTTTTTTTTTTTTACCATGTAGTCTCTTTAACAGCTGTGCTCCCCCTAATGCTAGAAAAGGAAAACAGCCTTCTACTGTCTGATTTAAAGATGCTTCACACACAGACAGGCCTTCCGCACCCTGTGGAGGTTTTTAGCCTTACATTACCTCTACCAGCATGACTTGGCCAACTGAAGAGAGTATTTGAGCGCTGCCCACTAGGCGCAGCTCCGTGCTACACTGTAAACTGTTACACAGTTGCTGTCTGAACATGGAAAAGGGATCTCAGTTGTGATTCCAGGAGGAGGTCATTGGCCCAATCACTCAGTTGTGGGAAAGGGAAAACTTTAGCTGCTGCTCTGCCAAAAAAAAAAAAGCAAAACCAAACCCAAAACAAACAAACAAAAAACCATGAGGAGATACACACTGAAGTTACACTATAGGGTTCCAGATAGTAGGCATGTTAAAAAACACTCCCACCCCCCACACCTAAAGACAAAACCAACCCAAAACAATGTAATTAGAGGAGACAAAGAAAGATCAAACATCCTCAGTCCCAGAGAGCAGCTGTGTTGGGGCACACACAGGCTCCAGCCTCCTTTTGCTGGCACACAGAGCCCCCGGGCAGTGATATAAACACTTGCACAGCTAAAAGGACAGGCTGACAAAGGGTCAGATGATACAGTGGGCTTGTGGGGTAAGGGTGAGCTCACAGTGCAAGCCTTCAGAAGGACCAAGAAACACTCCATCTAGCTGCAGTACAGCATTGTCAGTCAGAAACATTAAAGCTTTTATGTCAGTGGAGGAGGAAGGAAATGAAAGCAGCAAAGGCCCCTTGGTGTTCTTACCTACTGCAATGGGCAGGGGCTTAAAATCCCCAACACAACTGTTTCAATTACAACTCCAGATAAATAGCTTACTGTCAGCACAGCACAGGAGAGGGGAGAAGAGTGCCAACAAGACATTCTCCTTAGAGAAAGAGGTTGAGGATGGTGCACAGTAGCACAGGACACCTGCTGTTGCTGGTCCTCCATCAGCTCTAGGACATCCTTGCCCATCCCCACCAGGATGACACCTCTCCCTCACTCTCACCGCAGCCCAGACTACACATACAGCCATTCTGGCAGCCAGGAGGCTAGGCCAGGAAAACTCATGCAGGGTGGACATGACACCAGGACAATGGAAATAGCTCTCTGCAGGTCATACCTCTGCTCACCCTGCCACAAAAGCCTGAGGCACCTCCTCCACTTTCTGAGCCCTACTGCCACCAGCTAAGACAAGAAAAACCTAGTGCTGTTTTAGTTAATTTTAAACCAGTGAAAGCTGATTATTGCTTAGCAAGCCTAATCCATGCCTGCTCTCTAAATACAAACAAAAAAGTATGTATGCTTTCCTTTACATAACAGAGTAGACTAGGATGATAATTTCTCTAGGAATTATGAATCACTTGATTAGAGCTCCCTAGTTTGATTTTTTTTTTTTTTTTTTTTTTGCAAACTACCATTGCAGCCAGGAGTTGAAATTCGGCTGCACTAAAGCTCTCAGCACAGTGTCATCAGCTGTGTGCTATCAGCACTCCCATCCTTCGAGCTTGCTCACACATTGAAAAAATATTCCTGCATGTCAGAAGCAGTAAATTTCAAAAGCAGCAGCAGCCAACAAAAAATTATGGAAACTTAGGTGCCCACAACAGCTGGAACAAAAGCTTAGCAAACCATGGGAAACAGATGTACTTTGACACCAAATCCTCTTTCTTCACATTCAGGTGTATTAACTGTTTAAGGGCTTCCTCCTACACACCTATATTCAATTTCCCTTAATGCATGGCATTATGCCCCCCAGAGAGCAAAATACCTTCTTCAGGTCACAGAACAACTGCAGCCATGCTTGAAGCTAAACAGTCTCCCAGCTTCTGCCAGTGGGGTATCACATCCCTTGAAGCTGATTTAAAGGCAGCAAACATCAAAGTTGCATCAAACAAACTGAACCATTCCTCCTGCAAAAGTTACACAGGAAAATTCAAGGACACACAATAACACTCCACAGATCTTCTGAAGTAGTTTGGTGTAAAAAGCAGAGCTGTACTGATGTGAAAGCAATGCCAAGAGGCTGCTCAGTTGCCCACATCCCCTGTAGGTGCAGGAAGGTAGCAGCTTCACCTGCAACCGTTACCTGTCTTGGCCCTCTGGCAACAGAGCCAGAGAGAAAAGAGCAATACCTGCACTCCAGTTCCCCTTCTTTCTTTCTGCAGGTAGCAAATACTCACATTTTGAGACTGCTTTTATGCCTTCCCATGCTTCATCATAGCAAATATTTGGAGGACACACAGAGCTTCTCTGACCTGTTCTGAGCTGTCTCCTGCTTAGATCCATATCCTCCCTTCAGCCTTTTCTGCTTTGTAGTCTTTGCTTTCCTATTTGCATCGTTTTCTGGGAGGATGAAGGTGTTGCTCTCCTCACCTCCCTGCAGCAGTGACACCTGACAGGTTTAAGCTGAAGCCATAGCTTCTCTGTTGCTATTATTGGAATTAGAAAACAGACCTCTGCTCTTCTTCTCAGGGTTTTCATTATAGATGCATACCATATAAACACCGCTCACCTGTACAAGATTGAATGACAGTCTTAAAATACTTGAATCCCTTTGAATTTGCTTTACAAAACAATTTTTAAATAGCATGAGTACTAGCAAAATGGCACCACATGACCTCATAGATCTATATAATCCCTAAATGAAAAAGCTTATATTAATCCTGCAAGGCTTAAAATCAGTTTCTGATACAGCTTGAACAGAGTTAAGGGAACCAAGAGCTCCAGGGATCCAGCGGCACTCAGTCCTTGCTAGGGGTGGACACCTTTTCTAGTACTGGCAAGATCTATAAGAGTAATCCTTTGATAAGCATCAGCCAGACTAGTCTGAAAGGAGCTTGATATTGTTCAGTTTGTTGCAAAGAGACATGGAGAGTTTCTTGCAGGCTTACAAACCAAAACAATGATTCTCATGAGAATGAAGTAACGAGCATCTGGGGCTTGATGACATACGGTGACAGTGGAAAAACTGCAAATGAGTGCCATCATCAATAACAAGACATTACAAATGCTCATAAGTTTGTAAATGCTTTTCTTTAAGGGTAGTCATATGCCAGAGCAGTACTAGTCTGCCACTGAGCCTTTTTCTCCTACAGACATCTTCTAATCATCTTCAGTGCAGTTGCTTTATCGTTATCAGCAGGGCCCACAAAATGTTTTGCAGAGCAGCAGGCTGATCGGGTTATCTGGCAGCCTTAAAGCTGTCTCTTCTGACAAACACCACATGTTCTGCTCTAGCAAGGAGCTAAGTCCTACTTGGAGTAGTAAAACAAGCCTAGTGGCGAATAAAGCTAAAGTCAGATCCAATGAGTACGTAACAAAGGGAAGCTTGGTAGTGTCAGGCAGCCAGGTGAGTCTGAAACCTGGACTTTACAAAATACTGACAGCAGCTTCAGATCAGATCCATTATCTGCTGTATGGCCCCAGACTGGCAGGAGCCACAGCCACTGTAAAAGTGGGCCTTGTCTTTCATTACGAGAAGGGGTATGATCTTAGTTTATACCATTAAGGCAGGTTACGAGAAAAAGTATGGTCTTAGTTTATACCATCTAAGGCAAGACAAGTAACAGAAGGTAGGTGAGAGAGCAAGCTGGCTGTGTTTTCAACAGGGGCCAACGGGATGAAACAACTGATTGACACCATGCAGTGCTTAGTCCAGTGTGACTCATACCAAAAGTGCAAACAGCTCTGTCCTTGATAGGATATGACCTATCACACACTAATAACATCTTTTTTTCCCCAAACGTGCCTGTAAAGTCGGAAAGCAGGAAGCACATCCTTCCTCCCTTGGGTAAACCCACCTAAAGACACGGAACATCTGTTGCTATGTAACTTCTTTGTGGAGCCATTTCCCATGGTAGATGTACATTTACAGAAGGCCATCCCGTGACAGATAGCACAACCGATTGCTTGGGGGAGAAAACTCTTGTGATTTCATGTCCCTTTTCTATTGGCTTTCCATGGGAATGGCTGAGTTTTAACCTGGCTGGTTCCTAGAAGAAAATAAGTTCATCCACTCATAGTACACTTAAATTTAAGTAGTATATGTGTTCTCATAGTCCCTTAGCAGCAATGGCCACCTCCAGTGCAGGAACGCCTAACCATATTTAGGCGTTGTAACAACAAGCCCTGCACTTTGGGCACAATCCCTGAAGTAATGAAAATTTGTTCACACACCTGACAGCAAAGGAACTGTTCAGATAGTTATAATAAGACATTATGCACAGAATCAAAAAGCCAAAGCCCTACTTACAGTACCAGAAACAGGATGATCAGAGGCCAAATCCTTTCCCTTAGTGTCAGCTCAGAGGCTAGCACAGCAGGTTCAGCAACAAGCACAATGGAGCACCAGTTGTGCCTGCAGGACTTCCCCAGTCCTACCTCCTTGCTCAAAAAGATGCCCTGGTCCACTTTGAACCTTCATTAAAGCTCACCCGGCTGAGCTGCCAGCATGACTCAGCAGCAGTCACATCCACTTTTCAGATTTAGCTTTTTAATCTTGTTCAATTAAATCTGAGGATTGAAATAAAATGCAAACTTGGTGTCTCTATAAATCTAACAATCTCCCCCTTCCCCCCCCCTTTTTTTTTTCTTTTCCAAAGGAAAGCAGATTATAGCTGAAATTTTCTGTTATTTGAGCTTGTCTTCTATTACTTCTTGAAATATTTGTGTCCCCTTACCCCTGGAATGTAAAAAAATATATATTGAAGAAGCTATTATATGGAATGGTTGGTATTTTTGTAAGGTTAATAAAATTTTTAATAGGTTACAGTAGAGATGTGTGAAAGTTAATTTTATGGAGGCAGGATGAGGAATATTCATTAAACTTCTCTTATTGGTAAAATTTGTGCACAAATAAAGCACAACTTGTTTTGGTAGCATTTCCATCTTCAACTGAATTTGTCTAGGAATGAGTAATATTTTTCAGGAGGCAACAACATACATCAAAGTCCGAGAAGACATTTCTTTGGCAGAGAAAAATCAACAGTTCTACATAGGAGAGTTGTAGCAATTACACCAGAGTCAGGCTTTTACTTCTTTGCATGGAGTAACTCTCTCAAACATGGAAAGTCAATGCACCTGAAATTCAGGCTCCAGTAAGTGGTCAGGCTGCCTCAAAAGTAAAATTAGTATCTATGAGAAAGTGAGGGCTTGGTACATGTTAGTATGTCAGTAACAGTAGTGCCTGCCTTTTTTGCAGGTTTCACCATTAATTTATTCTAGAACAATCAAAGAAAATAAAAAGACCCTTCCTTCCTCTCAAACAGATCCAGTTTTTACTCTTGTGAATTCACAATTTTGCTACATTTTCAGGTCTGTCACTCTGTCATCCAGGATAGACAAGATCAACTGGTGATGTAAACAGCAAGCAAAAAAGAAAAAAAAAATCAGGACATCCTCAAACATCTCTCTCACTTCAGCCTTTCTTCATATAGCACGAAGTAGACAAAACAGGATCCAGCTGACAGCGTTTATTTCTTTGAAGGTCAGCTTTGAAAGAGTGAGTTACTGTAGCTAACCTCAAAAGCCTGTGATGCTTTTTTTTTTTATGGACAAGGGCACTTGAACTCTGGAAGAAAGCAGCATGAAGACATAGGCATGTGCTCAGCCACCGAGCTGCTGGCACGGGAATAGCCTCATGCTTCTGAGTGAACCTGCCCTGCACTCAGCCCTGCTGATCAGGTTGGTGCAGTTCCCAGTCTGCAGAGCCCAGAGAGAGGGGAACATGTAAAGCTCCCTCACCGTGACAGAGAAAGATGAGTTCACATGATGAGTCATCTCTCTCGGTACCTCCTCTGTTTGACAACAGAGTTTAGCCAGCCAACATAGACTTTCCATGGCAAAATGCCTGACATGAAGAAATGAAGCCGGCTTTGTTTATGGTTGTTTCATTTATTAGGTCACAATGTTCGTGAAGTAATCAAGAACCCAAGGGGCTACTTGAAAACAGCTAACGCAAGAGGCACAAGCGCAGGAAAGGAGGTTCCTTTGCAAGTAATACACCATTTGAATTCACTTATTTTTACCTGAAAGAGAACTTACAGTGGCAGCAAAGTGAAAAGCACACAGCAACTATGGACAGCTCTGCCAAGTGAAATCCAGACTTGATGATCCAACTGTTACCAGGGTCAAAAAAATAAGGCTTGCATTTGAAACAAACCTGGTCCTCTTTATGAGGTGAGGTGGACTTGAAGGGGGGCAGCCAGAACTATTTTCAAAAAATGCTGCTAATTATCAGATTTGCTTCTTTTAATGTGAAATCAGATTTTCTGCTTCTGTAATTCTATTCATTTTAAGACAGTCTGCTAAATTGCCAGATTTATTTCCATACTATAACTGTATGGTTTGCATTACCCAAGGTGGAAGAAAGGAAGCTGTTAACCAGATTTCCAATACTCGACAATTGAACAAACCCAACAGAAGGGGAAATGCAAACCAAGCTGTAACAAGACTGGTAGAGGGCATAGTTTGAAAAAAAAAAAAAATCAGCTAAATATTCATATCTCCACCTTCTTTTGTTAAGTGGAGGTTCTGGCATGTCTGCCACCAGACTGCAATGGGAAGAGAGGCTCAATCTAAGATAGGTTTGTTTGTGGGAAGCTACTACAGAGGATGATGCAGATGGAATTGCCTTCTCACAATGCATTGCTGTGCTGGAAATTCTATTGCCATGAGAGCATCTAAGACCAGTACTATACATTTGTTCTGAAAGGGACTCAAGTTAATGGAGACAGACCCATCAGTAGCTATTCACCACAACAGTCTAGATGCAGGTTTTTTTCCAAAAGTTGACAAGGTGTCCCAGAGGAAAGACCACACTACAGATCTTTCATTTCTTAAGCTTTTTTCTAATCATCTGTCATTAGGCACTGCTGGAAGCAGGACATAAAGATAGGCCAATATTTTAACCAAGTCAGTAGATAGGAAGACACCTCTGCTGTCAGCCCCAAGTCTAAAATAAGCACAGTCAAGAATTCAGTATGTGCCAAGGAAGGCAAACGGCAGAGCTCCTGCTCCTAAGTGCACCACAGAACTATTTTCTGCATGGAATGTTCTAAGTTATCTTTTTTGTAGTTCTACCAGCAGTAACGAAACTCCTGTGTTTGAGGGATTTTTTTTTTGTTTTTTGAACTGTCTCAAAGAATGAACATGCCCTGGATTTCACCACATGAAGAGTAATGCATATTCCCTTTTTAGTGACATTTTAGCCTATGAAACACGAGTTTAATGAGAAAAAATTCCTGTCAGCCCAGTCCAGTGTTATAGTTACATAGTTCATTTTTCCTACTTATACCACAACCCATATTAATAGGTAACAATTAACCACAAACAAAATCACATTTTTGTCCTCCTGAATTGAAGGGAGAGCAACAGTCACATCTAACTGAATGCTGCAAACCACCATCAACGCTTTCAAAGCCTCTGCCACAGTTTAAGAGTTACCTCCTAATCAGAACAGCTACAGAGAACTGCTGTAACTATGGCATTGCCCGCTTTGGAGCGCAGCAAGGCCCAAGAACAATTTCTGTAAGTTATTCTCCGCTTGCACATCTCGTACCACTAGATAAAAGACACAAGCTCTCTAAAGGACTCAGTGCAAAAGCCACCTCACGCTACATCCCCCCACAGCTGAAGCCTATTGATTTTTCCATGCGTTCATATCTTGCTTGGGCAGATATGAACAGCTGAATGGGAAAACAGTGAAGGTGTTCTGTGATGCTGAACACATGACACATAAACACAAACCAACTGTTGGGGAAAGGCAAGGCACTGTTGGTTTCCACCTTGCTTCACCTCTGCTTTTCAGCGGAGTTCCATTTGGGACATGCTGCCTCCTGCTGTAATGCAAAATGTCTGCCTCCATGTGTGTTTACCCCTTGAAATGTTCTAGGTTACTGTGTTACTGCTGCTTGAGGGCAGATGATAGTTGGAGGCCAGCCCCTGGAAAACATGCTCTTGCAAGTATTGGAATTAGCATCCATTTCAGCCAGGAAGGAGGTGGGAACAGGCCCAGCTGGTAAGACTTTCCAGGGCATATCTAGAAACAATACCCACACCTGGGGAAGGTCTCAAACACTCTGTGTGTGATCCGCAGCCTGCTGCAGGGCAATACATGGTCACATTCCTCCAGCAGCTCAGCTCTGCTTTGTGCATGGGAGGGAGGGTGCCCAAAAGCCAGGGGTGGCACTGGAGTGAGAGAGGGAGTTTGCAGCCCAGCTGTTCTAACCTGTGCCACTGGCACACCATCTCCCTGAGGGAGCACATACATTGTCCTGCTAGATCTTCCTAATATCTGCCTGTTTTGTGCCACAGAGGAGTTCCCTTATCCAGGGCAGAATTATTAAATCCACGCATTCCTATCCCTGCCCATTTTTATAAACTCTGCAGCAAAGTCTAGACCACAATAAACTGCTCCCATGTTCCTTAATGACAAAGCACACAAGAAACTTTGATGAAAGGAAAAAAACAGCCCATCAGGCTAAGTTTAAGCTGTCAATGACTATTTTCTACATGGGTACCAATGTGGTAAGAACAGAAGAGACCAAATGAATTTGAAGCTACAGGGCTGAAATTACTGGAAAACAAGAAATTACTTGTTAGTGATATTTGCAAAAAAAAGAAAACTGAACCAAAAATCACTAGGTCTCACTAAATGACCCAAACCAAAAAGGTTTAAGTAGCAGCTTAGCTGAGTTGTTTTCCCTTCTACAAGATCTCGAACTCAACTGAATTCTCCCTCTGTAAAATATCCCGAGGACACAGGTAGAAGACAGGTAAGGAAGCCCATGAATTGCAATTTCTAGCCCAGCACTCCCCACACGGACATGAAGACTTGGATGGACTTTAGGCAGACTATCAGGAAGTCACAGAAACTTATTTCTCTCCACCTTTCCTACTTTCACATCACTTCAGAGCCATCTGCTAACACCGGAGAAGCACATTGGATTAATGCTGAGGCAAGCTCCGCCCAGAAAGCAAAAGCCTTTTTCTTTTCTGGTTGCATACTGATGTTTACACAGGGACTCTACTGCACAGAACCACAAGATCATTTAGTCTTCTGAAGTTAAAAGGCCTTGACAGTCAATTGTCTCAAGCTCCAGGGAGAGCTCAGGCTACAGCCTGGAAAATATGAACTGCCAAGTCCAACAAAACCATTTCACAAACTCTGATCCCTGTCAGCTTTAGTAAGGGAGCAGCATGGCGTGAATCAGAAAAACCTGAAACATTGCATCAAGGTAAGCAACTGATCAAACTGTTACACGCACAATATTCACCTGAGTAGCTGCTGTATCAAAAGGATTGGATGCCAACTGAGGAGGAGTTGTAAAACTTGTTTAATCTCTATCATGTCCAAGTTCAGGTTCAGCATGTGCCCAAGGCCCAGGGAAACGCTTTGGCTCGGCTACCTTCAATTTGTCTTCATCACCATCATTAATACTTGTTTCCTCACTGGAATTAACATAGGGATGATGCTTGCTGAATATTCTGGCCCAAGAACTACAGTATGAGTCATCCATCCCCTGATGCCACTACAAGATACAGAACAGGTCACACCAGCTGCACCTCTGACCTCTTCTGAAACTTTACATCCAGTGAAGGACTTCATTGCTTGCAGCCCAGCAGCTGCCATTTACCTAAGCAAAAGACTATCTGAAGAGAAAGGGCACAGCAAAGGCAGCTGGGGAGGGCCCAGTGCTTGAGGCACCCTGGCTGGCACAAACACACTGTGCCAGACAGCGCTGTGCCCCAGCCCATCTCACAAACAGCTTCTGCTACTTCAGCAACATTGTGCCAATTGTAAACGCACAGCTTATACTAGCCTCTGCAATGTGCAGAGCAAGGTATGAAGTGTTTCCTAGAAAGACTAACGTTCTGAGGTATTTAGGCTCAGACAGAGAAAGGAAGAATTCTAGTGTTTAGGACAAAACCTATAGATTTTAATAGTACTTTGGGTTATCTTTTAGATCCAGCAGGATCCAGCTGTTCCACTGCCCCAGCAGCTCAGTCACTGCTGAGTAATAGTTTTACTGTCCTTTGGCACACTCCTGTGAGCCTCTTCCTCTACCTGCAGCTGGCCACCCCCTCAGGAAGATATTAACAGGCATGACTGAAAGGCTGTCAGAACTATGGGCTTTCTCCATTCTAATCTCACAACTCAGGTTTGGAAAAAAACCAAATACCTGCACCAGGTGACTAGGAATCTCTTCCCTCTTTCATTCCAGCCATGCCAAAGCCCAGCGTGCCCACAGGTGCATAAACCAACACGCTCTTCAAGAACTGTTAGAAGATTTCAGTGCTCTGGCATTGCCAATACAATTATCATTGAGCGCACCTCAACTATGCTGGGGAAATCCTTAAAAACTGTTACAAAATAGGCAAAAACAAACCCTCTCAAAACTGACACAACACAGGGAAGAAACCATGCTTTTTAAGACAGAAGTGTACTCAAGCTTAGTGAGTGACTGTACAAACCTCCTTACAAACTCCAGGCCCAGCACTACAAGGCACAGCAGCCAGAACAGGACAGCCAGAACATGATCTCACTACAAACATGTTTTTCTCCCTCCCTGACACACCAATTCTGCTGCAGATTCCAGCAACAGCTTCCTTTAGGGGCCAAGAAGGCAGACCTCAGCTACAGTTAAAACTTACCTATAATGAAGGTGTACGTACTGCAGCATTTCAAGAAGGCCAAGCCTCTGTTGTTCAAACCTAGAGAAACTACAAAAAAAAGACAAGTAGGACTGAGCTGCCTCAAAGTATTTTTACCAGAGGTGACCCTAAACCATACACTTAAGTGTGATTGAGGTGTAGCCTCAAGAGCAAAAATGAAGAAAGGTTGTCGGAGTTGTGCCCAATTCAGAATTATGTTCTGGCAGAACACCCAGAATTTCACGTGAATACTCATCCTGGATTGTTATCACAGTACTAAAAACCACGCAGGTGACAGGGTTAGTGCAGTAATATCAGGTGTGCCTGAACCAGGAACATGATTTTACACCAATACAAGCATAGTTGGAGGAGATTACCTCAGGGGGTAGAAGTGAAAACCTCAGCTCGCAACCCTGGAGCTTACTGAAGGCAGCCCACAGCACAAGCTTACAGCTGCTGAGAGCTGCACCTTAGCCATGACCACCACTCCCACTGCAGATGCTGCTGCACAACTGTGGATGGACCTCTGAACAGCACCACATATATTAGGAAACAAGGGCCAAGGAAAAGCATCAAAACTGATAGAAAATTAAAATTCTTCCTTTTTTCATCATTTTCACATTTCATACGTGTCAAAGAACCATCTGCTGGTTAAAGTCATTTATATCCAAACAGGTTTTTTTTGCAGTACACTCCCAAAAGTCTGCTGCTGTTGCGGCTTATGACTGGCCTCCACCACTATTACAAACCCCTAAACCATTGGTAAACCCCCAGCTTAATGAAGGTAAAGTGAGATAAATCCGTACAACCTGAAGTCACATTCACAAACTTGAGAGAACATTAGAGGATTTGGGGCTACTTTTGCAGTAAAAGAATCTAAGTTCCATGCAAAGGGAGTTGACCTTAAAGTTACCTTGCTGTTCAGCTAAACCTGTTTGTGCTTTGAATCTTGACCCTCAATTTTTATTTCTCCCCCCTGCCACTCCCAAAAAAAAAAAAGCTTTGAGCAACCCTCCTGGTCTGCAAAAATCAAACCTGTTCTTATCCCCACCTCACCCCCACTTCCCAGTTTGCATGCACAGGGACAACACACCCCTACTAGTGAATGAAGAAAGACTTAAGAGACCGTTAGCTTTTCATGTTTTACTTAACCAATCTAGAATGCATCTGACAGCAGCCTGCAGATATTTCTCTGGGAATGAACTAAAGGACAAGTTTTCCAGGTCCAGGGAAACTCTGAAGCAGCATATCCACCTCTGGAAGCCAGTAGTCCCCATTTCCTCACCACACAGGAACATTCGCATTTCAGTCGCGTGGGATGACCTGAGGCCATGTAGCAAAATCAGTTCACGGCAGAGTCAAACATCTGCTCTGTATCCAAAAAGTCTCCAGCTGCACAATGACAGACCTAGAGAGACAGCGTCTTTCTGGCCTTAAAACCTGTAAGGGAGGGCACAGGCCAAAACTCCTCCTGCACCTTCAAGGTACCGTCTCCAGCAGTTCAGCATCAATGGGGTGGCACAACTGCAACACCGCAGCTCCTATGAGGAGATCACCTGCTGATTTCTGCTAGCTGGTACCACTATACAAACATTTACACCGCTCTTTCCTACCGGGGAAAACTAGAGTAAACAAGGGAAGAGCAGTCAGCAGCGTTTCGCAATCATGTTACACAAGTTGTTTAGAAGGTGGCTGATCTGCAGGTGAGCTGCAGGAGCCCTTGGCCACACAAACTG
The DNA here is from genome assembly GCA_013400335.1 of Eurystomus gularis. NCBI lineage: Eukaryota > Metazoa > Chordata > Aves > Coraciiformes > Coraciidae > Eurystomus > Eurystomus gularis. The sequence continues at coordinate 94,447 of VZZY01024871.1, read as the reverse complement.
AAGAGTAAATGCACATTTCAAAGCAGTACCTTACTCACTGATCTTTGATTTGCATTTCTCTACATCCCCCACGGAGTCAAGAAGCTGAGACAATTCAGTTCCTTAGAAGCTTTATTTTCATTCAAGCTACAGAAATAAAGTAATACCTTCCAATTTCCCATTATACGTTCTGCGTATTTGTACGGCTCAGGGTGAGATGCACAAGGACAGCTACCCTGTACACAGGGGGGAAGATAAGGCTCAAAAACTAGCTTTACTTCAAAGAATGCCAACCCTTACCTATGAGGTTGGCTCCAGTCCCTCGATAACATTAACAGGCACAACATAAGGAAAAAAGATTGATCTAAACTACCTATTGTAAGCAAAATCCAATAAATCATTACAGAAAGTCATCCAAAGAAACCTTTTAGAAGTAACAAAACAGTTTTCTACTTCAAAAAAATAGAAAAAATAGATGAGTCATTTTTGCTTCATATATGATATATTCACACGCATACTTTCAAGTATAATTTTCATTACTATCATACTTACATGGCTAGAGATAAGAAAAGTGAAAATCCCACAAGCAGATTATTACGCCAAATAAGTCACACAGTCTTTATCTGGGTTTAGCAACACCTGGAATCCTCCCTGGTATCAGTGACCAAAAAAAGCAGCGGCTAGACTCAGTGTAATATTTCCCTTTATTAAACATGTTTTAATAAGGCTTGAAAAGTATCAGGATTTAGAAAACTGGAGATGGGAAAAGCACAGGCAGTTATAAACCCACAAATTCACGGCTAAGCTTGTCATACACTCAGTACTAGCAGGGAATTAAAAAAACCAAACCAAAAAAACCAAATTTTGTTTGGTTAGAAGCCAACCAATACCAACAGACCGACTCAGCTAGGGGATGTTTTTACATTTAAGGTACCACACACAATAACAAGTAAGGGCTGGGAAGCATAGCAATCATCATGTGCTCAGCCACAATTCACACTGAGCTCTGGACTTCAGAACCTGCTTTATTTCAAAATAGGAAGGCCAGCAGGGCATCCCGTAGTCATCTGGGAAAGTACCAGGCAAGAGCAGACGTGACTGTGGTTTTCATCACAGGGGAAGGAATTTAAGTGCTTATTAAAGGCCTTCCTGCAGTGCCAGAGCTGGACACCTGGAAACAAATCCTGGTGGAATACAAAACTTGAAGAGCTAGAAGGCAGAAAGTGTTCAAGCAGCTACAGTGACAAGTATCCTGCAAAGAGATAAAAATGGAGTCTTCAAGATGTTACAGCTTCTGGAGCTCTGAAATGGAGAGGCCCATTCAATAGCCCGGACTGGGACTGGTTCCACGCTGCTTGCTAACATGCTCTGCACTCCTGCTCTGCAAGCCCTGTTTAGACAGAGAGGTATGAAATGTCTCAAATGGAAATAGGTAGAAACTATTTCCACACAGGTGATGTCATTTTCACTTGTCTGTTTCTTGCCCACTATGAAAAGGCACTAAGTCTGCATTAAAAAAAGTATTGTAAGACCTAAGCACAACCTACTCACAAAAAAATTGCAGAAACCATTGACTGTTCTTAAGAGGGCAAAAGTCATCTCTAAGTTCAGCGCTAGAAGTCTGAAAGCTCTGTGGGTTTAACTGTTAAGCTCAACTATTTGGTTTAGTACTTCAGTGCACGAAGTTCTTAAAACCTAAAGCCATCTGGCCCAGACTCAAGGGTAAAGCTTCTTGGAAACAAGGGAGGTCACATGTCAAAGGGAAGATCCACATCACTTTACGAGACTGAAATGAATCATTTTTTGCTTTTAGTAAGGGTCCCATGGAGTCCAGAGTATTTTTTTCAAGCGTTTCTGTAGAAAAAGCTTCCATTAGGTAGGATGGAAGTTTTAAGCTCATTTCAAGCTTTGCTAAAAGCTACTACTCCAAGTTCACAGAATTTGGGTAACAAAAAATTAAGTTTCCTGAGCTAGAGACAGTCCGAGACACAAGACAGTGACACTGCAGCAGGACAAATGAAAACTGACAATGAAAAGCATTGCACGGCCCAAGACTTACAGTACACCCAGAAGCTGTTAATTCACAAGTACTCCTCTTCTGTTACCCCTTCTTCCCAGGCTGGATTTTAGCCCATTCTTAGACCTCTTTGAACACAGCAAGTTTTTTTGCTTTCTCTCCTTGCTCTGCCGGTGTTGTACCACACAAACCCACTGCTGAACAGATGCTTCAGACTTTGTCTTCTCAGGGTTACTAAAACCGCACACTGACAACGCCTACCCATTTAACTGGACATTTAATAGCACTGAGTATTTTGTACCAAAACTAGACAGTTAAATTTAAGCATTTAATGGTTTTTTTTCCCCTCTTACGAGCCTGTGGCTGTTTTACTAATACGCAGAATAGAGAGCTCTCCGCTTTCTCCCCTAGTATAAGAATACAAACTATACCATTATAATCAGAAAACATTAGTATGCAACACAAAGTGATTTGCAAGTTGGAGGAAACTAGGTTCACGGTCACTTGCTTCTAGCAATGAATTAAAGGCATAGGTTATATATTTGATACAGCAAGTATTTCATTTCATTTTCACCCAAGTGTTCTAGAAGCACAACAATTATTTCAACAGCGAAGAGCCTCAAATCAACCTACTTGAAGTTTTTATATTACAGTGCAAGTCAGGTGGCTGCTAAATACACTCGGGCTCAAAGACCTGAGACCACACCAAAAACAACCTACCAATCACTTTTCTAAATGAACAAAGAGCTGCCACCCTGATCAATATTCCAGTCATTCCTGTAGTGAAATTAACCAAAACCAGTACTACGTACTTCTCACAGCAGCACCCGGGTTAGTCTTCACACCAGGGCAGCAGTACCTATGTTTCTGAATGATGCCCATCTTGGTGAGCCTTGCCCAGTGCTCCTGTATTACACAGACAGTCCAATGTCACCACTCAGGAAACTGGTTCATCGTTACCTTCCCACGTGTACAAGCATTCCTGGTTTATTCAGAAATATCAAAGCCTTTGTAAATACTACTCAGCTTCAGGCTGCTGTTGTAGAACAGAAAAGGTTCAGAGGAATTTAGTTCAAAAAGCTTACTTTAACTGCAACGATGATTAGCTGAAGCAGCGAGCTGGAGAACGGGCAGGGACTGCTGTATCCTACTACAAGTGGTCCTATTGAACCTGACTTGCTTTGCACACTTGCACAATCGGGGCAGGCAACCAGTTACACCAGAATCCACAGAAACCAGCACACCAGCAGCCTAAGAGCTCTCTCCACATCCAACACCTATCCTGGTTAGTGACCAACACCGAAGGCATAGTGTCGTTAGAGATGTCTACTCTGTCTCTATTAGACATAGTACGATCCAGGAGTTAACATAATACCTTTTTGGTATAGTCTGGCACACTATTTACAACATACATTTCTTATAAAATGTGCAAGCAAGTGCTCAAGTCTCTCTTAGCACATAGAAACACTTCTGTGCTTTAATCAGGCAGATTTAAAAGCCTGATTCAACTGAAGCCTCACTGCCAGCGACTAAACTTGCTTTAAGGAGTAACCATAAAGGTCAAAACCCCAATAATCATCTGCCTTTAACTGAAGAAGGGCTATATAGCCCTGGCAAGATCTTAACGTACATCACATGCTAAAATAAGTAATTAGCAATAAAGCATCGCTTTTGCTGCATGAGTGGAAAGAGAAAGCCTCTCATACTGTGTTCAAAACAAGAAGTTAACTCAATGGCCTTCAAAAATTTTCCCCAATCCTGCAAGCCAAGCAAACTTACAGCTCCCACAGTGACTTTCAAGCCAATGGAAGTTTCATTTCACTCTAAGACATCACATCATAGCAGACTCTCTAGATCCTCATTTACTTTATTTTGTAGCCACGTCTCTAGCACGCTTTACTTGTACTTCATACAGGAATTATATACTTAAAAGTAGAACCACTCACTTAAGAGCTTTTAGTGGAGTTCCTACCTGGAACCAGACAGCTTTCTACACACCCTTGAATTTCTCAGTTGGCATAAACCAAAGTCAAAAGAGAAACACCACAAACCATGACCAGTCAGACCAACCACTAAGAAAAAACAGCAGCCACATCAACATGGTTTCACTTTGACTTAGGGTGCTAGCTAATAGATTTATTAAGTGTCAAGAGACTACAGCTCCAGACTTTATCTTTCTTGGAAGACACTACAACAGAAGCCACAGCAGAGACTGCCTTGTCACAAGAGGTACAAATACTTGCTGTATAGATGGAGAAATAAAAGGACAAATCTAGTTGTCTAAAAGACAATTCACTGTACACATTTTATTTACAGTTTTGTACACTGTCTTAATATGAATGGGACCGCTTTTCTACTTGAGCCATTTTAACCAAAGCAAAATAACCTAAGTAATACAAAGTGTTAAAATACAGCGTAAGATACAAAAACAGACATACTATTTCTAGTAAGGAATGTAAATTATGGTGTTACATTAAAAAAATCCACAATTATGTTTAGGAAATCACACAAACAGATCACTGATTTGACTGAAATGCAGAAATTTGTAGCAAAGCTTTGATGTTACAAAAAACCAAAAAATTACCAAAGAATGCACAAAATTAATGTTTATTCCACCTTTGTCATATTCCCAGATTCTTCACCAAATGTTACATGAGCAAAAAACAACTGAAATCAAAATATCACTAATGTTACCAAATAGGGAAAACAAATAAATTAATCTAGCAGCCATCAGCATAGGTTACAGCAAAGATGATGCTGTATAAAAGAATTGCTAGAAAACTGTATGCACCATACTCTTTTTCAAACCAGCAAAATGTTACTGCATACAATGCAAATGTAAAACAGAGCAATTTCCTGCAGGTACAGAAATGCAACTTCTTTTCTGAATACTGTGGATAAACAATTTTTTTTTCTTCTCGTAATAGTCATGTTTCTACCAAGCTATTACAGAGTGGGCCAGAAAAACATTTATGGACTCAGGGAGGGGTGAAGTGTACTAAAATTGATTGGTAATGGTTACTTCAGCCAAAATAGAAATAATCGAACACAGAAGTACAAGACAAAGGCGAATGAGACTTCTCACAAATCTTAGCAACACTTAGATGGAAATCAAATTTAAATGTAGTCCACTCTGCTTTTGAAGAGGCTTTGGTTCAGCTCCCAAATCTCGATTGCTTGACGCAGTCTCCTATGAAAGAATACTCAGAAGGTGTCTTCTTAAACAACAAACCTATTTTTAGTGGTGGAGCCGCTCTTAGTAGCTGTGTCTGCATGGGACTGATAACCAATCACTATCTTTGGAGGAAGTCCTAATCTTTCCTTGTATACTCTCCTGGAGAAAAGAAATAGAACAACAGTTTAAGCAAAGCTCTTAGGAAGGAATTAGTAACAGGACACCTACTTTCAAGATCTACTGACACCTTCATGAAAAAGTTGCCTATTTAGAAACAGTCTCTCAGCTATGAATAAAGGACCTGAAACAGGATTTTTCTAGCTTACTGCATCTAAAAGCAGCTTATAGTTCTATACGATCACTTGTCCTATTTTATACGGTAAGCTCTTGACAAAAAATAATTAACAGGCCTACATAAATGTAGAACATGGATTCTGCTGCATTCACGTGATCATTAGTATCAGCAAGCTCTCTTAGCACATGGACAAACAAAACAGTCATGGTCTGTAATTCCAGAACTACTGAGATGACAGTCACCTGAACCAAATAAAACAGTTACCCAGAATAGTCAATTTTCACCACCACACACATCTCTGTTGCACCAAACTTGCTGGTTTTTATTTAACTACTGATAGACAGCAGACTCACTTCCCCAGTTAATTATGGTACTGGTGATGGGCAGCTACCCAATCGGAGCTCTAAGAAGTATCAGCTTGGCTCTTATGCCTTAAGAGAAAGAAGCAGCAGTACCCACCTCACACACCCACCCACCGTGTTCCTTCGCATAGAGTGAGATGCAAACCACTAACAGCAGTAGGCTACAAGCTCTGAGCCAGAGAACAAGCCTGTGCAACGTCAGATTGTTAACAGAACTATAATGGAGTAGTTTACAAGACCATAGCTTATCCCAGTTTTAACTGTTGAATAAAAGCTTGATGTATTCTTTGGACACCAGGTAGTTAACATAACTTACCTTAGTCATTGCGTCAGTCTGCAAGAAAATCTTACTTTTTTTTTTACAGTTCTCTAATGGAGTCATCTTAGCTCCTTAGTTAATACCATTCTAAAAATGCTCTCTACTAGCAGATGTGTACAACAGTTCTGCTTATTGTTAAACACTTACCTTTCAAGTCTGAAAGTGACTGTAAAATATAACTGTTAGTGTGGGGTTTGCCTTACCAGATTCTTAAAGGCCCAAATGAGGAATGCGGCAAGAGAGCCACCCAGGAAGTGAAAAATGTTAGCAAGCTACTATGCCTGATGTTTGCCTTAAGACAGACATGTTAAGCTATGCAAACCAATGAAATACTTAAATTCGGTCATTGCAGGCCATTTATCAGCAAGTACTTTTGAAGCATCATTACTACAGGATAACAAGTCCGCTAGCTTTAACAATACTTGCTAAACAGATCACAACATACGTTTTCCGTTACTCAGGGTAATTTGAGATGACTACTGTTGCTTACTGGAATGAAGACTGGAACATGCTATTACACACAAATAATTCATGAAACTCAGCGTTATTTTGTTTGAGCTGTACTTAGACAAAAGGGTGGGAAAACATCTGTAGTTTCACAGCACATCACCGCCCAGCTTTTCTCAAATATAAGAGCATCCTTCCAAGCTTAAGATTCACTGGCCCTTTCCTCTCTTATCTGTAAGCATTACACTCCTGAGAAAAATCTTACCAACACTACTGTTACTGGCTACCTATCTTTACAAGCCTGCATGCTGCAACAATCTACACTACGTACAGATATTAATTATAATGCCTCGCTGTGAAATGAAAAAAACTTCTGCCAACATCATATTTCCAAAGTACAGCAAAGGCAGTGCAGCAGTACAAAGAAGTTACCAACATAAGCACATCTGAAAAGCTACACAATATTGCAAATAATTTGACACTGAATTACTTCAGTTTGGGATACAGCTCTGCACAGGCTGCATTTACCTGAAGTGCATTCTCTACCATGTTAGCTGGCTTTAAAGGCATCGTTACACTTGACATATTCAATACACCAACCACATTACTTACCCTATATGCGTAACAGCATCCCTGTTTTCACATTCAGTTGTCCATATTGCTATTTTATCACCCTTAGTTCTAACGTTAACAACAGCACCACATACATCATCACTGTAGTCATCAAACGACTCCCCAATAAGGCACAGCAGCTACAAAACAAAAATCAACCATTAGAAGTGGCAGTTCAAAGTCAGAATCCTGCTCCACAGACAGTCGGTGTGTGCACAGGACTGAGGAATGTTACATTTTGAGTTTTCCATCTCTATTGTCCCAGCAGCTGCAAGTTCTGACACAGCTGATCATTTACGCAGTGCTGCCTCCCATCTTACCCTCCCAATCCAAATCCAGGTAAGAATTAAAGGTGTTTATTCTTCTATCTAAAGTATGTTTAAGACAGGTGGACAAATCTGAAATTTTAAGTGTTTACATTCATTATCTAGGAAGAACCTGTGAAGATCTATTTGGGCAATGTGTCAGCTATGTAAGCTCCAACTTCACTTAGGAGGTGTATCAACTCAGCGGCAGATCAGGCTGCAACTTAGATGAGAAGTGCTAGCTAATGAGGTGTTACTTCCCATCACCACATTCAGGAATCTGCAGAGTTCCCACAGACTCTGAAGAGGGAAGCAGTTCTCCTGAACAGTGTGCAATGCAAGCACAACAATACAAGTGTTCAAGTAACACAAGATTCTTCCCCCACGGATTTCTAATGGTGAAGCTGGAGTCAGCAAAGGTAGCATGCCTCAGGAACATCAGATTGATACTGAATTTTCAACATGCAGCTTGTGAAACAAGCAACTTTCAAATATTCAAAACAACTTCTTGTGGTTAAGACAGATTCATCTAGCCCACGCCGAATGAAAAATCCTTCTGCACACTGAGGTATGAACCTCCAAATGGACATTTGTTTGCTCGCACAGTACATTAAATACACTGCCATTATATTAATTTTCCAGACTCACTTACAACATTTGGAAATCCAACACCCTTGCAAGTTTTTGAACAAAGCAGGTCTTTCAGTACCCACAAGAGCTGCAATAGCAGCAGCGCTTTGCATCGTACTGTGTGCAACCCATGCCCCTAAACCACAGATCACACTAGGCTGTTCAAGGCTATTCTGAGTCAGCTCCTAGACAGTACAATTACATCCCTTTCTACAACACATTTACTGTAACCCACAATCTCTAAAAGTATATTTACCATTCCAAAAAAAAATCTATTCCAAAGAGATAACAGCTATAGGGAAAAAAGTGTTTTTATAGTGTACCTAACAGGAGGATTGTGCTGTTACTTGCCTATCCTAGTGTTAAAATCAGTATAGAAAAAAAACCAAAAATACATCTTAAACTCCCTTGTTTCAGCAAGACCAAAACCTGAAAACTATTCATTTATAAGAGTATTTCTAGAACAAATTGTTACACATAAGCAGTTAAATTTGGGACTCACATTCAAGACAAAGTGTTATTTTCCCAGTAGCTGGACAGCTATTCTGCACATTCCACAGGAAAAGGTTAACGTCCTGTAGAATTATCTCTATTGCTGCCCATTACATGAAAGTATTCAACAGAATACAACTACGTTGCCCACTACTATTGAAAAAAAATCCCATTTCAAACACAGCCTGTCAACAAAAACATACAGGACACTGTGCTGTTGGAAGTTAGTATGGCATGCAAAGAATAAACCAATTAAAATATTAAATACAAATGCAAGATTTCCTCAGCCACAACTCGTAAGGCCATGGTGCTTACTGTCTCTAGCCAGAAGCGATCAAGGTCACTTCGTCTCTGCTGTTTGTTTAGTGTAATTAGCCATCGTCCTCCTCGCTTGTTTTTTTCATCTTCCCACATGGGTTCAATCCCATCCTGCAAAGAACAGCCAGAATTTAAATCAGACTTCATTTGTATTTTTTCCTGAAGAATCACCAAAAAGCCAGTGATAACTGAAGCAGCAACTTAAGTGTCGTTTAAGATACATACCCACCTAGAAATAGTGTCTCATACCCACGCCAAAGTTCCTAAGCAGTTTAACAAGTGCACTTTCTAATGAATTTGTATTTCCACAGAAGAATCACAGCCCAGGCTAGTTTTGGCTGAATAACATTACATAAAAGAATACTGTAGGAACAGGCAAAACCAACCATCCACTTTGCCTCATATGAAACCAGACAAAATTAGCAGCTACATTCTAGAGTCTTTATTTTAAGTCTTGGACTCAGTGCAGCACTGGCCAAGTGCTTCGCTTAGGCAGAACAACTGCTTCACTGAAACAGGACACCCTTGGCAGTCTATCTCAGTGACTTCCTGCACACACAAGGTGAGAAAGAGAGGGTTTTGTCAGAGCCACAGAAATCAGCACCACTTAGAAGCACGTCGCACTCTGATGCGTGCTCTACCAATGGCCCCGCACTGAATTAACTGGCTCTCGATGTGCTGATGCAGCAAAGCAGGCAGCTGTCCCTCCTGTACCCACCAGCTATGCTGCACTTGAGAAAAGTCACTCATTATAAAAGTAACTGTCTAGACAGAGAAATTCTGTTAAGAACTGTCTATTAAGAGAGTCACACTACAGAACTTTGGCTGAAAACAAAGTGTTTGACATGCACGATGGAGCAGTGTCAGCTCACTTTAAATTTAACACCCTCACTGGCAGCTGCAGAGCTCAAACTACTTCATCACCTTTAAGAGGCACTCTTAGGAGGTCATGATTGAAGGGCAACAGCAAGAGATTGCTAAGAAGCCTGCAACTGCTGCCAATTCTGTACCTGTTCCATGCATTTAAACAATGAAATTATTGCTGATTGATAAGCACACTGAATATATACATATTTACAACACAAGTTCAGAGCTCATGCAAAAAAATACAAGCATGTTCCATAAATATCCTAACCTCTGAAGGGCCCAGAGCTTCTTACAACTTACTCATTAAGTTTCTCAGTCCCTTGAAATATCATTACCTTCTCCAAGGCAAGCATCACCATCTCTTCACTACCTAAAGCTACCTGGGGTTTACAAACTACAGTCTACCGAGGAGTCCCAGCCTGTAGCTCTGTTTTATAAGCAAAGGAGAAACCAGGCACCAGTACTCGGGGATTATTTATGTGTCTGAACCCAGAATGGAAGCTGTATGTTAGAAGCACTTCAGAGAGGTTAAGGTTCAATTTAGAGCTCCAGTTCAGCTCTCCACTCCAGCCAAAGCAGGATTTCGTGTACATTTTCTCATCAGCATTTCCTATTTACTAGTTTGAACAATTCCTCAGCATGCTTTAAGTGTCAGTATTGGGTACAATTTTCTATTTCATACATAAGTAATATGGAATTTAACTGGTGGTGTAAACAATTACAAGAGCATTATGAGGACGACTAGCCAGATGCACAAAACACTGAAGAATATTGCGGCCTGCCACAGAACTTGGGCATTTGAACTCATTTCATGTCACACCAAATGACAGAGCTGGAAAGTCTTTCATATTATAAAAATTACTGATGATTATTTGCAGAAACATCTCAAATATAGAATGAAAACAAACACAGTAAAGGAATAAAACATACTATGTGAAGTATGTTAAAGCAAGTACTTGCATGTTTCAGAGCTAGTGACAGCCTGATTCTCAGAGGGCATGTGTTTGGAACTCCCTAAAAAAAAATTAACATCTTTACGACATTCCCAACCATGCTCCTAAATATCTGAAGTTAAATACTTAGTGTCTTGCTTAGTCAGGAAACTATTCATCAACATCCATAAGTGAAGAAAAAAAGGTTAGCAAGCATACCTTAAAGAGCGAGTAGTCACAACCAGGCATTAAATTACTAGAGAGCTGGATATGGTTGTATAAACTATTGGAGGCAAAAAAAGTAGGATTAAAATCTAAGCATTATTTTAAGGTACAGAAGTCTTGAAGAATTTAAGACACATGACCAAAACTAGTTTATGAATACTTGATGGGTTCCTATACTAATGCTTCTTTTAAACCTAGTTCTAACAGTTATTTAAACACAACTCACTGAAATTTCATGGCAACGAGTTCTGTGTGCATGTGTATCCTGTACATATGTACATATGGAATAAGGATAATTATTCATATTTCTATTCATACTTTCTCTCTGTAAAGAGAGGTTTTAGGAGAAATACTAAACTTTGCTATTTATTACAACACTCCAGGGTTGAAGGCTGTAGGCCTGATAATTCAAATTGAAATAAGGACTCAAAAGGCAAGAACAAAGAACTGAAATGGCAAAATATAAAATACATGCTCCAGATGAAATATATAACTAATTCAGAGGGGAAAAAAGGAATACACACTGTCTTATCCTCTAGCAATAAAATTGATGGAGCTTTTCCTGCACTGTTAAGGTCAGACTTCAGGAAAAGTCCTGCTCATAGCCCAGTAACCTGTAGTCCTTGACCAATTAACAGTCAGGCACGGTCCTGCACCAAAAAGGAAATGAATTGCTGTGATGTTCTAACAATCAGAAATCAGGCATAGACTTTTACAAAGTCACTTTTAGATTTACCAGCTTCTCTCCTAAAGTTTACCTTAACTTTAATATTTTCTCCCCAGAACAACACACCTATTTCCCACTCTGACCCCAATGGAGGCATGACTTCTCAATTGCTTGAGACTTACACCTCGACTGCAGACATCTAGATCAAACACTTTTCATTACCTAGACTGTCTTGGTTATAGGGGCTCAACAACTTGCCCTTAACCAACTTTAATAGTAAGCTTCAAACAATTCAACCTCACATTACATAACCCAAGACTGCAAACTACTGTTCACTCAACCATTAATCATCCCCATAATAGGAAAAGCTGGTTATAAGCACTTGGAACCCTATTTCCTCTCTCCAAGGACTGCAGTGATAAATATTTGTTCAATATTTTCAGTAGCTTTATCTCTTCCCAGGTGGTGCTAATGGGTCACTGATGGGTCTCATTATTCTACTGAGAGACACCAGCTCTCCCTTACCAATAACATCCAGAAGAAGGTATGCAACAAAAACCTCAGGAACCTTATCACTCAGTGTAGCACATAACACTAAAAAAGATCAAATAGATAATGCATTTTTTCACCCTCAATCTCATGCCACTTGCCATTTTCTCTGTATTTCATCATTACAGCAGGCAAAATATTCCAAGTGAGGCACTTAAATTTGACCAAACTGTGTGGAAAGCACAGGCCTACCTTGAAAGGCTTTGTTCTTGCTGTTTGAGCCTAACTGCTTCGGCAGACCTTCCATTTAGAATGAAGATAGTTTCTTCTGTAACCTCTAATGAAATTCTTTCAAGGATGCTATTATCTGCATTAATCTCCCAAGTACAGCGCTGCAGACTCAGGCACTCTTGCACATCAGAAGTGGGCCAGCTGTCTGAGAATTTAATCAACTAGCAAAATTTGGGGCCAAGGAAGTGACACTCAATCGGCTCCAAGTACTCACAAATCAACGTGACTATGAGACAACTACTGCACGAATACAATTTTCTACACGTGTGTCATGTGCATATGAATATAAGCGGTGTGGCAGTGGTAACAGCAAGAAAATGTGCATTTAAAATATGAAGAACTTCTCCAATCACATTTTCTTCAAAGGTCACACTCTACTACATTCTGAAGAATGGGGTAGGCCTCATCTTCAATTCTGCAAACATTTCAGATTACACCTAAAAAGCTGCAGTTAACAGAGTACTTTGACATCAGCTTTCCCAACACGCGCCAGGATCACTTTGCAGATTGAAAAAAGAAAAATCTTTACTTACGCCCAAAAATCTTCAACAGTATCAAACTTTGAGATAAGACGAAGGTTTGCTTGCCAAGTTTTGCTTTTGTCATTTTTAAAAAACCAGAGTGCCCATCTGAAGGAAAACAAAACAAAATAATGGCATCTAGAACTTAAAGTATATTAAAAATAATTATTTGTATTGTTATATCCCAAGTAATTGCAAACCATATTATTAGCAAGAAAGTCAGTTTTCATCGGTAAGATAACACAAGAAACTCAGTTCTCAAATCCAACTCTTTGCAGATCAACAATAGTTGTGTTCCCGTTACAAGAATCACATTAGGCTTGACCAATCCATTTAGGTAAATGTTTTAAATAGTTTTGGATCTGTTCTAAGACTTTAAACTCCTAAGCCTCAGATGTTTCTCCTTGCTGCCACTGCTAAACTGCAATCCTCTACCACTAATAACTGATTATGGTCTAAAACAACACCAACTATTCAAACTAGAAGCACAGCTCCCTTTCCAGTAACATCCTTGTAAAGGTTACAAAAGCCAATTATATCAACTCTGAAGCTATATATGACTTGAAAGTTTTCCCCAAGCACTCACACACTAAGCAAGCATTAATTTTTGAAGGGAAGCAGCTTTAAGCTTAATGGCAACAGTCTTTAAAAAAAAAACCCACCAAAACACCAACTGCTTCAAGGTTTTAAATCTGTATACATGAAGACAAGACTAAATGAAAATTTTTCCATCCTATTTTCTTAACCATTCCCTCCACTGAGCACAAATCTCAACACAAATGGAGCCTTTACACTAAGACGCTCTTTCTGGGTGTAAAAAGCATCATTTAAGATGCTGGAACAGGATACCTGATGAGGCATTTAACCAAACAGGCTTATTTTTCATTCTGATAGTTTCAGTAGTGTTGAAATCATTCAGGTTAGTACTACGATCAGATTTATCTTCTCACAGCAGAGTATTTTAAGTTGTCAAGTGCCAATCTATTGTTTTGAGAAATTTCCTGACATTTCAAACCTTGTTTTAAGAAGTCTACTATTTCAGTTATAGCCTCACTACTACTTGTAAGAGTGTCAGCACCTAATCAAAGTGTTTAGAGGAAAGAGCGGAAGAAGTCAAGAGAAAAACAAGGGAAAATGGGATGCACACAGCACAGTACTACAGTGCAGCATGCTTCTCCACGCTTGCTCAAAACTGAGGTTCACTTTGGGGCAGTACCTACCTACCAATATTAAGTACTGAGGACTTGCATCAGTTCCTCAGCTTACTTGGCAAAAACCACCTCCTAGCTGTTCTTTTTGAGGTATATACTGCTGGAGTAACTTGTGTGCCTGTAAGCTTATGATATCCTCCCTGCAGAAAGGTTGTTCAAGTCAAGGTCTTCAAGTACAAATCTTCTTGGTAAAGTCCTCATTGTCTCTACAGCTCAGTAAGAAGCTGTGTAGTACCTTCTAAAGCTTTTAGCTGTTTTTACACACAGTACAATTTAGAAAAGGGCTTGGTTTTTAAAATAACTTCTCTTAACTATACTTTTAACTACTGCTCCATGTTTTTCTTGTTAAACACAAAAAATTTAAGTGCCCCAGTTTTCTCTTAGTGACACACTGGTACAAACATGCATTTGCACTTTACTGGTTTTCTTCTGCTGTGTTTCCTACAGCTAATGAAAACAGTACTACTGTAGACACCAACCACTCATGTGATCAAATCTAATAAGCTCTTTAGCTGATTGACACAGCTTCTACTACTTTCCGTTCCAAACAGGAGAAAAGAAACGGTAGGATATGAAGGAGTGAGACTGGTGAGAAATAAGAATGGCAAGTCTTTACCACTACCACTAGCAATTAGCCCAGAGTACACAGCAGAATGGAAGGTTTTCCAGTTCTGCTTGGCAGCAACTTCATCTCACTGTCAGTCTCTTAAAACACACCATACAAAAGCAACAACAGCTCTGTTTGCCTTCAACTAAAAGCAAAGCCAGGCCCTTTACAATACCTGGCTGCATTATGAACATCTGCAAAGATTTTTTCAGCTTCTGTAACAACACTATGTGAAAAGCCTCTAAATTACAACGGGATCAGATTCTATTTCCCCTGTAACCTCACTGCCAAAATCTGCAAAACATTTAGAACTCTCAAAATGCTGCTAGAAAGCATAAGGTAAACAAGTGAACCGTAAAGCCACGGGCATTTTTCTATCTTTGGCAAAATTACAAACATGCTTTTGTACAATTTACCTGTTTTGTAGTGGATGCTTAATATACTGTTCAGGGCTGGCAACCTCCTGACTAGGTGCTGGCTCGGTTTTCTCCTCTTCTGAAGGCTGAGGGTTGGGAGTGGTTTCCTGTTTGAAGAAAGGAGTTATTAATACGTTCCTTCTCAATTTTTATTGAAGTAATTTAGGTCTTTGAAGTAACTTTAAGAAGGCTGAAGCTAAGAGTTCCTCTAATTTGTCTTGGATTAGGGGCCCAAATCACGTAATGGAAGCACAATCTGCATCCCTTTATTCTTCAAGACCTGAACAGGTCCTACAATAAATACTAACTGCAGGAATTCACACTCTGCTTTCAGTGATTTGCTTCCTGTGCCATTTGTTTCCAGAATGGTTCACTTAACATACTTGTCTTATTTTGAAACGGTTCTGAAAGTTATTTCAGAAATATACAATATGCTATGTATCTAGGACACGCACATCTAAAAGTTAATTTCCAGAATAATAATTCCAGAAGGAAAATATTTTATCTGTTTCTGACAAAGCATCACTGGAAACATGCATAGCCCCTGTTTATTTAAGAAAATCTATTATTAAAAGTAGGAGACATGCCTACAATCCTCAGGTCTGGAATCAGCTATCACAAGCAGCTAGAAACCAAACCTATAAATAATTGTCTTTATATTTGCAACATCACTACTAACAAAGCTTCAGGCAAACGGCAGAATTTAAACACACATCAGTTCTCAGATTTCAAACTAAAATAATTACACGTTTACCACAGACTAGACTGATTCCAAGTATTTTTTTCAAACCTCTACACAATGATCATCTACAGATGCCAAATATAGTTTAACACAAAAGTGAAATAATATATTCCTTTTGCATGCAAACCGCTCCCAAGCTTGTCATTCAGTTTGAGAAGCCACTGTATCAGGTCTGAAATTCTAATGCCATTCCTTCAAACCAGGGAGCACAAAGCTTTATTGTGAGGCCAGTGCCCCTACCAGTTACCACCATCTCTCCCTAGTCTGCAATCCACACTAGAATATTAGAGCGACAAGGAATGAGGACTAGAGCTCATTCCCTACCACTAACACAGCTGAGCCTGTGACAGAAAAAGCACTTCAGAAATACAAACAAATAAAGCAGACCTAAAGACTCTAGATACTCCTAAATGCAGCAACACAATAGTACTTAAAAATTTAACTTTGCAGTCTTAATAGAAAGCAATGTAGGGGTGGATTACATAAAAGTAAGTCATCCAATTAATGGAACAGTTTACTACAGACTTCTAAGTAACTCAGTTTATAAAAACTGATGAAAAGTGGAATGGGTTTAAAATAAGATAAACACTGTTTAACCTTTCACAGTCCCAGCTGGCAAACTTCTGATAACACCTAAAGATTTGTCTTAATAGGGATTTTCTTTTCATTATCAATATATTTAGCATTATTAAGCATGGTATGTTCAACTTCAAAAAAGTTACACCTTTATGTTTAAAAATAACTATGCTTTATTTTAACAGCTCACCTAGAAAGAAGTCTCCTTTCAAAAGCTAATTTACATGTCATTTAAGAATGCTTTGGTATGCTCCCCACGTTCACAGTGAAAAGACTGAAAGGCAAAGGCCTAACATGGGCAGTGACAACGAGGCTGGTGCTTTGATTTCCACAGTACAAAGGGCAGGTAGCACAATTTCCCGTCTCTCCATAGAAGAAAATGCTTTCTGAAGATTCCCTAATGGGAAACGTCACTGACAAACCCACAGAAGCACAGTGTTGAACAATCTGCCAAATACCCTTCAGTGTAGTATCATAAAAAGCTAAACAATCTTCAAAAAAATTTAGTAAACACTTCAAATTCTTTCTAGTGTTAATTTATTTTTAATTTGATGGTATCAAACATACATCTTTTACATTAATCACCTTCAAGAACCCCACAGAACAAATGAAGATGGTCAATGCACAAAGGCTGTAAAATACACCAAAGAAGCACTTCAGTATTTCCTCCTCCAAGTTACGGTTTGTATTATACTACAAAAAGCCAAGTATAGACAACTATGATTTCTGTGTTGCCCCTTCAGGGGCTTCTAACTAGAAGAGTTAGAAGTGTGCAAATACAACAAGCATACAAGAGAAATCTTGTTATTTTGGAAGTAAACTAAGCACTAGGTTTTGTGATAAAGCTTGCTTTCATTCACAGTACTTTGCAGTTGTGACATCCAATATTTACAATTGATTTACAAATGCTATTACACTAAAGATTTTTACATCAAATAGACACACTTTTGATAAATGCAGAGTATCTTCCAAATATCATTTCATCAGAGAATCTCATTCATGTTTGTTCAGCAAATAGCTTTCAAAACATAAATAGCTGGTTCTAATGTCTCCCTGGTCAGCCTTCCAGAAGTATCACAACTACATAAACTGGAAGAATCGATACAAAACTACATCAGCAAGGATTAAGGTAGCACCTCCAGACAATTAAAAAAAAGCAGTAAGCCTCAGTATCTGCCCACTGTACCAATGGTCACCCTTCACCCATAACTACATGAAAGTCCATTTCTGGACCAACAGAAGACATCTGACTCAGGACAAATGTTTCAGTAACAAGTCCCTTGAGATATTCTGACAGCTCCCTAGCATTAATGAAACTCAGAGTGACCATTATGTCAAGCTCCTGTCCAAAACAGTACACCACAACTCACCTCCAAGGTTCAGGTGGCGATGACCTCGACCCAGGATTACGCTACTCCCCTCAAAAACCAACCTAGCCAGAAGAGGGTTCTTTTTTCCAGCACCAGGCTGCCTATCAAGGATAGGTACAGCTGTACACACCAGAATAATCCTGGATAAAAGGTAGGAAGTTGGAAGCAGAGCTTACGGCCACAGAACAGTTTTCTGGCTGGTCTCAGAAAGAAGCCTAAAGCAGCTTCTTTTTCACTACCACTGCCACCAAGCAAAAGAAGCAGAAAAAGAACCATTTTCAATTTTGGCTGGTTAATCTTATGAGCTTCCATTTACTTTCATCTTACCTATATCTCACTATTCTGACCACCAAGCTGAAGTATTTGTATACCAAAGCATTTCTGATTATTAGTCAAATACTAAGTTTACTAATTGGCATTCAAAGTCCATTTCTTGTACCCAAACTCTTTCCAGCTACTGAAATTCTACTCCGAACCACAAGCATGCAGGTTTTAAAAGATTCTATAAATACAACATTAATTAAAGTTATATTTGCCACATTTTACCAATTCACACCTTGAAATCTTGCAATTATTAAAGTCATACTCGCTCCAACAGTAGTTTCTGGACAACAAAATTTAACATCTTTCATAATATTTTACTATTGCTCATAACTAATGCATTCTTTAACCTAAAAATTATTTTGGGTCTACTATTATAAGCCACCACTGGGTTTGCTGCTTTTAAAATAGACATAATAAAACAGGGTAGTATTACCAGACAAACTGGAAAGCTTCATATGGTCAATCCTACTCCTCATACGCAAGACAGCACATAATTAAAAGTGACATTTATTCACTACCCACATGGCTTTTGATGTAGGAATCAGCTGCAGAAGTCCATGAAACATTTGCCTACTCAGCATGTGATGACTGCATATCCGCACGTTACGTGGATTCCGACACTTGCAGATTTAATTGGTGTTATTTATTCTTTCTCCACAGCACATAATGACCAATGTATCAAAGGAAGGTGTGCACGTCACCACAACAGGAAACAAATAACACTTACAGTAAAAACTGCTTTATCAGGTTTGTCTATTGAAGAGAACAACGAGCTTGACTAGGTTTCACCAAGTGTTTTCAGGTGCTGCCCAGACCACACTTGTGTCATCTGATTGTCCACAGAAGTTTAGGAAGTCCAGTGAGACTACACAACATTTATGTCCCAAAAGGATGTAACCCAGCACTACTACACATTCCTGGTGAAAGTTAAGAGCATTAGTGGAAGAGCCTCCCAAAGTTCTCTTGCATTAAACCAGTATAAGTTACATGTGAGTTCCCACCTTCTTGTTTAGGGTTTCTAACAGAATGAGAAAACTCCATGTCCCAGCTAATAAATGTCCGGGGAACAAGCATGTCACCTGTCTGCTGACCCTTATGCTTCTTGTAGACAACTCCTACTCCACTACAGTTAAGATAATTCACAAGGCACAAAATCAAGAGCTATTTATTTTAAAATATTCTGGACAAAGAAAGGGTTTAAGCCCACTCACAAGCAAGTATTACATGCTGTAAGAAAAGAAACCAAGTGATGATCTGATACGCAACTCTGAGGAACAAATATACAGAAGTAAAAATCATATGTAGTACATGGAATACCAACTGAAAAGAGGTACCAACAGGCACCTGTTACCAATTAAACATGTTAAAGAGCTTTCCAAACACCAGAACAGAGGAAAATGTTCTAGACATGACATAGGGCCTACTACGGAGGAACTGTCCTAACTGCAAACATCGTTACTTGGAACACCACAGATTTTTAGAAAGGCATTTGCTATTAGAATATGGGACATGATTAAGTGAGTGACTTCCCAACAAACTGTAAGAGAAGTGCAATATGTACAGGAGGACAGGAACGACTGAAGTGGAAGAGCCACACACTGCCTCCAGGGTCAGAGGGGCACACCAGTTTGTTTTTTAAATCTCGTTTTAAAAGATGAAAAGAATATTTACAGCCCTTTTGACTTCTGAAAAATGTGTTACACTCGAAAGTACTCATCAGATTTTCAACATTTAACTCACGACCTTATGACTAGAACTAGCTTGAAACAAGTTAAAAGGTGTATCAAGATACTTCAGTATCTTTGTATTTTTTCCTAGCTGCCTAAGCACACAGCCCTTGTGCTACAACTTCTCACCCAAGTCTGCGCTCTGCTGCTGCCACTGCTGCTGGAACACAAAATCTACCCATGGGATGACTTATCCCATCTAACATTGTTAGTTCTAAGGCACTCAGACAAGAAGACAGAAGCCTCCCCAGACCACTGAGAACAGTTCAGATGACCCAGGGGACAAAACACCTGAAACCTCCCCACACACTTCTACAAAAGACAAAAAGCACTCCCCAATTACTGCAAGTGTTCCGAGCCACTCCTACAACCAAGCATAGAATTCTACATCAGCAGAAAAATTTAGACTCAATCTTCAGGAAAGAATTTATAGCAAAATTATATAATGTATGGATGCTCAAGAGGTCAGCCTTCACCCAAAAAGACAGAAGTACTGGACATATGGCTGTTATGCCTGATTCTTGTAAAGCGTATAATGTACACAGGCTACTTAGATAAACAGCACTGAACATGAGAAAAACTTATCTCTACTTAAAAGACTATTCATTTAAACAACTGTGCTGCACATTCAGAAAAAAAGACTAAATTTTAAACAGTTAAATTTTTTTTGCCGTAACTATATAAGAATGAAGGACAACTGCCACTTGCAGGCAGCTAACAGAACACATGTACTGCAGTTAAATCTGTAGATCACACAGTACCTTCATAAGGTGAGCATTTTAAAGAGGAACAGGTTTTAGGACTAAGAATTGAGAAACTGCTTTAAGTTTCTAGGTTGAAAATAGCCTCTAAGCTTGTGTTTAAACACAACTTTGTATTTTGAAAGTGAAAGACTAATTGAAAGAAAATTCATTCACTTAAAATCTGAATTTCTCTTACACAATGCAGGCTCTTTACCAACATCCCTCATTTGACTCTCTCTTTCCCCTCAAAGTTCACATTGATCTTTACAAAGCTGCCAAAAGGGTCACATTTTCTCATCAAAATTTCACATGTATCTCCACACCTGCAGGCAGTACCAGTAATGAAACAACTCAGTCTCATATGCTATTTTTATGCATTACCTTTAAATAAGTTTGACATTGTATACAGTATGAAATGCAAATGCATTTTTAAAATTGCTTTCAGAAAAACGTTTCTCAAATTTACAAGTTGTCCAACATCCTCCTCCTCAGATGAAGCTTTATATTCTAATTGTAATTTACTATAAGTGCAATTTACAATTTGAAAGTTTATGATGGCCATTCTCCATTATTAAGCAGCATGCAAGATACACTTATCCTGTATCACTTTGGAAAAAATGCAATAAGCAAGCAACTGTGTTCACAATACTACAGCTGAACACTATACTGATTTCAACCACAGCAGGCCACTTTATTACAGTGGTAATACCCAGTAATACAAGTAAGTCTAAGGTTGAACATGGCCTGCACTTAATAAACATACTATCTGTCAGTAATACAAAGAAATACCTTTTGGCCTACCTTGAAGTGTAGGAGTTATTTTTGAACTTTCCAGAATTTCAAGGCCTTACACCACTATGTTTGTAACACCCTGAGACAGAACTCTTTCATTTAAGGAAAATTGGAGTCCTACCTACTGACAATTAGCTATTTAAGCAAGCATTTTTCAAATTATACATAACTGAAGTTTCACCCATGTATCCTAAAATGCAGAGTTAAATTTATAAGAATTGCATTTGTGCAAATGTAACTATAACTGTCATGAAGCAAAAAAACCCAGTGAGCCATGATGCCCGTATCCAGCTTGAATTATGAGGGAATCAGAGGCTCACAGGTAAGTTACTCCACATGATTTACAGGCACCTAAGAAGTTACAGGCTTTGTGTGGTTACATTTTAAAGTCACCTTTGGTAAACTACGGTTGACTAAAGCATTACTATTGGTTTTGTTGTCGACTTTGTGGATTTCTGTATAGTGTTATCTGATCACATTTAATGCTCAAAGGCTACACTATGAGCATGCTAATAGGGACAGACTTCTGTATATTCTCACAAATTAGTCTAGAATAGTTTTAAAACAGAATCAGTCCAAATAGCACAAGAAAACCAGAGCTTAACATGTCATTATTGCAGCAGCTGAAGTTTTCTCTGCAGAAGTTTACTCTGGAGAAGTAAACCACTGGTCTGTATTTACTTAGAATAATGTTGCTTTTCTTAGCAACTTCCACGGGACTCTTTGCAGTACTCTAAACTCCAGCCTCAATATTTCACAAGAGTTTCAAGCATTTTTTCCAGCATTTTAACAAGACTTAAAAGATACGTTACATTTTAGAGCCACAAAAGTACTACAAACATCACTGCTTTTAGTAGGAGCCTACATTAAAAAAAAAA
>VZZY01024871.1:59259-69747 GCA_013400335.1 Eurystomus gularis | reverse complement strand
CGGGCCCGGGCCCGGCCCGTTCGGTTTTCCCGCGCAGGACGCGGCGGCTCCAGAGCGGTGCCTTCGGCTGCCTGCTGCGCCCGCGCCCCGGTGTGAGCCCGGCACGGCCGACGCGTGGACAGACGGTCAGGGAATCACTGAGGTTGGAGAAGGCCTCCGAGATGAGCAAGCGCAACCGCCAGCCCAGCGCTACCATCACCACCAGGCCGCGTCCTGAAGTGTCTACCCGGGTTTTAAACACCTCCAGGGATGGTGACTCCGCCACTTCCCTGGGCAGCCTGTTCCAGTGCCCGACCACTCTTTCAGTACAGAAATTGCTCCAAATATCCAATCGAAACCTCCTCTGACACGAGGCTGTTTCCTCTCGTTCGATCACTAGTTACTTGGGAGAAGAGACCAACACCCACCTCTCTACAACCTCCCTGCAGGTAGCTGTAAAGGGCAGTAAGGTCTCCCCTCAGCCTTCTCCAAACAGCCCCAGTTCCCTCAGACACTCCTCCTTAAGACGTGTTTTCCAAGACCCTTCACCAGCTTCATCACCCTTCTCTGGACCCGCTCCAGCACCTCAATGTCTCTCTTACACTGCGGCACATCCAAAACTGGACACAGCACTCAAGCTGCGACCTCAGCAGCACCGAGTACAGCTCAGTCACACAGAGTCCAGTGTCTCAGATCACACGCTTTATTTGTTTCACTCGGTCTTCAGCCGAGTCCACATCTAGTTGACTTGGTATGCTCAGAGTGGAAAGAGACACAGCCGGTGAGTAGGCTCACCAAGCAAAAAAGGCAGCAGACGGAGAGAAACCTGCTTCTCCTCAAACCCAGTGGCCAGCAGGTAGATGTCCAGAGCTGTTCGGTGTCTGGGTAGGGTCGGACTCCGTGCAGGGAGGTACGGGACAGCAGTGAGCACAGCCAGGAGCTGGGATGTGTCTCCTGCATGGTGAAACAGCAGTTTGTGGGATAAAAGGCACTTCCCATCTCTTCCCCTCACCTTCCCAACTCTGCGACATGCACCTGCCAGCAGAGGTAGACCCAGCCCGTCTAAGGCCTCCTTTTTCTTGTGAAAAGATGCAAACATGGAAACCCATGCTACTACCCTCAGCCACCATGTCTGACTTCCCAGGCCTGTCAGTAGAGCTCGTTTGAGGCATGTGGGAGAAGGGACAAGAGAGGTGCTCTCCAGCCAAGGAAGGATTAGATTACACAGGTCTGATGATGAAGGCTGCTGATGCTTTGAATGTTAAGAGCAAATTGCCAAGCCCTGGACAGCCGGTCCAATCATCTAGATCAGGAACTTGGTCAAAGTGTGCCTGCAGTCTGGCACAAAACAAGACTCTCCCCAATAAGAGTGTCAAGAATTGTACGTAGCTCTAAGGAGATGGTCTGTACAAGGGCTGCACGGGCACTGCATCTCTTCAGGACAGATCCAGACACTGTCAGCTCCCCTCCTCCTGAGCACGTGGGACACCGTATTCCTAAACCCATCCGGCACACTGCGGCACATCCAAAATCACTGGGGAACAGTGTCCCCTAGCCTAGGGGCACAGTGTCCCCTAGCCCTAGTCTACCATGTTCCACACAAAACATTTTGGCTTTTACCTGCTGTCATGCCTGCACACGAACTGCCACGTGGATGTGTCTTCTTCTCTTGGCTGGGACGTGTCTGAGAGTAGAGGCTGGCTGATGTTCTGCATCTGTGTGTCAGTAACGAGTCTGATGCTAGTTTACTAAAGAGCCGTTTCTGGGAGAGCAATCACGTCTTTTCCTACTTGCTCAGAAGACAGTATCTCAAGGCACAGAATCCTGAGAGGTGTAGCCCTCTCAAAGAGAGAAGGCCGAGACAGAAGGGCTGTCATTTTAAAACCAACAGGCCTTAACGCTTGGCCCTGCTCCGCTGTTTCAACTAACTCAGTCTCTTTCCACCGCCAGTTAGAATTATATTTCTGACCATAATAACTACAGGGGTTGCAGCAGCTACATTTTCCTGAGCCCCTGGTCCTCAATTAAATGATTTAGAAGTTCTGAGAAATTTATTCCAGCCACTGTGGAAGGAAACTATTGCTTTGCAAATAGCAGGGTGCAGCCTTGCAGAAATCAAGCACAAGATGAGACCTGCCACAGCTGAAATTTTGGTGGTTTCACAGGGGATCGGAAGGCTGTAAAGAATATCTGAACTGCCACAGCACTCCTAATTTACAAAAAAGGTCCAAAAATTAAATGGAACTATTTTAAGAAGTAAGATTTTCAGGCAGTATAGTGGAGCCCATATTTTAGACTGCTATTCATGACCTAAAACGACACCTGATGCAATGAACAGTAGAAACACAAGAGGGGTAACAGTGCATTTGAGCTCCAAGTTGGTTCCATGAGAAAAGCCTGCAGAAGTGCAAAATTCCTGTGAGGCTCCGGAGAGAGGCATTTCATTTTCCTTCTGGTGCAGAAAGTCTGGTGGGGGATCTGCACGTACCCATTCTGCTTTACCCGCTGAAGAGTTCGTTAGCAAGCAGAGTGCTTTCAGGCTTTGAGACCAGGTCCATTTCTGCACGTTCATGCAGCATCTCCTCTTCTGGGTGACCTAGAAACGGAGGCACAGCACGAGGAACAAATGGTTTGTAATTATAGTGGTGGAAATGCTTTCAGCTCTCCCTAGAAATCTACCCCTTAATGCTCTCTCCCTTGAAATCACTTTCCGGAGCCAGGAAAATATTGCTCATCTCATGACAGAAAGGAAGTAAGAACTGATTTTCCTAAGAACAGAGGAAGTTAAGGGAAGTGACAGAGGGACTGAGATGCACCTTATGCAGCACTAAGTGTTAAGGGAACCAGGTATCTAAGGAAGGTGTTGGGAAGAGGTGAGAGAAACAGCTGTTTAGGGGAGAAACGTGCGATTGAAGGTACGTATTCCAGACGCTTCAGACAGGTATGTGCTTCTTTATCTGGCCCAAGCAGATGGGTTACACCTTGGAAATGCAACTAAGACTATGTAAGTCGCTTTTGTCCACATGGAGGTTGGCTCTTCAGGGAATTCAGTATATTTGTAAGGCAGAATTTCCCTCTACAAAAGTTTGGTTGACTCTTCCAAGTAGATCACTGGATCATACCAGGTGTCCAGTAGTTTTATTGCACACCATAGTTTCAGCTGATTTGCAAGGGAGAGAGAGCAGACTTCCTGCCCTAGCCCATCAGACACCCTATACTCCATGGAACTCTTTTTAGAGACGACATCCCCTTTGCCCTCCTGCAGACACCGGCTACCCATACACTTTTCAGACTGTAGTTACACACACCTGTTAGCAATTTCCATGTGGTCCTAGTGGTCTCCTGCTGTTCCTTTTATCTATTTCACCCATTCTCTTCATCCATTTACAGGACATCCACTGGTGAACAGAGACTCAAATTGTTTATAAACTTCTCTGCAATGCCCTCCTTTTCTTTGAGTACTCATGTCAATACCGTGGTTATCAACTCGCCCAGCAGACTTCTGGAACGCCTCCTGCTCCTAAAGATCAAAGAAAGATTTATTATTCGCTTTGATTCCCTTGGGAGGGGATGAGGGGACACAATTTTACATTTAATCTGCAGGATTTTTTTTTCCTATTTTTTTCATTTCAGTATTAATCATTTTTTTTGAAGAAAGCTTCCTGTTTCTAATATCCTCTTTTAGCCTCTTGTTTACCTGCGCTGTTGCCTTTTGCCCATTCTTAAGCCTTCTTTAATAATCCAAGTGTGCACAGACCTTAAGTTTCTAAACCAAGCATCTTAAAATAGCTTCTTCCTGCCTCTAAGAATTTATTTTAGCTGCATTTTTAAAGTCATTTTTTAGCAAACTCTCTTGTTTTTAAGAAGTTCCTCTTTTTGAAACTGAGAATAAATCTGGTGAATTTTTTGGCCGCTGCTGTTCCTGTGATGATACCGCATCAAAGTATGTTAAGGCAGTTGTCACACAACGGCTCTTCAAATATGAGATTTCAAACCAGATCCTTAATGCTACTCAGGGTGAAGTCAAAAGCTGTCTATCTTCTTGTGGGCTTTCTAACAAGCTGTTGCATGGAAAAGACACTGAAAATGTCTAAAAAGTCAGTCTCTGCGTTACATCTAGGTGTAACCTTTGTACAATCTACATGCAGGCAACAAGCCTCCCATTCCTGCTCTATTTTCTGCCCTTGCTGATCAACTGGATCCTCCTTGGCATTTTGCTGCTACTAAACCAGACCCAATATTGGGTTGTTTAATTACGGAACAAGTCAGTAATTATTTGTATTCCTCTACAATTTACCTCTTTAGGCTTGATATCTTAACCTATGCAGATGTTGCTTGATTTCTAATGATTTTGTTAATTTGATGTGATTTAAAGAGCAGCTTTTCCAAAACCAAAATGGTTTTAAGAGAAGGTGAGCTTCCTGTCACTCTGAAATCTGGCCAAGACCAACTAAAATATTGCCCGGCTCAGTAACTCCTACAGGGGCCATGGTTCTGTCAGACTATTACTCGGAAGAATGTTTGTAAAGGTGCAAGTAAATCCACGGATACCCTGTGCCAGCAGAAAAAGTACCGGGAAGGGCTTGTGGTACTCAGGCAAATGGCTTTGCTTCAGGACTTTTTACAGGACTCCAGACAGGGGATGGATATTTGAATGTTATCACAGAAAGTATCTCTTGCTGGCAGTATCAGTACCCAGCCCTGAAGAGCGGCCATAGCCTCCAAGACAACAGGATGTTGCAAGGTATCATATTTGTTGCTTCTTTACTACTAGGAGACAGAATAAAGCTGCCTTCTACTATATTTGTTAATAGGTCACTGAATGGCCATTATGGTTATAATGAAAATGTATCGGGACAATACATTTTCTGCTGTATTTTTTCTGCCATGGAATTCATTTTAGTGTTATGATTTGATTTTTATTTAACAAAGGCAGAGGGTTCAATGAAGTGATATCTTATCTGCCACCTGATGTCTCTAAAGGAAAATACAACAAAAATATATTTAAGTTCTTACTCTTTCATAATACTGCTTTATAAATACCAAAAAAGTTTTCAAAATATAAAAACTAGGACGTATCTTCCCAGTGATAAAATGGAAATTAAGAAAGAAAATATTTCTCCCTCTGCTTTATAATGTTAAACCATGTTATGATGGCAAAATAAGGACATAATTTATTAAATCTGTACATTCAGAAAGTACATCAAATACATGCAGAAGCATTATTTTTTGCCTGGTGACATAGTTTTCATCTATTTTATACAATTTGGTTCCCAGTAATTCTTTACAGACTGTTTAATGTGAATAATTAATAAGCCTTCGTATTTATTTGCCTAATATGCTGCCAGATGGATCTGGCATTCCGTTTTACTTGGTTGGCAACCACGCACATTCTTTGACGGCTTGTTTTAATCCTGCCTTTAAATCCCTTAGCATAAATAAAGATAATCCATCCAGAATCCTCTTCCTCTCTGATCATTCCATCTTCAGCTTCTTCTGAGTTTAACTTTGTATCTTTATTCTCAATGAACCAAGCGTACAGACCTACATTTTAGAGCTTTAAATGTCACTTTACTGAGAACCGTGAATGAGAGTTAACCACCAAATGATACTGAATGTCATATAGCGTGTGTCGTTTTTCTTATGCCGTACAGGGATAACAGCATAAAGTCCCCTATAAGACAGACGTGCTTACTAATGATGTTTAATACGATAGATCTGTATTATATCCGAGTTCTGAACACGGCCTACCTTGTTACCGCACGAATCAGAAGTAAGCATGTGTTGTGATTTGGTACACGTTCTTCTTTGATTTTTTTGAGTTACAGAGGCACAAAGCCTCTAAAGATGACATCAGAAGTTATCCAACCACTTATAATAGCAACGAGAGGATTAGGAGCTACAGTAATCTTTTCTTTGAGTCACTGACACACATAAGCAGGATCCTCTGAAGTGATGTGGCTCCCTTGCAAGTGACATCATCTTCAAACTAACTAAAAGGAGAATCACGATAGAAGGCAAAGAGGTATCATAAATACATCCACAAAATCACACCTTTTGAAGTTATAGCGGAAAAAGGGGTCTGAAGGAAAAAAATGTTGAATGTAGAGCTCTATCTGTTTTCGGTGTGAATTTAAGTAGTTGTTAGGAACATCTGTTTCATTCTCAACGGGCAGCACCACAGTCAGAGGTGTGCAAGTGTAACGCTCCAGCCGATCTCCACACCTGTATCTCAGTGATTTGAGTGGAAATGGAGCCGATCGCTCACATCAGGGATAGAACACTTTTAGAATCACTGTGTTTTATGTCACAAAAAATCTGACCATCTTAAGTTTAATTCTGAAATCTGAAAATAGAAAGAATTTTTAATGCCTCATAGTATTATCCATGATATCTAAAGCAGAAACGAAATACTGTTAGTATTTTACTACTAAGTCTATTTTTTAATAGCCTTGAATCTGATGACAAAAACTGGGTGAAATCTCTCTTGATATCAGCAACATTCCCATTGAATTAATTGAGCCAGAACTTCACTCTGACTTTTATTGTGTTTCCACAGGGAAGAATACACATTTTCATCACCTCAAGACACATTCTTGGATTCTTTTGAATACTATAAGCAGCGAAGTTTCTCCCTTTAAACTTGCAACTTATTGGTTAAATCAGAATGCTTTTTATAAAATATCATTTTGCTTAAAAAGACGCAGCTTGTTTTCCTTTTTTTTTGAAATCACACTTAATTTTGCTTTAAAGAGGAAAAATGGAGACGGGTATTTCTTTAACGCGACTCTGTTCATTTACAATGTTTATCAAGTCTTTTTTTTTTCCTTTGGCCATAGTAAGACTATGTTGCTTTGATCACAAGTTTGTCTTTTCTTCTGGGTACTGTTTCCTACAAGGGGTCTCTTTTGCTCTTATTTTTTTAAGATCATGCTGCATATTTTTTTGTGGCCATCTTTGTGTGCCTTTGTGACGGTTTTGCAGTTTCTCTTTTCTACGTGCGCATACAGACACACACAACCTACATAACTGTTGCATTTGGTACGAGAATCTCCGTAAGTGCCTGTACCATCTGGCCAAGCCGTAATAGTGCACATTTGCACGTGGTCTAGCTCCTGGGTGGTATTTTTGCATTGTTTCAGCTATCGCTGAACAATGAGGCATTTAATTGTGTCTTCAGTGAGCCCGAACAGAAGAGAGCTTCACTGGGAAAGTGCTATTGCCCAATCCCCACTACTCAAAGCCCGGACGCAAAGCGAGGAGGGGGAGCACGAGCTGAGGCACTCTCTTAATTAAATTATGTCAAATTCAGTGGCCATTTTCTCCCTAACCAGCAGCTGTCTTAGCTGCCAGCTGCTCTAGCTTTTTTGCAGCAGCTATCTGACCCATTAGCATGGCTGACCTCTCCCTTCTGTCTTTGTTTGCGAACCGCACACACTCCCAGCCTTGCATCACTCTGGAGAAGTTGGGAGGACAGCAGGAACACGGCACTGACATAAATCAAGGATCATGAATGGGCCATAAAATTTCTGACTCATGTGCCTCTGGGTGCGTTTGCCTGTGACATAGGAAGACAGGCAGCTAAAAAGTGATATGAAAAGCCTGACAGAGAAGAAAGAGCTCTACTCAGGGAAGGTCACGGCAAAGGTCAGTGAACTTCCCTGGTAAGAATGAGTGTGCCACCAGATAATGGGAAATGGCAGTGGATGGACCTCCAGGAGGCCTGATTCGGTTCACTTACCAAATCAGAAAATCAAGGCCAAATTGGGAAACAAAAGCATTGAAATACCACAGAATCCATAAAATTTTTAATATGGGCTTGAGAATATAGGGCTCTTTAGAAGTAAAAACCATCACACAACATCAAAATCTTAAGTCTTTCGGAGTTTGTTACCTAGGCTGATCCGCAAATGATGTCTGTGTTCTTTCCAAACACTGAGGAGGACAAGAGTAAGCAAGTTTGTTAATTCCTCAAGTAAGGAACAGCTCGCTGTTCTTTAAACTACATATATATTTAAATTGCTTACTACATGCACCCTTGTCTTCTTCAAGTAAGCAGGAGAACAGAATGCTTTTATTTTGCACTTCAGAAATGCAGCAAAGAGGTGAAACTGAGTAACAGAAGGAACCCTGTCTACTAGTTAGAACGGGAGTCCTCTTTTTTCTAACCTGCATCCTTGCCAACCATTAAAAAATGAGCACAAACATATACTGACATTGTCCCAGAAAGGATATTGAAATAAGAAATAGAAATAAATTGTAAAATTATACTCAGCCATTTAATTTCATGGGAATTAAACACTCATAAAATGTAGTTGTGTCCTAAATTATCAATGATGATTATACTGAAATCTCATCAAGAAGCAGACGATGACATTTGAGCAGAAGGCACTGGACTAGACCAACCAGTATGCTTCAGGTTTTTCACACCATGTCAGTGACACCAAGTAGTCGTAAACCCTGCTTAGCCAAGTAAATGATGTCTGCAATTCCTTCGGGTTTTTTAAATGGCACAAAGTGGCAACTAAAGTGTATGAAAGCACCTGTCCTGCATTGCTTGAGAGCTCAATTTGTTGGTTACTTGGAAAAGGAGCACTGATTTTTCACAGGCTGTACAACGACTATAATACCTGGATCATTTAAGAGGGATTCTGCCTGTTCAGTAACATTTTGCTTTAAGAAGGTTAAACCAAGCCTTTAATAATGACTTGGATTGGGAATATGTAAAAACACAGCCTGGGAATTTTACAGTCCTTTAAAGATGTTTCATGATGTTGGTTGGCAATTGGTTGCCTGTCTTGAATTTGGACCTAAACGCTCTCACAGCATGAGCTGTGTGAATCGATACACAGCTTTTTTCACATGTGGGAGAAAATAATAGCTGTGATCTTTGTATTTTACAAGCATCCTAGAAACATTTCCTAATTCACTCTCATAGTATTCTCTTTCTATGAATAACAGGAGGATAAAAGTATTATCAATACTAGAGAAATGAAGGCAAGAACTATCAGAAAGACAGGTGTCCACCTGCAGTTACACCTCAGTAGTAGCTTAGCATCGAACTCCTCTGCTTGGTTGACCATGCTCGTGAAAAGTGTTTATCACACAACAAACCAGGATCAGATACTCTGTTATCTGTCACCTTGATCCCATAATCAGCTGGGCTACTTGGCCACTTTTTACCAATTACACTGTCACAAGATATCAGGTATGTTTATATGAACACACTTATTCTGACAAAAGGAGAGGATGTATGCTTTTCTGTTCTGGAGTTACTAAGTGAAAATTTTCACTTCTAAGCCTAGGAGACACATATTTTTTTGTTAAATATGGGGCCAAAAGACCACAGGGAATAGAACACAATTGAAGAAAACACCGAGATTATAGTTTGGATTTTGAATCCCACTTTCTAGGGAGTTATTTGGATGCCAGGAAATGAGAATATTTTGTGTACTAAGATCAGAATAAGGATTGGTGCAGTTTCGTGCAAGTCAATGACATCAAAGCAGGAAGAGAGAATCTGATCCTGCAAAGTTCCGACTGAAACCACGGGCTGTGCCTGCCAGCTAGTGGGGAGACAACTGAGGTTTAAACAAGGAGTAGGATCCAGCAGTAATAGCTGCATCTAGCAGATACATGCTCTGAAGTCTGTTGCAGCTATTTTCCTACTCAATAGGCATCTCTCTATGTTCTTTCTAAAAGCAACTTCCTCATGACTTAGGGAAAGTAAAAAGTGTCTTGCAGGGATCTTAAGTTAGAGACGTTTTAGTACATATTGGCAATGGTTTTGACATCAATATTCACAGTTAGGACAGGCACAAGGGGTATCTTTTTTGAGATCAACACATGTAAGTGGGAGAAATATAATGCATGTATTAATCACACTTGTTTTTAGGACAGATCATTGGCATCTGATCTTTCTCTTTCCAGGAAGAAAATCTGCATCCTTCCAGTGACAACGCCACTATGACTTTGCGGCCTATCTTCCTAATCCGAGTTACCGCCTTACTGAATATTGAATTTGTGATGGTTTCCCCTCCCACCTCTCCAAATGAGACCTAAAAACAGAACAAAAGGATTACGATGAATAACGCAGCCCTACAGACCAACACCGCGCTCCATAATCGCGAAGACACGCTTGGAAAATTTGGGATACAGCCTCCAGTGACGGAAAACAGGGGAAACGAAAATAAGGAGCTTCCTTTTTCTTTTTTTTTTCTTTTCTTTCCTGACAGCTGGAAAGGTAGGCAGTTAACCCCGTGCCCATTTCAAGCACAAACCCACCCAAAAACATCCCGCGGCGGCCACACGAAAGAAAACCTCAGACCTTCAAACGCCTCTTCCGAATTCAACGATCCGCACGGCTTCTCCCCTTACCTCTGCCACCCGGGCCTTATCCCGCCAGCTCCGCTCCAGGCCCTGGGCGGGAAGCGCCGCTCCCTCAGGGGGACTGGCGG
The DNA here is from genome assembly GCA_013400335.1 of Eurystomus gularis. Taxonomy (NCBI): domain Eukaryota; kingdom Metazoa; phylum Chordata; class Aves; order Coraciiformes; family Coraciidae; genus Eurystomus; species Eurystomus gularis. Next base: position 59,311 of record VZZY01024871.1, on the reverse strand, counting down.
CGGCGGGCGGCCTTCCCCCGCGTCTGCGCGGAGAAAGGAGGGCGGGCGGGCG
>VZZY01024871.1:16602-58725 GCA_013400335.1 Eurystomus gularis | reverse complement strand
CGGCTGCCGGTGGCCGGGGGTGACGCGGGGCTCCGTGCCGCAGAGCGGCCGCCGCCGTGAGAGGGTGCACGTTTTGCCTCTGCCTGGAGCTCCGGGTGGTCCGGCCCCTCCCCTCCAAAATGAGGGCTCGGCGGGACGGAACGAGGCGTGCCCATCCAGCCCCGGTCTCCCGCACGTGTGTGTCGGTGCCCGCATCCGCTCGGGAGTTGCTCAGCTTCGGCAAGCGCCGAGGGGACTTGTTGCTCTGGAACCAGGCTTTCCGTTTCCTTTAAATACGAGCTGTTGGGAAATCTTTATTTTTTAAAAAAGTGTGTCTGTGGATATTTTACTTTAAAGGTACCCAACAGGGAGGTTCAGGGCAGGGCAGGTGTCACGCAGCTGTCCGCTCCTGTTAGACACGTCCCGCAGGCCTCGGCTGTCCTCACTCGCCGCCGCAGTGGGAATGTAGTCGGGCCCTCAAGTCGAAAGAGCTGTCTGATTGCTGTCGAGTGGGGTTTTCTTTGCTTTTTAATAACTTTAAAACGCCCGGTAAAATGCGTAGCCTAATCCCTTGAACTTGGTGTACGTGGAATTTCTGTCAGTGTCAATGAGGAAGGGTTTAATTCAGAGATTAACGATGAACTTCCTTGTCAGAATTGTAATTCAGTGTAAAATCGTTGAAGCTTTGCAGATAAAAATCATCATTCAGTCGCATCAACTAGATGACTAGTAGGACAATTTTTTTTTTTCTGAGTCAGGATGTGAACTGATAGTTACGATTTGCATAGGACCAGGGGAGCACTTGCCATGTGCATGTAGCACACCCACTGCGCGGTTTCTGGTACTTTCCCCCGAAGTCTGGTGCCAGATGCTAGGAGTCAATGCTGAATTAGATCAACGGCAACTCAAAATTGTTCCGATGGTTCTGTATCTCTAGTCCCCGTGTGGTGCTTATAGCTGGTTTGTAGGACTTGCTCTGCATTTTACTACCCATTTTGAGATGTCCGATGTAAAACTCATCATAAATACACCTTCGGCTTACTAGTACATGAAAATATTAGTTGGTGATGACAAAACCATGTGTCTCCTATGTGAGGAGTTCTAGTAACATCTTTACTCCCCTCTGTCCGTCCCCAACTCAGCTGATTTTATATAGGATACGGAGATTCTTGTTATCTATTAGGTTTAATTATTCTGAAATATCTGCTACTGTTGTAAGGAAAAAGGAGAATTACCAGAAATATTTATTAGCTTGTTACAATAGGCTGCTGGGTAATGGACTGCATTCTTGTAAAGCTGTCCTGCCTAGCAAAATACTGAACTGGGAATCCCAGTCATCTTACATCAGAGTGACCTTGGGTGTGTTGTTCTACCTCACAGTCCAATCAGTATAGTAGGTAAGCATAGTTATTCCCCATATGAAAGGTGCTTTGATGGTTTTGGGGTGACACGTGTTACAGAAAAGGAAAGGAAATTAAAGGCCGCCTGTTTCCAGGACGTGCAAAAGGTGCACTAGGGGAAGAATCCCTGTGTTCACCCTGCTGCAAGGACCTTTCACGACCCTTAGTACCTTCTGTGGGGCCCAGCACAGTCTGCCCTGAGGTTCCAGCTCTCCCTATCATCTGGTGCGTGCCATGGAGGAGACTCGCTGCAGTGCTCCACTGGTGTCTTGCGAGCACGATCAGGAGGGTAGGTGAGGTGCCACTGACAAACTGGCTGGCTGTTCAAATAAGCACATGATAGATAAAGAAGTCTTAAAAGCCAGGAAATTTTCTCTGAACTTGAGCAAGTTTCATTCAGCTGTCAGTACTGGACTGCTCAGCATTTGAGAAACTTTTCTAAAGTTCTGTCTTTGGTGGATTTCTTTCCATTATGGTATTACACAGTAAGTAACTGTTAGATGAGTAAGTGGGCCTAGGATGTTATTCCACCTCACAGCACAGTTAGAGCTGGCACAGTCCTGTTCCCTCCCTCCGAGGATGAAGGTTTCTACCCCTTCCATTAAGCTAGCCCTGGTTCTTTGGTGAGCCACTTCTGGGGTTCTTAGGGTTTTCTTTTAATGAAAGAAAAGCAATTGCGTTAAACTTTCTGCTAGTTTAGCTCCCCAAAGCTGGGTACTGCAGCATCAGAAAACACGAGCGCTTCAGGAGCACGCTGCCAAAGAGAGCATTTTCCATTGTGGCCCAGTTTGGTGTAGCCATAAAGTCAACCTGTCTTTGTCGAATGCAGCGGTGTGAGCTACAGATACACAGGCGCTGACTCTGGGCTGAGTGCAGGCTGGGAGTGACAAGCTACCTGGTGTCTCTTTGAGGGGTAAGAGCATACGTATAGATAGGCATGCTAGGTTAATTAATTTGCTTGGAAGCCTACAATGACTTATTCATACAGCCAAAACTCCAATCGGAGCTAAAATCAAATTTGTAGGTGTTTGTTTTCTCCAGTATTAAGAATAAACAATAGAAAAGTGTGAACTACTGTAAGAGGTAACCACTGTGGAATAACGCGTTTGGATTATAAATAGTAACATACAATTTGTTAAGAAATACTCATGCAGGTGGTATAGGACTGAGAATCTCAGTGTAGTAGTGAGGAGATGGATTAAACATTGTTTTTCGTCACTGCATGTAGAGAATTGAAGTTTTCAAGTAGGTTGTATCAAGACCGTCATTTCCCCAGTGGATTTATCGTTTGTGTTTCTCCTTTCCTTGAGAAAGGGCATTATTCTGGTCATTTATTTTTTCCCCCCTCTTTCTGCAGGAAAAAGAGTACGTCTCAACAACATGCCCTGAAAATGCTTGCGCTCAAGTAATCTGACATCCCTTGAAATTCCTTTGAGCCAGCACTGTTTCGCTGTCCTGCCTAGCAAAATTTGTAAGCTGGGTGCAGCTTCTGAATAACAGTTGTGCTTGGGGGTCACGGCTGGAAAGGGGACCAGGGCAGCCGAGTTCTGCCTAGTAGGGAGGTTTTGGACTGGTAATGGAGACAGGGCAAAGATGGCTTTTAGCAGTGGAGGAGCTCTGAGGTGTGGTGTGTTGAACACCCCCCCCAGCATTATTTTTTGTTTGCTTTCACTTCAAGGTGTAATGAGAGGGAATATTCTGCTGAGGGATTCTATCTGCTGTCAACCTTTAGTAACACCTTTATTTAGGCTAGTAGATGAGGTGCTGTCACTGCCAGCTACCTTCTTTCACTGCCTTGCTTTCTCTTTTGTAGAGACTTACTACCGTGTTGCGTGTGTTTATCACCTTAGGCTGAATTACTGTATTTCACTGTGTCTTCTGAATGTGGAAATGACACAGATGCCCAGCATCACATCGCAAGCGTGTTGTTCCTCTTACTAAGATGAATTTGCTATTGTGAAATCTGCCTTTATAGATACACATGTCACTTGTGTGTAAATTATGTGTAGTATACATAAACTTTGTGTTTAAATACACAACATTTCTTCCATGCCTTCTACAAGCTGTAGAATGATGAGCAGAGAGAAAGTAGTAACCGTTCTTGAGATCTCCTGTTACCACTTTTATATGAGCCTTGTAATTGTAAATTGATCTCTTACTAATAATTTTGTGTTGCTTTCATGGGAGCTTCCTCTCTCATACTGTATTGATATCTGTAGAAGTGTCTGGGATGAAACAGAGTAGTCTGAGGTTTTCTGTATCAGCCAGGACTGGATGCTGGCATGGAGGCATTTCTCCAGCCAAATTCAGAAATATCTATTTCTAGCCACATGCTGCAAACATTCTCTTACTATAAAGTCAGTGGCCTGGGCTGCATTATTTTTTTTTTTTTTTTTTATTTTGCCAAGAGCCAGAGGCCACAGGTTGCTATCAGAATAGTAGTCCTGATGTACTCAAGAACAGTTGTCTCTTCCACCTTTCTGTGCCTGTGTGTGGTCAGCCCCAAAGAGGCCCACATATATCAAGTCATCTGGTTATAGAGTCAAAAGTGAGGACCGAGACATGGTGAAGCTGCCGCCCATGAGCAGTGGTTGGACATGAGTCGTAGGTGTTTGACGGGAAGCAATTTCTCTGAACAGTAAGTAGGCAGCAGCATCTCTCCGCAATGGCAGATACCTGCTGACAGGGCTCTTTCCATGTGAGGTGGGGTATGACTTGTTAAATTCCAGTGACAGGAAAGAAATGCTGCTGTTTCCTTAGTGGGTTTGTGTACTGATTTACACCTTTCTGGGAGGCATATTTTCACCGATGCTCAGACCTGGGCCCTTGCCAGCTTTGGAAACTCAATGTCACAGTAATTTGTGAAAAATTGTGGTCCTGAGAAAGAGAGCAGTGTTGTCCCGTCCCCCGCTTTGCTGTTTCCTTTCACCTTTAGTGTGTTGGGGGTGGGGAGTGGAGAGCAGTGGACCTGGACGAAACTATTTTTTGTCCTCAATCGTGTCAGACTGTAGGACATAAGTGCTGTATTTCGTTCTTGGTTCACCGTTCTTTGCTGTGCCTAAAATAGGCTAAAACCTGCTGCCTGGATCCAACTGCAACACATGAGGGTTTCCTTTGGTATAAATGGCACTCTGCAGACACTGCCTTCGTGAAGATCTTTTGACAGATTCCCTTTGGCAGGAAGGTGGCATTTTTAATTGCCTGTGAACCACCTTAAATACCTGTGTCTGTGCTAAATGCCTGGTTATTGCTGAGGCACAAATGCTGAGCCCTCATAACCTTCTGAAAATAAAACTTCAGACTCCTATAGGCAGGCTTTCTGAGCTAGCAGTGTTCCATATACTGAAAGGATGGTCCAGCTGGAATGTCTCTGGTCCGTTGTTCCTTTTGTACTCTTAAAAATCACTTTATGTATCTCTATACATCTGAAGAGTTGCAAAATGCAATCCCTTCCTCAAGGGAAGGGCTCTGTCATGTGGGACCCAGGAGTCTCCGCGTGAGATCAGGCTTTACATGAAGGAGAAGGCCAACGTTGCTGATACCAAGGTGCTGCATGTAGGTGCTTCCCTGGGATTTGAATCTGAAAACGCATATTCGGCTCTTCTGAAAAACTGACTAGTCATGTATGCTGCTTAGGCTCATTTGGGAATTCGGTACTGAGGTTTTCAGGCCAGAGGCTGTCTCTCTGGGCTTGTACTGCACCTAGAAGAACAGGGTTCAGCATGCTAAAAAGATGCTGAAACTGTTTTATTTTAACATCAAACATATTAACAATTATATTTCTCAACAAACTTGTATTTATGGATAAAATGTACAGTTAATCTGTATTGGTTTAAGTATATATATCACTGATAACCTGATATTTTCCTTAAGATGAGTGCCGTACGTAAGCTTTTTTGTCCACCATTTTGCATATCTTCAAGGTGGTTTGGTTAAAAATGAGCTCTCATTAAGCAAAACTGCATGATCTCAGATTAAGCCCAAGAAAATTTTACATTCCAAAGGACTCTTTTAAATTTCATTTTAAAAAATTGCTCAGAATATTTTTGCATACAGTGTACAACTTGGCACTGTTTCCTAGATGTTTGCCCATTACAATTCAGGATATAATGACATGCATGGAGTCGGCCAGTCTGTCCCCAGACTCTGAATTCCAGCTGTCTTTTTTTTTTTGCTGTAGACTACTAGGTATTTTTGGAAATTTATCACAGTGGCTCTAAATGATGAGCAGGGTGGATGGTGAGGGGTAATTTTGTGGAGGTTGGATATGAATTGGGGTTCTCAGTAACTGTACAGGGGGTTGGCTTTTGCATACCTGCGGATAGGTGTATTTACAGTGTCAAATGGCAGGTTGCATAAAGCAGCGGTACCCCAAGGTGAAGGCGAGCCTGAAGAAGAGTGTCAGCCTTAAGACTGGGAATCGCTGATGGAGAGTTGGCAGAGCTGACTTCAAGTGAGCTGCTACCTTGAAAAGGCGGTTCAGGAACACAATCAATGAGTATGCCCCTGAATTCTGTGTTGTGCAGCCTCCTGTACTTGGGTAGCTTACTTAAAGCTAGATTGGTTATGTCTGTGCTGTGCAGAGGTCTGCAGTGTGGTTATATCCTGATCTTGGGTGATATGGCACCCTTTTCTCCTCTGGAATTTGCAGTTGGCTGTGCTTTGCTACCTCTTAATCAGGTTGCATGGATACATGAACCGAAAGAGTAAGAAGCCCCCTTGTTATTACTGTGAAGATGACAATAAACGTAGGAAGAACAATTCCTTGCTAAGTAGCTCAATCACTGTTTTAAAGGGTTTTGTTTTGTTTTGCTCTTTCCGTGGCTGATTAAAGAGAAAAAAGCCCAAGTTATTTGGTAGTGATCATTGCCTTCATAGTATAAATGCATTCTACTGTAAAACAAATTCTGCTCTGCTGCGTGATGCTGTCAATATTTCAACCAGTAAATAGATGCGGGGCTGAGTCCTTAAGGTAAAAATCATTTACAGAAATGACATGGCTTCCATGAGGTGATCCAAGAGGAATCTCTCTAGGTCATAATGCTGATTGTGCCCGTGGTTACCTTTTGGTAAATGCACAGGTTGTGGTGAGCACTGGGTTGAGCTTGTCTCTAAACACAGAACCAGTGGGATTGGCTTAAGTCTGGCTTGGAGCTAGAAATGTTGATGGCCTCTCTCTAAAAAAACCCAGTTATATTTTTCTTGCTGATGGAATAATTGTACCCAAGATTACTCTAAACAAATGAGGATTACCCCTCTGCTTCCTGCCTTTTTTTTTTGTCATACATTTAACCTCTCTTCCTGTGCAGCCCCCTTCAGTGTTTCCAAGAGTGTCTAGATTGCTCTATAAAAAACTCATGCAATAAAAAGAAAAATGCTCTAGGCGAGAAGGGTGGGGACATTGGACATACTAATGGATAATGTAGGGTTTGAAATAAAATCCAGGAAGTCTTCCACAAAACTTGAAGCCAAATTCATATTATTCTTGTGTACTTTCCACTGAAGCAAATTAATGTTTTCAGATATAGCCGTGCAAGGTTACGTCTTCCTTTTTTAACCGTATCAGAAAAGAAAAAATCTTTAATCTCTTTATTTTAAGATTAAAAATCTCCCTGAATATTTTTTCCTGGATTTTGTGTATTTAGTCACTGAAAATTTTCTATCCTAGTCTGTAATTCCTATGCCAATAGGAACATGGAAGAATCATTAGAGGCAGGAATGATAATAGGAAGATTGAAGTAAATGTCTCAGTAGAAGGCTGAGAAGAGAAGGCTCAGCGAAAAGCAGAATTTTCTCCAGAAAATTCTCCAGAAAGTGATCCAGATGGAGAGAAAGAGTGGCTTTCTTCCATGGCTTGTCAGGAAGTCTGCTATATAGAAGGTGAGGGTGTTCTCAATCCACAGTGGTACGTTGGTAGCGCTTTGTCGCCAGAGCTATAATTCTCCAACCTGTGAGATGACAGCTGCCATATTTTTATCTGGAATTGCCGAGGCACAGCTCCGTAGGCATGTGCTGTGTCGTGCTTGTGCAGTAAGTTGTTGAATATAAATAGTTTGTGTGTCCCCGGTAAGTCCGGTGCTTACAGGAAGCATATGACTGATCCTCCATCAAACACACGGGTTGTAGGTGGATATGCAGCCTGTCCTTTGAGTGCCTTCCAAAAGTGTCAGACCAAGGCAGGGATATTAATTGATCGTACGCTGCATGTGTAATAGCCTGTGCTGATAAAAATGCTTTGGACTTGCTGTGTGTACCGGTTGCAGTTGATTGATGTGCATATAGTGCACATCGCTGCGTGCTGTCTGGGGTGCCCTGGTGTACAGTAGCTTGTTTGGAGCAATGCTGTGGTAGTTCTGATGGATCTGCTGTTCTTCTGGAAACAGAGGGCGAGTAAAATCTGGGAAGCGTGTTTGGGAAGACTCGGGCATATGACAGCCTTATGCAGGACCCTCTGAGGTCGTTTACAGCTGCAGGAAATAAAAAGCCAAAGTGAAGCCTGTTGGGTGGTGACGCTGGCAGTGGTGCAGTGTCCTCTGGTTACTGGCTGGCAAAGAGGAAAGACTGTTGATGTTGGAGAAGGAATGGCATTGGAGAATACACCCCGAAATTTCATGGGGAAGGAAAGAATGAACTATAATCAGTAATTACTGCAGCTGATGTATGGCTTCCTTCCCCAAATGCTCCTTTATATCCTAGTAAGTGGATTCTAGATTTGCAGGCTTGGTAGCTGCTCTAAGTCCTCAGTTGTGTAATCCTTCTTCTTCTGCTTCAGAACAGAGAGCTGGTGTTTAAAAGGGGATTAAAACCGTACTGGTGCTTCTAGTGTCCTTGAGACAGGGTTTTTAGCTTTTAAAATTTTTTCTTAAAATAGGCCTTGGTTAAAACCCGCTCCTTTTCTCTCGGCTCTCCAACAGAAATCAGGTAATCGTGCAGTGCAAAGGTCTGTGCATGCAGAGGGTTATACAGGTGTGACAGTAAAACCTTCTGCTGCTTGTTCAAAAAGACGTTCTCTCTGGTAATCTAAAATGTTGTTTTCAAGCCTGATGTTGCCCAGACCATTATGTAGCACCATGGCATGTTGGGTGTCAGTCCAGAGAAGGTCGTGACTTCAAGTATATGGCATAGGAGAAGACAACGACCAGCTGGTTTTGGTAATGAGGGAAATAGCCCACGACAGGGTCTCTTTGAACGTAGGCGTAATTGTGCAACACTTCACTGTGTTTTTGTGGATACAATTTGATAACTACTGGTTGCAAGACTAATGATATAATGGGGAGAAGGTGGTTCTACAGGAGTAGACAGTTAAGGCTGCTTGATAGCAACTGTGAAGCAGGGGTAGAATGCTACACGCTGGGCTTAGTTTACAGATCTTTTGTCTTGGACTGGTTGGGTGTTGTATACATTAGGTTGAATCAGTTGTTGGCTCTGGATGGTAGTTTAACAATGATGATTCAGCATTAGTATTGTCTTTCCTTATAAAGGAAAACCATTTGCTTACTGCCTCTTTCTTCAGAAACTCGGCTGTTACTGTAAATGATTGGAATTAGGGGTTTCCTAATGGTTGTTTTGAGTGCACATAGCCATTGAATTACACTTGCTGCTACAAATCCAAGTAATTTCATAATTAGCACCTTAAAGGATCACCTTTTAATGCTGCCTTCTGCAGCTTTTGTACTGAAATCTCTCATTTATTCCTGTATTTCCTTTATCTTAGTCCTTTATTCTTCTCCAGCCGTTTCCATCTGCCCCTTTGCTGATTCATTGTTTGTCACATGAAGTGCTCTATTTGTGCTTGGGAAGAAGAGAAAAAGGCAAACTCCCTCACAGTTGCTCTTTTCTTGAATTACATTTCAACTTTCTCTATCTTTTTTCTTTTTTTCCTCCATTTTGTGTTTCCATTCAGTAGCCCTCACTTCCCCTCCCCTTAATCTATTTAATTTGTTCCCCTGTGAACGTGCTGATTGGCCTCTGTTGCTTTCCTATGCTGGGGAAGGAGGCAGAAAGGATGCAATTAGCAGGAGGAGATGGCTTCTTGTAGGAGCCAAGGGAGGACCAACCTGCCCCCTGCAGTGCTGTGAAATCTGGTATGGAGATAGACTGTGTGTTTTGGCCAACCCAGAGCAACCACGGCATTTAATACTCATTGAAGTGATAAGGGGACAATATTCTATTTAGTAGATAGGATTAGATCAGTGTGTTTCACTGGGATGGGTGGGTCTGTTTGGCTGTGCTTTCTGTCCGCTCCAGCTCATAAGCTGTTGAATGTAGTATTTTCTGTTGTTAAGACTAGCAGTGACAGTAGCATTTACTGCATGTTGCTACAAGGGTTAATAAAATCAGTCTTCTAGTTTTCTTTCAAAATACAGTTGCTTCTCTATTTTGGGGGGATGGCATGTCTGTCCAGGATAATGCTACTGAAAACATACATAGATATATATTTTGTTTGCAATTCTAGGAATGCTTTAAGGGAAGCTGGGCCACTCACAAGTTATTACACAAGAAAGCAAGTAAGTACATTTTTTTAAAAATCCATTTTAATATTGTTTTGAGTTTGTTTTGTTCTGTGAAGCCGGCTCTAGGTGGCCTTGCTTGAGCCAGAGATGACCTCCAGATGGTCTCTTCCAACTTCAACTGTTCTGTGATTCTGTCTAAGAATGGTATGGATTTTTCCAAGATACCTGCTACTGGATTCTGCATATCTGAATTTTTGTACAGTTCCTGGTAATCCAAATACCTGTGTAAAATTTCAGAGATAGCTATATGGAGATCTCCGTTTCTGTTCCCTTTTCTGTTTGTATGAAGTATTCCTTGAGCCACATTGCCAGGTATATGAACAGAGAAAGAGCGATGCTGAAATAAAGGGAGAGGAGAATAATAAGCCAGTATTGTATGATATTGCCAGGCTTGTTCCATCATAGCATTTTGATGTCTAATGTAGTAAAAGGCAGTAAAGGGGGAAAGGTTTTTGTGAAGTCTTTGAGATTAAACACGTGCTGGAATGCTAACAAGCCAGTCAGAGTGCCACTGTTCTGTACATTTGGGGTGTATCCATTTGGAGAGAAGAAAGAAAAAAGAAAAAAAGGAAAATGCTTTTGTGCACTGATGTAGCCATTGATGGGAGGATGTATCACGGCTAGGATCTTGCTGAGTTTAGTTGAAGATAATAAGAGTATTTGTCTGCCTTAGTTACAGCTGGTAGCTGTAACTACCTTACTTAGTTACAGCTGGTAGCCCTATACTAGTAGACTGGTAGATTCTCCCTTACCTGAGTGGTAAAAACAGTCCATGGGTTTAAAACCAAGCAAACAAAAAGAGAGAGCACCCCTTGCCTCTTCCCGCCCAGCCGTCCCCCTGCCCACCTTCATCAAGCCCTGCTTAAGAGGGAGGTGGGATTAAAAAGTAAGTAGCATGGCAGAAATACAAATTCTCAAGTAATTTACCTCCTCCTTTCGTAAAACCCAACAAAACTCCCTTTTCCATGGTAAGCGTTGCATGGTTAATAGGTTGGAGTAGTACAGACAATTACAAATAGTTTTCTTCTTTCCACCTTCCCAGGGTAGGGGTCTCATAGTTCAGACTTGCCTTCTGTGTCCTATTACTCTTTTCGTGCATGGTTATGAAACTTTGTTAGTAGTTCTAGTAATCCTGTGGTGCAGTCTTCTAAAGCTATTATTTATCCGACAGCAATTTTTTTCATTATTCCACTAAATCCATGATTGTGTTGGCTTCCTGGATAACTTCCTGGATAACTGAGCAAGCTGAGCTGGCTTGGTTCTGATAGCCCTCGACCTCGATGCAACAAACTACTGAAGCACCACAAGGGAATCCAAAATACTACTTTGGATTTATAAATTATTATTTCCCAGTGGCTCATCTAAACTGCATGTCATATGAGCAGATGGCTCAGATGTCAGCCACAGAGACTCTGAGGAACTCACGTTACGGCTTGTTAAGGCAGACCTTTTGCCATCTCCTCATTCTTGTGAGATATAAAAAGAGAAAACAAACTTAAGTTATCAGGTTATGAGTTAAAGATTAATGCTGCCGTGCTCTTTCTTAACCCTTGCCTCCTCTTCTCGAGTAAATGCTTTTCCTTTCTGTAATACTCATGATTTACTTGCTTCAATCCTTTTATGTAAACACTTTCAGTCAGCCCAGTTAGGATTGTGTTATTTGCGAATTAAGCCAGTCAGTGGACCACATCAGATGTGGATTTTGCAAGGCCGAGAGAACTGGGAACCTCCAACAGACTAGGACCATCATGTAAGGTGCACGCGCTGCTTGTCCTGAAGTGCAGGAGTGGCAGCACCTACACTCTCTCCATCAGATCTGGAGAGGTAGCAGGCCCCACATATTGAAACTTGGATGTATCTTGAAACTTGAATGTTGAATACCCTCTTTCCCACCCCAGGTCATTTCTGTCACTGAATGCTAAGAGAAATCACAGAAAAGGAACCTTCACCTACAGTGCAAGGGTGTTATTGAAGGGATTATGAGTGTTTCTGTAGAAATATGCTTATTCCCAAGAACGAAAGCTAACACAGGACTTTGTTTTAGAAGCACAAATGAAGAGCAACTTAAACAATTACTACACTTCATTTGTGCATTCAGTACTGCTGTCCTGACATTCCTCAGCTTGCTATTGAATAAAAACAGAGTGAATTTTTAACGCGAAAAACTGAAGGGCAATACAGAATGATAACTGCTGCTTACACTTTAATATATCAGTATCAAAAACACCAGAAAGAGTCAAATCTAGACTTATGTACTTCTAAGGCACTTTCCGGAACTCACAGTTCTTAGTAGGACTGGCTTTGCTGCAGTATTATTGTTTTCCTTTTTTAATTGTCTTTTCAGAAGATGAAAAAGCTAAGCGTGAAGTTTCCTCTTGGACCTTGGAAGGTGACGTTAACACAAATCCCTGGTCTGGTTATCGATATACTGGGAAACTCAGGCCACACTATCCACTGGTAAGCAGTCAGTGCCATTCTGTACTCCAGCACTGCTACGTTCTGTAGCAACTGATGGTCCAGTCCTAACCTGATGACCTCTCACATTTTGGCTGAGAGAGGAAAGCTTCTTAAACAATCTGAACCTGATGGCAAGGACATGTATGACTGTGTCCTTATTCTGGAGTGTTTTGATTTAACTTGATCGATGTTTTGGTACATTTAAAATTAAGGCAGTGCCTGTGAGGTAACATGCACCAGAAACAGGCTTCAGCTCGTACCTTTTGACATTTATTCTGCAAAAAGCTGCTGCTAGTTCAGATGATGTCTTCTCCTAGCTTTTTACTGTTCTCACCAATAATGGAGCAGTCTCTTTCAGAAAAACTCAGGTGAATTAATTTAGAATTTAAATAAATGGGTTAATGTTATTTTGTGTAAATGGTTTGAAATAACCTGGTGAGTAAGCTGGTGAACAGCTCTGCTGAAGGAACCAGAGGTTATAATGATCTCCAGCACTGGAATGGAGAAAAATAACTGAGGTCAATAACACATGTTCAGCTGTGAAAGGTGGGTCTAGAAAACGACATTGGTATAGCTGTGTTTTTAAATTGGTACATGTTTGTACATGGAATAAGCCAAAGTTAGTACAGGAACAATGGCATTTTAATTACGTGTGTCTTTTCTAATTGGCCTGTGCTAGAAACGCTGCCCCTGTGGCACCCTCTCTGTAGGCTTCTCCATCTGTTTCAGGCTCATCAGAGAAGAGATTAACAGAGCCTGAGCCCACGAGTGTTTGCTAATGCCATTGGAGAAAGGGTGTTAGTGGTGGTATCGCTGAACATTTGCTTTTTTGTCTTCTGGCTGCTGTAGGATTGATGCAAATGAAACTATAATAAAAAGTGCCAATGACTAGGGTGATGATTAGAAATAACAATCTTGCTAATAGACGCTAATAACTAGAGGAAGGATCTATTTGGAACCAGTGCATTTGCTGTCTGGAAAGTAGCAGAATAAACACTACAATGTAAGAGGGATATGTATTATAGCACTGATTTAATTTACTTGACACACAAAAGTTTGATTTTTACAAAGCTGTGGTGTTGGCTATTGGAGCTTGTATCATGTGAAAGCAATGAACAGTGACAGGAGAATCTTTGAGAAATAAAAATTTGAACTGTTTTGGAGTGTTGCATTCTTTGCCACTTTTTCTAAGTGAAATTAGCCACATTTCACTATATTTCATTTTGCTGCATGAGTCTTTGCTTTTGTGACTGTGATAACTACTTGGAACCTAACCAGCTTTGACTATGATTTATTTAGACGCCAACAAGACCTGTGCCAAGTTACATTCAGAGACCAGATTATGCTGATCATCCACTAGGTAACTTGAAACAAATCCCCTTTATGGAGTGTTGTTTGCTTTCTATTTTTCTTTTAATTGAAAAAAGCCTTTAAAGTATGGAGGAGATAGTGGAGAAGGGAACATCTTTTATCTGTTCTTCTTGCTCTACCTCTTCTTCACCCACATTAACTTAGTTTCTTCAGAAATGATGGTTACAAGTGTTTTTTGGAAGTCAGAAGTTTGTAATGTGTTATCTTTCAAAAGTGTTCAGGGAACAGAAGAAAAAAGACATGTGAGTCCTAGTCCTGTGGTTAGCTTCATAACAGCAGAAAGTTGGCCGTCACAGGTGACTTCTGCTGCATCATTCTCAAATGCCGTCAGTGTAACTGTTGGAAATGGGTTATAAAATAACAAAACCAAATGAAACTGCAGTAAGCAACTTCCTAAGGAAAGCAGATATATCAGTTCCAGCTATTTTTGGATGTAGAAGGACTAAATTCAAAATTACTTGCTGATCAGTTTGTTTTGGTATTTTTGCCTTTTTTATATTGGTAGTGGTGCTTTGCATTTCCCAAAATAGCTGCTATAAAGTATGTTAGAATGATTTTTAAATCTTCAGCCATTCTTTAATTATTCTTTACAGAATGTAAATATTTAAACAACACAAGATACTGTCTTTCAGGGGGTCATTCAGCTGTAAAACTGAGCTTGCACAGAAATTGGTAGGACGAATTTACATTTTTTCAGCAGCAGATTATTGCAATAGCACAACTAGAGGTATTCACAAGCTTATACAATCCTTTATGGCTCCTTTAGAATATTATTTACTCCTGTTTATTATCTCCAAAATGTCTAAAAAAAAAAAAAAAAAAGAAAAAAAAACCTTCTTGTCAACCTGATTTTTAAGGTTGTGTTTTCACAAACTGGACATGATGGTTTTATGCAGTGAAAGAGCACACATGGGCGTACAATATTGTGGAGGGCTTCTGCATTCAAAAATAATCTGAATAACAATGATAATGCTGTGACTTGGTGGGTTCGTTCCTTTAGTGTGTGGTGAGATAGTACATCCTTTGCCATTGGTAAGCTAAGTTTCTTGATTGAACACATGTAGCAATCACTTCTCCATATAATGTGTTTTTTCCTTTTTTTCACCTTCCCTTCTTTTCAGGAATGTCTGAATCAGAACAAGCTTTAAAAGGAACCTCTCAAATAAAGATACTCTCATCTGAGGATATAGAAGGGATGCGAGTAGTGTGTAGGGTAAGAGGGTTTTGGTTTTTGTTATTACATGCTTTATTCTTTAAAATTCTATAGTGATTTTCCAGCTTGTGACAGAACATTTGAGAGTACAAACTTTCAAACCTCTTTTGAGCACTGAAAAGTAGCTTGGGAAATTTGGTGTTTCCTTGCTTTTTCTCTCCCTGTGACTCCCAATTCACAGTAAACTATTTTGCAAGCAGAAAGATGACTTTTATTTGTTTTCTGGCTTTGTTGTTACTAGTGAGATAATAAGTGGCTGAAACATTGTTACTGTTGAGAACATATTTTATAGTGCAAAAATGAGAGCAGAACTTTTCTCTCTCCTAGATAAAAAACTAAGTAAAAAGTAAAAAGCAAAACAGAGCTCCATCCCTAACGAGTTTTTGAAACGAGCTGTTCAGTTGTACTCACTTCCTTGTGCGTGAAGTCAAACTTCAAAATGTATTTAGGCAGTCGGTTTATAGTATTAGGGAAATTTTGATTCAAATCTTAATTGGGGTATTTTCAGATCTCAAAGAGGTGGCTTAGCAATATTAACCTGCAGACATCTCAGATTCTTTCTAGAGCCGAAGACTGCCAAGCTTTCTTAGCAGTCCTGGTGTAGAAGTAGAAAATGGGTTGCTAATCTGCTAGGAGAGTAGTCCTGGTCTTATTTTAAATCTTTTGTACCAACACTAGTACTAACTAGCAGAAAAGTACTAACAAAGTACTTTTATTTCCTTTGCAGCTTGCTAGGGAGGTGTTGGATGTTGCTGCCATGATGGTGAAAGCAGGTGTAACTACTGAAGAAATTGATCACGCTGTCCATTTAGTAAGGTTATTTTTTTGTTCTACTGGTGGTTTTAAGTGCTTTCTTCTATCTCTTTATTTTTGAATGATTGTTATGTGGTTTTCTTTGTTGTTACATGAAATCCATTTCTTTATTTCAAACTGTTTCCAAATTTGAAGCTCATGGGTAGTGCAGATGTTAGAAATATGTTACAGCACAATGTAGATTACAAATGAGTAGAAATTCTGGGGCCTCTGTCTTTATCAGCTTCTTCCATGATTTCCAGCTTCAGATTCCCTCTAAGTTTCTTCACCTGTTTTCTTGGTTAACATCATTTGCTCCACAGATGCCATTATATAAAGAACGTCATATGTAGGCCATGGACTTCTTGTGTTCTGTGTTGTTGGTTAAGATGTACAGAGGAGAAAGTTTAATTATTTATGATTAGGAGTCAGAACTGAGGAGACCAAGAGAGAATTGAAACAAGATGTTTGATGCAGTGAGGAAAACTAAAGCCACAATCCAGCAAAGTATTTGAAATACATGTTCAAGTATTTTCCTAACTCATCTACATTCATAGGTACTTGAGTTGTGTAATTATTATTTTTCTTTGCTGTCTTCTTTATAAGGCGTGTAAACTGATAACTGAAGATCCTTGTGTGCGCTGTGGGGAGGGCAACATTTTTGGTATAGTTAAGTTTGTTAGAGAGCTTTCTGGTTGCTGTTTTTTTTTATCTGCATTTGCAGCTCTTGAGCCAAGATTGTGAGGAACTTTGGTTTGATTGGGCCAGACGTTTCTGCTGGACTTCATTTAACACTAAATTATTTTGTTATGTGTAATGTCGAGTATAAACAACTAGTAGTTAAAGTGGTGTTATCCCTCTTCAGCAGCTTTTGGAAACATTGTTGATACTGACCCATATCCCTGATTGGTTCTTTGCAGTTTTAAAATCGTATTATATTTTAAATAAAAAAAGTTAGCACAGTATTCTTCCAGAATTGCTCAGTATGTCACATAGTGTCTATATGTATGTGTGTGTATGTAAGTATATATAAAATGTATGAGTCGGTTTTGCAAAAACCCCAAAAAGGTTGTTAGAGTGTGTGCAAAAGAATCAGCCTGAGGTTTTAAAGCTAGAGGCAAAAAGTGGTGCTCAATGTCTAGCTTGTGTCTTTTGAAAAAATGCTGAAAGACACAGACCAGGTGCTTAAAAACAATCATTGAAAATGGCAAGCTTTTAAACTGAATAAATATTGCCATGCATTGTTTTAAACCTGAATATTTCAACATTGGGAGTTGAACATTAAAATGAATAGAAACAAAATTAAAGTAGCCTCTACTTTCTTCCGGGTGAGAAACGCACAGCATAACAAGGTACTCTAACGCCAAAAAACGCTTGAAGAATCTTACGTTCAAGAGTCACTGCTTTTCAACCTGTCATTCTTACTGTAAAGCTGTTGTGCGTAGGTTTTTTCTTCGTACAAAACTTACTAATGTAAAGTGTCAATTGTATTTTCTAAATTAGGCTTGTATTGCAAGGAATTGCTATCCTTCCCCTCTGAATTATTATAATTTCCCTAAGTCGTGTTGTACATCAGTGAATGAAGTGATCTGTCATGGAATTCCTGACAGGAGGCCGTTGCAGGAGGGAGATATTGTTAATGGTAAGTGCTATGAAAATTAGCCTTCAGCATTCCTACCTCCTATCCAGTTCAACCATGCAGTAACATGAGGTTTCTGATTGGAGTAGCTTCTGAAGAGAGGCTTTTGTTCTCACATACCAATTAACCTCTGCTCTTTACGTATTTAAATTAATGAGTTTATTTAACAAAGTATCTTAATGGTGAGGCTTTGTATAGGTGCATATTTAAAAGCATACCCTTTTTCTGAGCAATCTCACAGCCTAACAATACCAGCTGCTTTCTGGTGGTTCTCGAGGTACTTACACTTTCGTGGAAGGTGAAGGATACTTTGATAAATTACTTGGCCGTTTTTTGTTTTCATGCTTGTTTCTTCTTGGCTT
Source organism: Eurystomus gularis (assembly GCA_013400335.1). Classification (NCBI taxonomy): domain Eukaryota; kingdom Metazoa; phylum Chordata; class Aves; order Coraciiformes; family Coraciidae; genus Eurystomus; species Eurystomus gularis. The sequence continues at coordinate 40,999 of VZZY01024871.1, read as the reverse complement.
GGCAGTAAAAATTCATGACATCTGTTTTGTACAAACATTTGCACCTTTGTTTATTGTATTGGTTTACTTTTCTTTTATCTATAAATAAATGCCCAGCGTATCCTAATGTTTGGCCTACCTATGGAAGCAGATTGGACTCCTTTTGGATTGTCAGATATTTGATATACATTAACATGCAATAATAGCTACTAAGTCTACAGTTCAGTGCTGTAAGTACCAGCCTTTTTAGAACAAGCCTCATGATTGCTGCCCCTTTCTAGGTCAGGTTTGGTCTGGCTGATAGCTCTGAGCTGTAGCATACATATAAAGTAGCTTTGACCAAATGGTTATCTTTTTTATTATTATTATTTTAAAGATGATGCCTTTGCATAGCTCTCTCTTGTTGCCAGCTTTTCTGGCGTTGCTGGAGTCCAAACTAGGAAGCCCAGTTAAGCTAACTAGGTTGGCTTCATCCACGTGGTGCCTTACCTCTCCACTATTTGCATGCCAAGGCTGTACCTCAGTGCTAGAAAACACCCTTTAGAAGAGGGTTCAGTCATACCTTTGTCTACATCCCTGCCTGACTGCACTTGCCCGAGTTTAGCATTCTGCTTTGTTGTGATAAGGAAGAACTAGTTTACTCTTTTGTAGCTGAGTAGGTCTTGTTACAAAATGGTCCATGTTTTGTGTATTGAATATGCGTTCCCCATGGGCTCAAAAGGCTTCCAAGTCTTGTAGGCTTCCTTTTGGGAAGGTTGTGGCTCAAAAGCCTCTTTAAAAGAAGAAACAAATCAGGGTACAAAGGAAGACATAGAAAAAGTGCTTTGGGTGGAATATGCCCAGTGAACAATACAGAGAAGTGTCCATCTTTCTCTTTACTTAAAACTTTTTAGCCTGCTAGAAGCATAAGGTGGCCATGCCAGGGTCCAAAACAGCTCTTTAGAATCGCAGGAGTAAGTCAGCCAAAGGTACTGGCATGTGATGTCTAGTCCTACCCCCTGCTCCAAGCAGGGCATCACAACATTTTTTTATTATTATTATGCTGCTCCCTGGGAGCAGATTCTTAGACAAAGCTGATCTCTCTGCAGAGTGAGATGTTCGGGCCAAATCTGGCAGCATCAGGAGAAGGACATATAATGACAGGGCCTAGAGGGATAGCCTCTGCACCAGGTCAGCCTGGACACTGCTAAGGAGCTCTGATACACAGTTGCTGTATCTATATTCTAATGTACCAGGGTGCTGTCTTCTGTACAGTCATGTTAAATTTCTAGTGCACTGCCCAAAATGTCCCAGTAGTCCCATGCAGTGAGGATAGGGTAATGCTATGCACGCATCCGCAACCGGCAGTGTCGGTTTTGTGTGGTGTTAAATTCATTCTTAAATGTTTGCCAGCAGTACAGATTTACTGTTCACACCAGTTTGGGTTTTTCCCTGCATTTTCCCACCAAGGCTGCATAAGTCTAAGTGTCTCATATACCACATTGCTAAAGTATTATTGCTCACTACTTCATGGCTGTTTACCTGCGAGGGGGTCTGTGTATGCATTTCTTCAAAAACTGCAGTTCAATAACTACTGTAGCAGTTTTGGTCCTCTAGCAGCTATTAGACCTACCAGACTACTGACAAACTCTGTTAAACACAGAAGTATACATCCTACCACAGGTAGTCAACTTGCTATACAAATTTAGAATATTTTGCCTGTGTTTACTCTATATAATGACTATATGATGGCAGGTTTTCATTTTTTTTACTCATCTGCTGTGAGAGACAGGATGCTAGAATAGATGACAGCTGTCTCTAAACTGGTAGGCCTGTTCCCATGCTTTGTAAAAGGACTATTTGCAGCAAGCATCTTGTATGGATCTTCTTAACCCAAAAAAGCCTATCATTTTTTTTTATTTTTTAAATGAGTTAAACTATAAAAGTTTTTTTTCTTCTTCTCATTAAAACTGCTTATGCTGCTACTTTTCAAGAATGAGTTATATCACTTTCAGTTTACAACCAACTTTATACACAAAGCAAACAAGTTAGAGTTTTGCTGCAACATAATTCTAAACTCTTCCCATATGTTAAACCGGAGTTGTTTAAGCACGCCATTCTCATTCTTGCTGTTTGTCTGATACTGAATGTTTAAATTCTGTCACGTGAAAGAAAAAATAAAGTTTTTTAGTCATTTGGTTTATTTTTCTTAGCAACTTTCCAATAGTTCTCCTGACTGTGTATTTAATGTTGAAGAAATTTTACCTTTTTGACTGGAAGCGATGGGTTTTGGCATTACAGTTTTTTCAAAGGTGTAACTTATTATTCTAAATGTGCATAGAAATTACTGAAGTTAAAGTATGGGTTAAAACATGATTACGTACCTTTTAAAATTTAATTTTCCCATATTAGTACTGGAATTCATTCTGAAAATATTTTAACCAAGTAAATCATGGAGCAGAGAGCTTCTCTTTTCTGTTTCTGTATCTACCTAGAACATCAAGGATAAGCTTTCTGTGTCTGTGTTGCATTGGTGTGGGGTATTTTCTCCCTTTTTTCTTTTTTTTTTTAATTAAATCAAACCATTGGCCAGTGAAACACTATGCTGTTAATTAATTCTATAGAATCTACGGGATAAGCATAAAAGAATTGAAAAGTTTTAACTTCACAATTACAATACTACGTTTTTTGTGTGTGTTTGTCCTTTCACAAATCAAGAGGCAAGAAGCAAGAAATACAGCACTAATATTACAATATATCTGGTATTGTTGCAGTGGATATTACTGTCTATCGTAATGGCTACCATGGAGATCTGAATGAGACATTTTATGTTGGAGAAGTTGATGAGGGTGCGAGGAGGCTTGTCCAAACAACTTACGAGTGCCTAATGCAAGCCATCGATGCAGGTAAACCCTTTGGCTAGGGCTTGAAGCGTTATGGTTTTGGCTTTCAGACATGAGTGCTTATATTTGTGACTACCCACGAGTGACTTCTGTTGTAGAGCACAGGAGCGTGTGTGTCACCGGCAGATGATGTAGATTGTGTAATACAGTGATTCCTCAAATGGCAGAGTTCTGTGGGTGGTGGTTGCAACTCTTATTTGAAATGTGGGTTGACAAGGAGAATGTAATTGATGCTGAGTGCTGAGCTGGTCCACAGATGATGATATTTACATGGAAACAGGATTTTCAGACTAAGAGTTAGATGAGTAAGACATCCTTGATCTGAGTAGCTTAGAGAACATGAAGAATGAAGTGAGTCTGGAAAACTGAAGTATGGCTTCCTACTTCTATCATTTGTATGGTGTTGCACAATGAACCGATAAGGTAAAACACTTTCAACACTTAAAAATATCTCTACCCCTGCTAAACCTGGTGGTTATCTCGTAAAGCTAATTATGATTTTCAACTGTGGGAGTTCATATCCTTCAGTACTCACAGAACTTTAATTACATTGCTTAGCTAAAACTCAGGGCAGCTTCATTGAGACATACAATGAGATAGAAAGGTAGCTAGAGAATGTCATGTTCAACTTCATTCACAAAGGAATACACTAAATTCTCTTAGACTAACAGAGAAAACAAAAATCTCCCAAATACTTGTATCATCTGCATCTTTTACACCCTACAGCTTTGTAAAATAGCCAATAAAATTTACTCATTTCATGGCCTCTAAAGACTGAAGTTTAAGTTACTATATATGAAGGCTTTAAACTTGCGTTTAACCAAAAGTAAATTTAAAAAACCCCCGAAATTGTGATGAACTTACTTTGATTAATAATTTGGAGATAGCTAGCCAAGCTGAAAAGAGAAAAATCCGTATGAACCGTGTCTTGCGTATGCATTGTGTGATCAAGAAAATACTGCAGAGTTGACCTGTGAAGAGTAGAGATTACCTGTTTATGTGAGATTACTATTCTGAAACGACCACTTTGTTTTTCAGAGCTAAATCAGATTAATGTTTATATTTGCTCCTGTACTTTATTTTTATAGCAAAATCTATGTGTTATCTCTTCTGTATTCTGGCTTTGATGTATAAACCGTGATAGAAATTCACCTTTGTGTTATTATGAGATTTAAATTATCTTCTTTACCAACTTTTTAGATGCTGTAACAGGTTTTACTGGGTTTTAGACATTCCCTGCTGGTAGGAATTCTGGAAGCTGTTTAAAAACTGTCACCTCTCCCCTATTTAAATCACCTTAATTCCTTGGCATTGGACCAGCAGAGCTCTAACTAGAAGAGATGTATGAGAAGGAGAGGTAGAGGGCTCCTTGCTTCATTGAGATCAGTTGCTTGGCATGTCAGGCCCAAAGGAGATGGTACTTCTTCACAACTATTTAGCACAAAACTAACAGATTAACTTTTCCTCTCTTCTCCACCATGTCTTTTTGTTTGTTTGTATTCTGGGAAAAGCATGCACATTCTCATAATCTAAATTTTGTGTTAATTTTTCTGTAAATCCTGCCTACTGATTTGAGTTGTAGTCGTTTACATTAGCAGAGAATTGAACTAAATGTCTTGCTTCAGGTGAAGTTTTAGTTCTGTGTGAACTCTGCTTAAGGTGGCTCCACATAACCACACAACATCTGACTCCTGAAGGAACAACATCTGACTCCTGAAGGAACAGCATCTGTTGAGGGAGTTGTGAATAATCTTGAGACAGCACTTACATTCTTTTTTCTTTTTAGTGGCTCAAGGTTGCTTTCGGTATGTATCTTCATTAGCTGAGGGATGAGGCATTGATTCTTTTATAGTATTGTTACGTCCTTGTCCAAGTGCTCAGAGTGAATTTTTCACACCATTTTCATCTGTTTCAAATTCTTTAATTTCTAAGGCTTCCTGAAAGGATTGTCAAAAAAGTTAGTCCTGCATATAAACATTCTTATTTGCTGTAGCATTGCCACTGAAAATTTTGTCTAAAAGTAGAGATACTATTTACTCCCTACCCTCCTCTCTTGGTCCTTCATGTATAATCATTTTTCCTCTATGTTTGTGTGCACTTTCCACATAGTAGTAGAGAGATAAGTGTATATTAAAATACAGTTCATACTTTCATTGAAAGATGCACTGCAGCTCTATGAGAAGTTACCAAGTACTTTGAAAGTCTTTTGTTGTCTTTAATTTCAAACTTCAGTATGCTTTTAATATGTGAGAGCTTACACCCACAAAAGGAGGAAACTGGTATTCTTGTGAAGAAGGAGTCTTCTTCTTTCTCTATCATTTTCTGTTTTATATGAGACTGTTTCCTCCTTCTCTCATGTTATTCCACTCGCTTGCATACATGACCGTAGGAAGTTGCATACTAGAACAGATGGCCCTGCAAGCCATGAGTGCTAATACAGAGGTATTAGCCTGAATGGTGTTCGATGGTTAGTTATGTTGAAAGAAAGCTTTATAAATTTCCACCTCTATCTCTTCAATTTTGCAGTAAAACCTGGTGTTCGGTACAGAGAACTGGGGAACATTATTCAGAAACACGCTCAAGCAAATGGATTTTCAGTGGTTCGGAGCTACTGTGGGCACGGAATCCATAAACTTTTCCATACGGCCCCTAACGTGCCACATTACGCCAGTGAGTATGCATTCTCTTTGGGTTGTCCTGTAGACAAGAAGTGGTTTGCAGTGAATGCATCTAATTTAGTTCTTGCTTATAATCTAATAAACTAGCATGTTGCCTGAAAGCCATCAAGCTAGCACATTTGCACTTGTGAAATGATTTTTTTCTAAACTCTGGACCATAGCATGTTTTATGAACCTATGTAAGGTGAATATATTCTATACTGAGACAGTCTGTGCCTGCACTAATGGTTAGTATCAGCTTTCATCTGTACTGGGTGAGTGCTCAATGTTTTTGCCCGAATTCTCAAGTAATCCCTTAGACGTCCTTGTCCCACATGAATGGGCAAATGTTTTTCGAAGCAAAAATTACTGCCGTTTCCAGATGTAAATAAAAGGCTTTTTGAATGGTGCCTGAATCTGGATCCTGTTATGTTTCACTTTTCTTCACTTGAGTGTTGTGATCTGGTGTTCCTGGAAACTTCTTTATGTGCGGCAGAGGAGGAATGACCCTTCCCCCAGCAGGTCCTCAGCTTTAGTTTTTAGAAGTGGCAATGTCCGCGTGACAATTTTTGCCAGCAGGGCTAGGAAACAGCACCCACAGAGGCAAGTGAGAGAAGCTGAAATGCCAGTGGACAACTGAGGACAGAATAAATACTATGAAGCAGTGACAAACAGTTCATACCCCACTTCAGCTGCAGAGCTCCCCTGACAGGACATTCATTTCCTCAGCCATGACAGATGCCTCCATCTTCCCATCTCCTAATGAGCTTCAACATAGGTTGTAGTTATAATCTAGCAATTCCTGAGTTTTTATTTCCCTTCATGTCACCATTTCCCTAAGTTATTATTTAAAAAATGAGAGAAAAATCTATTAATCTATTAATCATAAGGGTATCAGCTCCTGGTATTTAGTTTTTGCCATATAAAATGAAGGAAATCTGGATTCTTTGGAGATGGAGGGCATTTTATACCAATTAAGATGCAGTCCGAGAAAAAGGAAATTTCTGTCTTTCCTGTCTGTTTAGAGCTGGTTTGTTGTTTTTTTTTGTTTTTCTCTAATTGAGCCAAAATGTCTGTTCTCAAAAAGGTAGACACTGTGGTTTTTTCTGGCATTTTTAAATATAGCAAAAAGCAAAGTGGAAAGACCTGAGGGACTTTAAGCATCTTGGAGGAAAAAAAAAGTGGTATCTGCTGCTTTATTTCTGGCTTATTATGAGAGCATTTTTAAAGCAAAAAGTTCATTTTGTAAGCTTTTAAATTATTTAACAAAATCATGAAAATTACAGGGAATAAAGGACAACATTTGTTCAGATGCAGAAGACCCGAAACTTAAATGTAAGTGCTGAGAGCAAGAAATACCAGCAGGTGATGGAGATAGAAGCAAAACTCTTTAAGCAAAAGAAAAATGTTCTGGTTGCTGTTGTGTCACCTTGATGTCAGATTTTTAAAGCATCTTGATGATTTAGAGTAGCCGTGACGTGCATCAGTTCATGTGCCTCCACGTAAACATTTTTGGTGTCTGCAACATCAAAAAGTTCCAGTATTATTGTCCTGGAAGCCTTGAAATTCTCTGCCCTTTTGTTAGCTTCAGAAATACAACATTATCACCCTGACACTACTATGACCTCATTACCCAGAGTAACGAGGTCAATGTCTCTTTCATAAATGGAATCACAGGATTACTTAACTGCTGTCATATTTCGACAATTCATTGAAGCTAATGGTTCAGTTGAAACAAACTAAGAAGTATCAAACCTTCTCTGAGTATCTTAAGTGCTTCTTACTTTCATTGATTTTTATTTTTTTTTAAATGATGTTTTTCATCATATAAGTCTGCAGAAATTCTTGTATTACATTTGTTCTGTGGTTGGAGAGAAAACCAGCAATTAATTTTAAGCTCCTTGAGTAAATATTGCAGCGTTAGAGGAGGGGGAGAACAAAAGAACTAAGTGAAATCTTAACGTAGATGTAAAGATAGAGAAGTGAACAGGTCATCTCTGAAGGGCTTTTCTGACTTTACAGTATTCCTGTCCTTCAAGGACAAGGATTCATTCATTTACTAAGATGGCATCACTTTTTCTAACTTGAGTATTTATTTTTTATTGCAGAAAACAAGGCAGTTGGAGTCATGAAGCCAGGTCATGTATTTACAATCGAACCAATGATCTGTGAAGGTGAGCAATTTAGCAAGAGAGTGAAATAGCTACTCGTTTACTACAAAGTAGTGATGGAACAAGATGCTGGTTCTGTTCTACACAGTTGATAGATTATTTTTTTTTTTAATTTATCTTTGGGGAACTGATATCTGTTACTTAAAAACAGTCAAAAAGTAATCATTTTTGGTTTTAGGTGGTTGGCAAGATGAAACGTGGCCTGATGGTTGGACTGCAGTAACAAGAGATGGAAAGCGATCTGCCCAGTTTGAACACACGCTTCTGGTCACTGATACAGGCTGTGAGATCTTGACCCGGCGGCTGGATAGTATTCGTCCCCATTTCATGTCCCAATGATGGTCTAGACTGAGCAGGTGGATCTGAACGATACTTTTTTTTTTGTGGTCTCTGTACTATGCATTTTTTTTAAGAGTACAGGATAGAGATTTCATCATTTACTTTGTTCTCAGTGATTGTAGATAAGAGGAATATCTTGAAGAACCTGACCCAATGTCTGGAAAAGCAGAAAAGAATTTAAAGAATTTTCTGCTTTCCTCCTACCTAAAACACTCACGCTCTATTTTTCTTTTTTTCTTCTTTAGCACCTTTCTTCCAATGAGGCCCACAATTGCTTCTGTTGCTGCCATATTAGCTAGAAAAGTGTGGGTAACCTTTCCCACTGGGACTTGGTATTTTGGGATCCAGGTTTTTTTCACCACTACAGTGTGCCCTGTTGCTCTTGGTATGTGAGTGGCACCTGAGACTTTAAGCATTTCTAGTTCCAAAGACTTGCTTCTGCTTCTGCAGATACTGTTCTAATGGGCTGGGCCTTGTTTGTTTATCAGTTGGAGGAGGCAGAAGGGAGAATGACATGCATGTTGCCTAGAATAGGCTCCTCGTACCTTTAATTCTGTCCCCATCTCTCTGCTGATAGCCTCTGGTGATTGCGACTGTAGGTGACACACTTTGTTAATGGCAGGACTTGTTTCTTTTGCCGGAGATTTGGAGTATGGGCTTCCTACAGGGAAAATTAATAAATTCTGTCTTACATGCAGCTCCCTGGAATAAGCTGCTTCTCAGCGAAGCAGTATTTGCAGGCAGCCTCCTGCTCCAAAAGCTCGGTGAAGCTGATGTATCAGACTTGCCTGGGTAAAAGCATGAAACAGAAGCCAAAAAGATCCCATGATTCATGGGATCCCTGTGTGTTAACTGTGGAGCATTTTTTAAAGGAACATCCACAGTAGCTGTGGGGGATTGGATCTGCAAGACTTAGGAGTGAGATGAGTACATATCTCAAAACAAGTCTGAGTGTGAGAAAATGAAACACCTTCAGCGCGGTATTAATTTCCTTTGGGTAATTTTTAAACAGGTAATTTAATCCCCATCCCCTCAGTTAAGTGAGTTTCATGCTTTTGGAAAGTCTTAGAGAGGCAGCTATGAAAACGGATCTTTTCTCCTCAGACTGAGTATAGAGGGGGCAACGCTGGTATCTACACCCCTTTATTTTCTGTTAATCGGTCATGATGAGTTGAAAACTGTCATATTATGGAGCATGGATGGATGAAGCCTCTCTTGTCACTGCCCACTTCCTTTCCATCATCTTTGGTGTCTCTGCTGAGGGAATCTATTTTTTTTTTTGTCTTCTGAATGGCAATGAAAAATTTTTCAGACCCCATTGCAAACTTTAGTCTTATACCACTGTAATACAAGAAATAGTTAAACCAATGCAGACATTAAATCATACAATCATGGGCACAAAATGCACCTTTTATAAGGTGTCTGGTGAATTTGTTGCCACATCAGACCCAAGCGTATGAGGTACTGCATACCCTCGGCTCCCCTTGGCACTGCAGAATTTAGGTGGGGGAAAGGGGTTAGTGCATGACAGAACTGGACTCATGTACTACCAAATATCAGATTTGCCAGAAAATGTCTTCTCTGCCCTGAGTGCCTCAGACCTCTGTTGCTCGAAGAGTATCACTGCGATGTTTTCATTACCTTTTGTTATTATTTTTAATTATGCAGTAAAGTGACCTGAAATGATGCATAGAGAGCGTGTGTGCGTGCGTATGCGTGCGTGTGTGTGTGCAGATTTTAACAAAAGAGACTGTAGGACTTGAGTGGAATTACCTGTGTTGAATGAGATGTAATGTATTGAGGAGATGACTGTCCTGGAGGTTCGCGCACCATATCATTCACTTGAATGGTTACAACGGTCTTGCCTTTTCTATATGTGTGTGTATGACTGGGGGGGGCTTCATTTTTGGTCTATAAAATAAAAGTTGCAGCTGCTTTTAACAATTTTTTTTTTTTTTTTTGTAATCCAAAACCAGCCATAGCATTCTCAGTTACATCCAGGTTTGCTTGCACTGGTGCAAGCCCTGCTGGTACCTGCATGCAACCAGCTAAAAATCCCCCTTACACCTGCACACGTGCCACTTGAATACCTCTTTGTTGGTGCACCAATACAACCAGATCTAACACTGCACGCTTTTAATGGAGGTCATCTATGAGGCTGTGCAGTTCTGCCTATAAAAACAAAAAACCGCTAACCAAACAAGAAAACCCCAACTTAAATCTACTTTCTAATGACATTTTTAGAAATTGTATATACTTTCACCAAAAATACAATCCTGCAATTGCTTCTGAAACAATCTCTTAAAGTATTTTCCCTTTACTATCATGTAAGAGAGTGTGGAAACTCTTCACGCTGTTTCTGTAAATTGACCTCAATATTTAAGGAGAGATTTGATAGCTAACATTGAATAAAAGTTGGGGACGGGACAAGCTGCTTCTTTTCTGTGACAGCCAGCAGGGTACATACATACACAGTTCATGTACAGTCTTTTGGTGGGAGCTTTTTGTCCATTGAAGTCCTTACAGTTGTCAAGATGGTACGATTCAATACAGTAACTTGATCACCAAGAATGGGGTACAAGCTCTTGTGTTTATGAGTCCCTTTGTTAGCTGAGCAACTTCAAGAGACAACTAACTTCAACCGTGATCCATTCCATCAGCTGTTTTGCAGGACAAAGTAGTCTGAAAACTGCTCTGTGATGGCTAGGACATCAGTTCTTCAGGCTGTCAGTCTTTGACCTCAGTGCTCTGGTATCATTAGATGTCTTTGTTGTTGACTTACCCTGGTAGGACACGACTGGCTTTCCACAAACACTCAAAGATGCAGATTCTCTAAAGTAATAATGTAATGCAGACACATGATTGTATGGTCTTCATGTAGTGTGTGCTGCCCAGAGAACAACTGTTGTATAAATATTTAAATCTGTTAGATTGAGTTGGGAGCGAGGACTTTTGTTAAGATGTTGAGCTGATATTCTATTGACACCATCTTGTAGTTATAGAGTACTCTCATGGGAATGGCTTGACAGCAGGTTTTCTGCTGAATTCTCTTAATGTTCAGCCAGCGTTTCTGGAGCTACGAGGTACTGAGAATCACTTCCCTGATGTGGTGGAGGGCTCGCTTTCCTGGTACAAACTCACTTTTTATTTCTTCCAGATGCTCAAAATTGAATTCTTATGACATTCACAGGAGTTAACATTATTGTTTATGCTGTCTGAAATGAAGATACCTCAACTATTTTCGGAAAGCTCTAGCGGTATCTTTCCAGTGACAAATGGGAAAGATGTAATTGTCCCAGTTGTACAGCAGTGTCTTGGGGTAAGGTAGTTGTTAGTGCTGAGAGGGAGTTTCTTCTAATAAGATTACTGTTTGCATTCAGCTTTCTCTGTAACAGGCTCCCTTAAAACATGAAACCTCTCTCTAAATCCATATCCTTGGTTTGCTGAAAAAGTACTGACTTTAATGGGGTAGCCTTTCTGCCTCTGCTTTGCAGTCTGTTTCCTGCTGTTCCTCTGTGTTTTTCTGGACCTGTGGCACTGCTTCCAGGTTTCAATTCAAAGAAATGTTATCCAGTCAGATCACTTCAACTATAGTTAAGAAAAAATGTGTAACTCCAAAGTTAAGACTTAACTCTGCCCCTTCCCACAAACAAAAAAATCCTATAAACCCCTGAAGCCTTCATCAAACAGTGCTCTTTACTGTTGTTTCCCTGCACCCCTCAAGAGCAGACTACTCTAATAGTAATATAATAATAGTTCAGTGGCATGATCTTATGTCTGACTAAATAGAGGTAACAATCCCACACTTTGTTTTTGGCTGTAAGACTGGTTCAATTGCCATGAAGTTTAAGAAAAGGGTAAAACTGTTCTACTGAAGTCTCGGAGGACACCACTAGGGCAAGTGACTGGAACAGTCTGTGCTATCACCTTTACAACAGGCGAGCCAAATACAAAACTGGGCAGAATACGGACTTCCCCAGTGAACATGGGTACGCCTGGACACTTAGGTCATACATCCAGCCACACTATGCCCTACGGGTGGCTTCAAGGTAGAGCTGGATGGTACCTACTTTGTAGTCCTAGAACAGCCTCAGAAGCTTGACAGATGTTGGGGAGTTCTTGCTGTGCTCTCAGTACATCAGTGCTGCTTCTCAACCCAGCTGTGCTTAGCAAGCTGCCCAGTGTAATGAATCCCACCTCCTTTGTTACTGACTACAAAAAGTAGCTTCCTCTGTCATGTACACACATAATGTAAAATCACTAAAGAAAAATGGTAAGACACAGCAATCAGTCATAATCTTAATGCTCAATAACTCAAAACACTGTTTAGAAATAAGCTTTTATTAAAGTAGATTGAGTTAGGCACTACTGAATTTGAAGAACACGTACAGAAATAGGAGTTCCACAATCAGTGCTAATTATGTAACGCTAGTCAGTGGTTACCGATTTCTTTGTTGTGTAATATTCAGAATGCTCACCCTAAGACACATCGTCGTCTTAGTCCCAGTGACTTTTCATTTGCTTGATTCTACCTTCTATTAGAACTTCCATTGTAGAAGGGCAGTTACCATGCTGCTGGCCAACTCAAAAGTCTGCATCTGGCTCTAAAGTTTAAGGACAGTTCGAATGCTTAAAATGAAAAAGAAAAAAAAAGAAGTTACCAGTAAGTCAGTTTTCTCCCCTTCTCTCCCTTTCATTGCTGAGACATACTTTAACTTCACTTGTATCTACTGAAAGAATGAAGTTATGCTTATGCCTATAATATTTATTAAAAATCCTGGTTAAAAGGGGTTAGTAATGCCTGTTTTCTTTAGTCTCTCCCCTAGCAAGATATATTCAAAATGGACGATTTTTCAAACTATGCGAGTGTCAGTTTTCAGCAGTGAGCCAAGAATATTGATCAGGAACATTACTATTTGCAGGTAGTTCCTCTTTTGGCTGCTTGGAGAATTTTAAATAACTTTATTATTTGCATAGGACATGTTCATGTAGGAATAAAGCATTAAAATGATAAAGAAGTTTCTAACTGGGAACGGGGTTCGAATGCTTAAAATGAAAAGATGCGGTGTTTCTAATTGTAAAGAGTACAAGTGGAGTTACTGTTAACTGACTTACCCAAAATAGGAATACGTATGAGCTAAAGTTAAGAGTTTTGAGAAAGTCATATGCAATACACCAGTATGGAATGAGATCAAATGTAAAGACCATGCTGCGTTTCTTGAGATAATGCTGCTAACTGTTTAGCCAGCTGCAGCTGAACTTAAATATGGATAAGCCATTGCCTGCATTAGTGCAAAAGCACTGGGAAAGATTTTTTTTTTCCAGAACAGCTCTCCAATTTCTCCTCTTGTCCACCTGCTGATTCTTCCCTTCATTCAAAACACATTCCTAAAAAGTATGTGACCTACTCGGCTCAGTAAGCTGGTTTCTACTCTCAGAGGCACTGGTAACTATCTCATTAAGAGTCTGAATGTCCAACAAATTACAGAGCATCTCCTTTAAAAGAGGCCTGCTCTTGAAAAGACGCAGCAGGACAAGCTTTAACACACCTCAGGCTGAAACTGTCTAATCCTTTAGCCTTTTCTGCATTAGATTTTAACCTGCAGATACAAGTTCTGCTGCAGAACCCCCACGCTGGTCCCCATTTTTCTTCAAACACGTCTGTGCCCTTATCTGTACAGGGCTGGGCAAGGATCACCCATTAGATCCTCTGATATGAATACCCTGCTCTGCGCTGCTTTTGCAGGTTGATCACTGCTTGCAGAGTACACAGCTAGAAGGGCAGCAAAGCTCATCACTCATCCAGCAAGTAGGGTCACTTCAGTATGCGCTGAATTTGGGCCTCACTAGGAAGTTTAATACATCTACGGCCTAGGTCTGCAGTATGAACAGTCCAGCCTGCCGTTTATCTTAATAAAGGCAGAAGTTGCCGTATGTTAAGAAGTACAAAGCCATCATCTCAATGTTCCTCCCCAGTTCAAACCAGAGAAGAAAAAATAAAATGCAGCATATTAAAAGATCATTCTAAGTGATTCAGTATAGATTACCAGCACAGTGTTTGAAAATATATCAAAATCCAGTATTTGCTTAAAACTGAGTAAAAGCTTAATGACTTTAAAAAAATGTATTCAGGTGAACTCCTCTTCACTCTCTGTACATTTGTTTTTCTGAGGAAGAATGTTTTAGTAATGTTGGAAGCCTAAGACTGACTTGTCCCCTTTATCAGCTTTACATACTTGTGTATTCCCCTTATACGCTGTTGTTTGCTTTCTACTCTCTGCCCGTGTTTTGACACATGCCTAGAAGCTCAGAGAAAGGGTATTTGTTTACCTCAGAATGGATGTGCATGCTATATGTCAGCCTTTATACTCCCTGTTTAAACATGACTGTGGGCAGGAAACCTTTATTTTGACAGTGTCTCATTAAGAAACGTGAACATTACCTCTTTCCTGTATGCATCAGCTCAAAAGCCTCGTTAATTTTGTCAAAAGGCAGGGTGTGAGTCACAAATTCATCAACCTTGATCTTTTTGGACATGTAGTCAGTCACCAGTTTTGGTACATTGTCTACACTCTTCCAGCCTGCAAGACAGAAAGCATGCGTTTGTTTTTCCCCTTTCAACCCACGTCAGAAAACAGAAAGAAAAAATACGACCCTTGCAGAGGCACTTGCGTGACAAATACGAAATGGAACTGAGACCAGTGACATGACTGTCCCTGCTGCTCTAGGCCCACAGTAAGGAATGCAAGAGGACAGCTAGGTCTGGCAAGAGCACACAGTATCCAAACACGTCAGCGCGCTAACCTTTCACTAGGAATTTCAGCATTCAGCTAACAGCAGCCCTCATCTAGGAAATCCTGCATGATGTGTCTCTAGCAGCCCCTCTATGTATCTTTATAACCCAAAGTTTTGTTTTACTTGGAAAAAGGGCAGTGTAAAAAGAACACTGTGTTTGCATACTTTCATGAACTTCAGCAGTTAGTGGATCCCCAAGTTATCAGTAGCTGTACAAGTCTCAATGTGTTTTTAGTTTGACAGCAGGAAATGTCAAACTATCGAATGTCAAACTATTGAACACTTGTCACTTTTTATTTTAAAGCTCTTCATAGCATGTTCTCATGTTAGCCCCACAATTTGCTTAGTGATTAAAGAATACAGACACATTTATGTGAGCTCCCATCTCCCCAAACACTAGGTCCTTTCACTGGAACAAACTGAGCCAAACCTTCACTTGGTGATAAAGCAGTCCCGCTCTACCACTCCTTTAGTAGTGAATAGCATGCAGTTACCATATATGAAGATGATCAGAGGGCTGGAACACCTCTCCTACAAGGACAGGCTGAAAGAATTTGGGTTGTTCAGCCTAGAGAAGAGAAGGCTCTGGGGAGACCTTATTGTGGCCTTCAGTATCTGAAGGAGGCCTACAAAAGAGCTGGTGGGGGACTTTTAACGAGGCCTTGTAGTGGCAGGATGAGGGGTAATGGCTTTAAACTGGAAGAGGGTAGACTTAGATTAGGTGGAAGGAAGAAATTCTTCACTGTGAGGGGAGTGAGACACTGGATCAGGTTGCCCAGGGAAGCTGTGGATACTCCATCACTGGATGTGTTCAAGACTAGGACAGATGGGGTCTTGCACAACCTGGTCTAGCGGGAGGTATCCCTGCCATGGCAGGAGGGTGGAACTAGATGATCTTTAAGGTCCCTTCCAACCCAAACCATTCTATGATACCTCTCTTCAAAAAACGTGAGATATCATACCAATGTGTTTATTTGTAGCCTGTCTGTAAAAATATCAGATTTTAGAAGTCTTTATCTTAAAAGTCAACAGAGCATTTATGAATAGCCTGCGAGCAGTACACTTCTTGCACAAGCAAAATCAAGGTGGTGTGTTCTTCCCAGCTTTAACCCATAGTGAATTATTTTTATCCCCATACCAAAAGAGAGTTACCTCCAAATGCAGTCCCTTTCCATGTCCGTCCAGTTACTAGCTGGAATGGCCGTGTGGAGATCTCCTGACCAGCAGCAGCTACTCCGACTATCACACTGACTCCCCAGCCTTTGTGGCAGGCTTCCAAGGCAGCCCTCTTCACAGATGGACAAGACAAAGCAGAGCGTTTACTGCTACTGTTTACACTGCCTAGGCTGGCACAGGTTGCACTTCCTTTCCCCCACTTAATGAATCACCATGTTAGTATTTAAGGAACAATAAATACACAGAAAATTACATTACATTTTCCATTGGTTCAGACTCCATATCCTGTTACAGATTCATTTTGCTCTTTTTATATCCCATCTGGCTTTCAGAAAGTCACTCTGAACTCCCACTGGGAGCTGGGATAAACTCAGCCGAGACCACGTAGACCATGTTACTGACAGTTAGGAATGCTGTTGTAATTCCTGAGAAACCTCACCTTACATTCAGTAATACCTCTACATTTCCAAAGGTTAAACTCATGATTTAAGTAATTAGGGAAATGCTGAGTGGTCCTTGAGATTTTACTGTTCATTGTACAATACATTTTATGTGGGTTTGGTGAATTGTTCAACTGTCAACATATGAAAACTCAGGATTTCAAAGACCTCCCATTAAGGAAAAAAGTTTGTAAATTATTAAGTGCCATTTTCAACCTAAGTTGCAGCATCTGCTTTCCTTACATAATTAGAATTGGATGTAAATTGGCCTTTTTAGTCATAGCAGTTACCATTACTATTTAAAAAAATAAATTAGTACGGCATGTTTTCTGTAACGAGACAGCAGCTAATTTGCTATTTAGCTAAACAACTACATGGCAGCTAGATGCCTCCTCCCTCTACGTACTACTGTTAAGCAAACACTCACCATGACTCCAACGTTACCAATGCACTCAAATGAGTAGTCTACCCCACCATCGGTCATCTCAACCAGCACCTCCTGTATGGGCTTCTTGAAGTCTTCAGGGCTAACACACTCAGTAGCTCCGAACTCTTTGGCTTTGGCATACTTCTCCTTTTTAATGTCGATGCCGATGATCCGGGATGCTCCTGCTATTTTACAGCCCATAATAACTGCCAGCCCAACTCCTCCTAAACCAAAGACAGCGCACGTAGAGCCAGGTTCCACCTAGGAATAAGAAAAGAGCCATGATCATCACAAAGAAAATTAATCCTTCCACACAAGTGGGAAACACAGGTTAACAGATCTACGATGAAGGTAGCATGGAAGCAAATACAGATGGCTACAAGACTTTATCGCTTAGATAATAGAAATTGTACAGAAATTTAATCCAAAAGCTCTTTAAGGTACTAAGCTTTTATTTTTGCCCAAAAACTCAACGCCCATAACCCTTCCCCAGAGTCACACACACGCATCTACCAGCTCTGTCTCACTCTGAGCTTCAAACTGTCAGAATGACTTGCAGTAAGATTCAGATGAAAAGTAATTTATATATAGCTGTTATCAAAAGGGATGCAGAATCTTCTACCTGGACTTCCTCTAAAGGGCATCAAGCTCTTCTAACCCGATCTGGCCTTTATGGAGAAGTTAGAAAATCTTAGCTAAACTTGTTGAAGAGGAAGAAGAAACGAAAAGCTGCAATCCTAATCTACCCTTACAAAAAAAAGCCCGAGGCACCTACAGCTTTTACCTTAGCAGTGTTAACAGCAGCCCCATAGCCAGTAGAGATCCCACAGCCAAGCAGGCACACTTTATCGAGAGGTGCTGCAGCATCTATCTTGGCGACCGAGATATCAGCCACCACAGTATACTCGGAGAAGGTGCTAGTCCCCATGAAGTGGTAAATCTGCTTTCCTTTGCAAGTGAATCTGCTGGTACCATCGGGCATGACTCCTTTCCCTTGAGTAATTCTTGAGGCAAAGATAGGAAAGTACAGTCAGAGTCTTAAGCAGTAAATACTCTCACCAGACGGTGTCCGTTAAAGTGGCACAGAGATGCAGTTGCATAGTTGCCCCAGTATTTTTTAAATCATTCCAGTAAACCCAGAAGTTCACAGAAATTAGATGCTAAACTCTGACAACTTCAGGCTGTTAATTCCTCCCTGGAAGCACTGAAAGAAATAGAGTTTATCATGTATTAACCTTGTTAGCTACCAACGCTTACTGCTTGTGCCATGGTACCACATCCCTGACTTCATGTCCTTCAGTGCACTTCCCCAGAAGAGCACCTATCAGTTATGTCAGTGGGGTTTTTGTTCAGGAGACCTTTTCAGAATGGGAGCGGGAAATTTAGCTGGGAGGCAGGTGTTAAGGACAGAAGAGTTTTCTGTATAATTCCGTACCACTTGACAGCTTTGGTGTTGACTCCCATGAGCTAAAGGGCTTCCCTTCAGCACAAACTAAATACAGAGTCAGAGCGTTTACATTTTCAAAGCTGTGGACACAGGACAGCAGTTTACACCTTCGCACATGTGAAAACAGAGAAACAGATTTAAGGGCAAAAAAGAAATTTTAAGGAAGAATGAAAAGTAGTCCATAACAGACTCCCTAAAACAGGTACTTTCCAAGTCATTAAATGATGTATCAAGAGATTTATTCTTCACAGATAACTCCTGTCAATTACTTTCGATAACTAGAACAGGCATACATTGAACAAGTACTATATTGTGTGTCAAAATAAAAAGCATACAGACCTTATCTTCTGGCACAGATTTGTTTTAGGGTTCTTACAGAATTTGCACTCTCCACACTGGGGGATGTACAGAGGGATAACAGTGTCTCCTAAGAAGAGAGAAAAAAAAAGTTCCATGGCTCATTATCAAGTCAAGCAAGGCATTAGGAAAAAAATGAAGTTACTTAATTTTCATGGCTTTTATGTGAGCTTGTGTTCACTTAAAACCTGGTGGATTGAGAACTGGCTGAACAACAGAGCTCAGAGAGTTGTGATCAGCAGCAGAGTCTAGTTGGAGGCACCTAAGGAGGATTAACCCCGCCATGCACCAGTACAGCTTTAGGGGTTGACCTGCTGGAAAGCAGCTCTTTGGAGAAGGACCTGGGAGTCCTGGTGGACAGCAGATTAACCATGAGCCAGCAATGTGCCCTTGTGGCCAGCAAGGCCAACAGTATCTTGGGGTGCATTAAAAAGAGTGAAGCCAGCAGGTCGAGGGAGGTTCTCCTCCCCCTCTGCCCTAGTGAGGCCACATCTGGAGTGTTGTGTCCAGTTCTGGGATCCCCAGTTCAACAGGGACAAGGAACTACCGGATAGAGTCTGACAGAGGGCTACAAAGATTATTAGGGGACTGGAACATCATCCTTATGAGGAAAAGCTGAGAGGCCTGGGGCTGTTTAGCCTGGAGAAGACAAGATTGAGAGGGGTTCTTATCAATGCTTATAAACTGTCTGAAAACTGGGTGTCAAGAAGATGGAACCAGACTCCTTTTAGTGCTGCCCAGCAACAGGACAAGGGGCAACAGTCACAAACTGGAACACAGGTAGTTCTGTCCAAATGTAAGGAAAACATTCTTTACTGTGAGGGTGATGGAGCACTGAACAGGCTGCCCAGAGAGGCTGCAGAGTCTCCTCTGGAGATTAAAAACCCACCTGGATGTGGTCCTGGACAACCTGCTCTAGGTGAACCTGCTTTAGCAGGGGGATTGGATTAAATGATGCCCAGAGGTCCCTTCCAAGCCCTACCATTCTGTGAAAACCTTGTTTGTGTATCAAAAAACAATGTACATTATAGAGTAGCATTGTTGATAGTGTTAGATAAAACACTTTTCCTCATGTCTGAGCAGACAGCCAATCAGAAGTTCATCACTCCAGAACAAATAGGAATACTACTGTAAAACAAAACAACCCCAGATCAACAGTGAACAACATGACTAAACATTTTTAATTAAACCAACAGGTAACAAAACAACAAAAAAACAACAATAAAACCAAACCAAACAACAAAGAAACAAAGCAAAGGAAAAGAAAACAAAAAACCAAACCCAAACGAACACCCTCTTTTACCCATACTGATCCATTTTCAAGTAAGAAATCGGTATGCTGGGCTGTTTCAAGCATCAAGCCAAGAGTACATTGAATAGATCAGTGCTGTATCTCACAGACAAGAGAAAGCCACACAGGCATCCACCCCAGAATAAGGCATTATATTAACTCCTCCAATACACCACTTCAGCGGCCCAATTTGACTGCTGACCTTGTAGTAAAGTAACACTTTTAAGGAAGGCAGAAAATGTGTAAAATATTTTCTTACCTGGCTTTACTTTTGTTACTCCTTCCCCAACACTCTCTACAATTCCTGCTCCTTCGTGACCCAAGATCACAGGGAAACATCCTTCAGGATCAGCACCGCTCAGCGTATAGGCATCCGTGTGACAGACAGCAGTGGCAATGATCTGTGAAGAAACACATCATCTGAGGCACTGTAAAGAACAGAATAGTAGCACGGATCTAAGTATTTCCCTTTGCTCAGAAATTCAGAGCAACTCGATGGAACAAATTTGCCAATCCTGGCAGTGTCTGTGATACAGCCAACATACTTTTACCACGGCAACCCACTTTTTCTTACTTTGAAAAAGTCATGATAGTACATCTTTGCTCATTTCCATCAACTACATTCTGATGTTGAAATAGGTAGAAGATGACATCTGGTTTCCTAAAGCTAGAAATCAGTACTCCAAGTTATCTCAAAGTAGGCTGGCATCTCAGATTTGAAATAAGTTAGGCTCTCAAAGGCAAAATGACCACAGAGACCATACAGAACTCTCAGTACTGTATAAATTCAGTTTAAGTCTTAAGCACCATGCAGAGACCCTTTCCACAGAGATCAGTTTCACCTTAATGAGCACCCTGTGGCAGATAAGGGCTAGTGGCAAGTCCTGATCAAATCAGAAACTTGCATATGGGGAATCCAAGAGACCAATCACATCACAGCAGCCAGTAACTTGTGGCTTGACTGAGGTAAAATCCAGCGTCTTACACAGCTGCAACAAGTCACAAGCTGCTGGCCTTCAAACAAGACCAAAGGTGTTCCTAGCGCAGATGTTTGGTGGAAGCTTATCCTGTAACAACTGGAACTGTTCCCCAAGACGAGTCATGATCTTTAGACCAGACTGTGAAGTGAGACCAGTAGAAATCAGAAGTGTTTTTCACAAACAAAAGATCTAAATACTGTAATTTTCTTCTTTGTAAAGCCAGTGGAGATACTAATGAACTAATGCTATCCATTCAACATTTCTTCTGTTGGTAAACAAACTGTGCACCTTTAATACTTAAGTATCCCAAAATACAATGCATACAGGTAACAATGGATTTAATTACCTTGATACGAACTTCATGAGCTTTCGGTGGAGCAACCTCCACCTCCTCGAGAGAGAGTGGTTTACCTGCTTCCCAGGCAACTGCAGCCTTGCATTTAATAGCCTAAAAACAACACAAAAAGGACATCTGTTATATGGTTCATTTAAAATAATTCTTGTCCAGCCAACTGAGAAAAATCAGAGAAACACTGCTGGCTTTTGGAAAGAATCCCGGATCTGAAATTCATCATTTCAACACGAAGGTTTAATTGCCCTACATTTGCTTTCAGGAAGCTAAATAATAATGAGCAAACCAAGACCTGAAATTTGGATGTCATTCTCATACTGAGCAAAAAACGTAATAAACCCTGGAGTGCTTAGGAGATACTCAAATAGGGCAGTGAAATGAGCAACAGGAACGGCAAGAAGGCCTAACAAAAACGGTGGTTTAAAATAAGACACTGACATCCATTTGAGATGTGTTCCTCAAGCACAGTGTTCAAAGCAAAAAAAATTCAGAAAGCAAACTGGAGGTCACATAAACGGTCCAAGACCCACATCAAGAGTGAATTTCTTGTTCCTTGTCAGCATGGTTTCTGAGTACTGTTTTGGCAAGGAGATGTGTGTGCAGGCAGCAGACACCCAGAGCCCTCCACTGGCGCAGCAGGACCAGAGAGATTCCGCTACACGGGTACTGTCAGGGAGTCACTGTGCACTAACACCGCTGCAGAGCCCGCGTGCGCTACCGTTAGCGAGTCTGCACTCGCTGCTCCCCGCACCATGACAAATCCTGCTTTGCAACCACACCGAGACATCCCAGGAAGCTTTTCAAGCCAAATGGTGCAGAGCCTGCATGAAAGAGCAGGATTTGTGGATCTGTAAACGGAATCCTATCAACAGGTACCTATGTACCGCTGACTGAGCAAACAGCAGGCGCTGCAGCCGTGCAATGCAAAGCAGCTTCGGGTGCTGCAAGGACAAGCATCTGGACTCTCTTCATACAAAGCATGATTCCAGATCTGTCCTTCAGGATAAAATGGGCAGGGTATCAAATGGGCAGGGTATCAAATAATCTGAGTTTTGTTTTCTGACGGACACAACATCTTTCAGCAAATGTGATATGCAGTAGCTTTCTGCAGGACACACAGACGAGCTGTGAAATCCAATTCAAAATCTCTACATAAAGCCTGGTGAGGAATGCCATCGTGACTGCTTTGGAACAGACCCCTTTGCAACTACCCCACAATAGCATCCATGGGGTTTGGAGTAATTCAGTTATACCAGAAGACTTGCACTGACTTTCTTCCATGCAAACAAGGTCTAAGCCATCGCTATGACACTTGGAAATATGAAGCCTTTCAGAGCATGCACTATAAATCAATATAAGAAAACGACATTTTGTACTTTCAAACTAGCCGTGGCATTCCTGTGGAATCTCAGTGATTAACTACAATTAATTAAAGGGGATTAACACAAATTCCCAAGAGCAGGCATAAAATCATGCAGCCTTCTGGAAATTTCACTGCCTGGAAGAAATGAGAGCAGCATGACCACTTGTTGAGCCGCTAGGTCTGATTCGTCACCTGCATGTATAGGAGAAAATAATGGGCAGTTTATGACTTTCTGTAGTATTTATCTTGCACAATAAACATCGGACTCTGCCAGAACCAGTTAACACCCTCTGTACCTCCAACAGAACTGCAGGCATTTATCTTTGGCTTAAACTTGCTAAAATAAATACTGCCAGCCCTAAAGCCTTATAGCAGAAAACAGGTACCTGTTCCTACAGCTGGCAGGGGCGTAGGTTGGACAGAAACACCCTTAACCTACAGCCATGAATTCCCTTTGCCCTGCTTTTTATTGCTAGGGTAAATATTATAAATATGCACCAAGTGTGACCTAGTAACTAACTGTGGAGTCACAGCACGGGCATTCAGTCATAATCTCTAAATGCAGTAAAGATTTTGCCAGAAAAATCTAAATTCAAGGCACAAAGTGCAAGAAGAGCCATCATTTGGTAAATCATTTACAGGTTTTCAATCCATCCCTCATCCTCCCCTCACGAAGCCACTTGTTCTCACACAGGAGACTGCACATTCCTAAAAATCTGAATTTTCACAAGCTTAGTTATCCATAGGATTAAAGAGGGAAGAGTATCCTTAACAGGATAAATTCTAATATGCCTAAAACTAACATGACACATCTGGAAGCATATTTTGAAATAGTAACTTCTAATTCAGAAACTTTTGAAGAAGCTGGCTTTTGAAACTGCAGTCAGCTCACACAGCCGTAAAGGCCCCTGGACTATTCAGAGTGGGTATCAGGAAAGCCCCACCTTCTGACCTTTTGATACTCAAAGCTCTCCACTGTTGCTTTGCTCAAGAAGTTGAAGCCAAGGACTGGGAAAAAAACCACCCAACGTTTACCTGTTCTTCGTTTTCTCAATTAACTCATGAGCATAGGAACGCAACTATTGAGTTGCAGCCGTGCACACCATCAGCTCTCTCACTCTAGATGAAACTGAGCTCTCGGCAGCGACAGAAGCTGCTCCAACAGCTGCTGGCCTGGACCAGCCTGCGGCATCTGCACAAGTGAGACCATCCAGCCTGCTCGGACGCAGGGCACTGAGCAGCTGCACAGAAATTAAAGCTGCATTAAGCAGGTCTGGACCGCTGTGACGGTTTGAAAGCAATGCAGAAAACGTGGCAGGCAATGGTTTTGAGAGCAAGCAGGGTCCAGCTGTATCGGAAAACGGACGGGGCCTGCTGCTGGAGAGCAGCCTCGGGGATTGCTCTCGCTGCCAAGCGGCATTTTTTCATTAAAAAAATAATAATAAATGGGCGCACCCATTTGTTCTTCCCCCACTCGCGGGAAGAACCCGTACGGGGGGGCCTGTGCTTGGCCGATTCCAGCCCACCAGCCGGGCTGAGGGGACGCTCCCCGCTGCCCTGGGGCAACCCAGCGTGCACCGAGGGGCCAACACCTCCCCAGCGCAAAGCGAGGCCTTCCCGGTCCTTCACGCTGATTAAGTCGCGTCTGTCCAACACCACGCAACCCCAAGGTCTTCTGCTCGTTCTTCCACCGCGACGGCTCCGGTTCCCGCCGCGCAGCGCCTGACGCGCGTGGGAGCGG
>VZZY01024871.1:0-16534 GCA_013400335.1 Eurystomus gularis | reverse complement strand
TCAGCACACCCAAACCCCGGCCCGGGGGCTACCTCACCCCGCTCGCCATCGCGCAAGGCCACCGCTGCCCGGCCGAAGGGGAAGGGGAGGGGGACGGGAACCCGCCTTTACCCCGCCCCGCCGCCGCGCATGCGGATTGAGCTCCCGCGGGCTGGCGAGGCCTTCGGTCCTTCTCTCCCTTAGTCCCCCAGAACACCCCGCTTTGCGGCAGCAGGTCGAATTTATCCAGCCGGGCGGGGAGCAGTCCCCGCGTCCCCTGATCCTGCCGGCTGAGCCGCGGGGGCGGTCGGCTCCTTCTCGCTGCCCACAGGAGCTGCAGCCTGGGCCCGCGCCTGGGCCTGGGCCTGGGCCTGCGGGTGCGTTCCCGCAGTGAGGGGGTCACCGGCCGGCACCCGCTCCGGAGACACTTGGTACCGCCTGTGTCGCAACTGGGCACAGCTGGGAGCTGTCCTCATGTCCCCAGTGTGGGTCCTTCACAGCTGGACCTGTGCTCGGCTGGTTAAACCGCAGCGGTGGAGGCTCTGCTGGGCAGCAGAGTCCATCCAGCCCTCCCAGGCCGCGGGAGCCGCAGTCAGGTGGAGGCTGTGGCTGGCACCCTTGAGGTGCCATCCAAGAGTCTTTGAAGCAAGGGGGTTACTGTGGTTTTTACATTGGGGTTGGTCTTGGTGGCATGCTAGCAGATGTTGGATGGGGCATCACACAACCTGGTCTAGTGGGAGGGGTCCCTGCCATGGCAGGGGGGTTGGGATGAGATGATCTTTGAGGTCCCTTCCAACCCAATCCATTCTACAATTCCATGATTCTGTGTTATGGGCTAATCAGGAACATCAGTCTGGACTGAGGGAAGAAGAGGGTCTGGAAGCACTGTGAGCATGCAGGAGAGAGGCCTGGCAATCATGGTCTTGCTTGGAGAATGTTCTGTGTGGCAAGTGGGGGGAAAAGCCTGAAACAACAAAACTGCTAGGGATCTGCTTTACTTTTTTTCTTTTTTTTATTTGTATTGTGCCCATCCTGGAGGCATTAGTTTTCAGTTTGGGTTTTCTGTACCTTAGTTTGACTTTGAAGTAGAAGAAGATGCAGGGTACAAGTCACTTGCAGGCTTGGCAGCCAGAATATAGAACCACGGAATTCTCAGGGTTGGAAAGGACCTCAAAGATCATCTAGCTCCAACCCCCCTGCCATGGGCAGGGACACCTCCCACTAGACCAGGTTGCTCAGAGTGCCATCCAGCCTGGCCTTAAAAACTTCCAGGGATGGGGCTTCCACCATGTCTCTGGGCAACCTGTTCCAGTGTCTTACCACCCTCATGGTGAAGAACTTCTTCCTAACGTCTAATCTGAATCTACTCACCTCTGGTTTTGATCCATAATATGCTGAAAAATATGCTTTTGATCCATAATATGCTGAAAGAAGATGCAAGTGACCTGCCAGGATGCTCGTCCTGGGACAGACTGGGTGCCAGCAGCAGAAGCTGGCCATATGCGACCGTCAGAACTGGGAGGTGATGGTTAGGTGCGGTAACTGCTGGCTGAAACCTTGGACGCTGGTGAGCAGATTGGCGAGGCCCAGGGAGGCTGGAGGGGACTGATGTGCCCACCCATAGGCAAAACTGAAATGCTTTCACTTTATTTTCCCCCAACAGAAATGGTGCTGGGTTGACCCAGAGGTTATTTTTCTCCCATTAATAGGATTTCACAAATAAAGCCAGTGTAATTTTGACAGATATATTTCATTAGAACAACCACATGAAACCTGGGGTAACCTGTGCACAGGTTTCAGCTGTGGATGCTTGAGTGTAGCTGTCGTTTTGTGGGGCAGTGCTCTCAAAACCATCCTTCTGATTTCATATTTGTTTCCTACATTTTCCTATGAAGTACTGGAGGATAATGCTTGCATAGCATTCAAAAAAATTAGAAATTCTTGTCATTCTTCAAATGAGCATCAATTAATTTTTGTAAAGTACAGATATAGCTGGTTGAAAACCGGAAACATTTAAAAACTTGAAATTGTTTTTATTTAAAATGTGTAAAGCTGGTTGATATTTCTTTGGATAATTCTAGTTAATTAAAATATTCTGGTTTTGTATCTACAAATATAAATTTAAAACCTTATCTGGTATTTCAAGGAATGCTTGGTTCCAAAGGAAGAACTTCAGGAATAATTTAACTATTTAATCCTAGTATAATACTTTACTAAAGTAAAGTAACTTTTCAAAACAGATGTATTCAAACTAAGTATGAAAGTGACCACGACAGTTTTGCAGTAGGGACACATGAGGCTGGGATACTGAAAGATTTTTAATATTTTTAGATATGGAAATAAGTAATTTGGGGAGTTTTGTTGATTAAATATTCTCAGTTATTTGCTTTCATTAAAAATGAAATAAAACACAAGAAGCTAATTTTTTGTGTGCTGACTCTAACATCTTATTATTAAACTATGCTAGGGAAATTTTAAAGATACAAGCAGGGGAAGAGTTATGTGGGCACCTCCTTGCGAGTGTGTGACAGCATTTTCTTCTGTTATGTATGAATGTCTTTGCTAGTCTTTAAAATGTAATTATTTGGTCAGCTGTGAAACCAGTGTCAGACCACCACCAGGAGGCAGAGCTGCTATGGCAAGACTCATCACCACTCACATGTGCTTACACAATTTTTCACGTAGCAACCATTTAAAATAATTGGTCGCGAGTGCAAGTGCAAATTACAATTGACTTAAGGCAGGGTTATTTTAGAGCAACCAAATTTTGTTTCATCTAGGTTTAGTTAATTTTCAGAAAGGAAATTGTATTTTTTTGGTCCCAGCCCTGCCCAAATCTATGTTTGTGTTTATATTTATTACGGAGTTACTAGGCTAAGTGATTACTTTTTTTGAGACTTGTCACTAGTATAAAATTAAGGCGGTGCAGAGGCACATGCAGTAGTAGGGAAACATTCTTTAGGGGGAGGAACTTCTTGTAGGGAAGAGCTAGAACTCAATTAAAACACTTAATGAGTTATTTTGGTGTTGTCTCATTACCTGCAGTCTTATTGTTTTATGTTTAAAAAGTAGTTAAGAGAATTGCCAGTAACTTTTATAGCAGGGCAAAGTGAGTTCTATGTGCAGAAGTTACTGTAAATTGGCAGACAAGTATGAAATTCATTAACCTTTGATAACTGATTTGTGTATTCGTGATCTGCTGTGTAATTGCTGATTGTGCTGAGGGGTTTCCAAAAGTTCAAGGCCTATAGACTGGGATAGACTGGGATAAGGGTTGCTCCAAAGGGGTAAAAAGGCATTACAGCGTTACAGGTCCAATGTTCACCACCAGAAGGGTCTGCTTAGCAGAATGACCTGCTCACAAGTGACAGTCCTGTTCTCTGCAGAAGATTCTGTACAGTTGTGCTGTGCACATTCTGTGGGATTTGATGCTGTAAATACGTTAAAAGTACAACAGCATTTACAAAAATGAAGTGACATCTGTGTATGCGTTTATAAATGTTACATGGTAATGTTTCCTACTGCTTTATATAAAATACTTCAAATAATATGGTGCTGCCTACTGCCCCTTATTGCCTTTCAGCCCTAACCATTCCATATTTGTGTGAGCTGCACTAAGATACATATTAATTCTTAATACATATTTATTAAATATTAAACGAACTTGTTAAATAATGAGACCAGCCAAAAATAAGTCCTAAGTTCAAGTGAGAGTCCTCAAAAACTTGAGATCAGTCCTTAGAAGACGAGGAAAGTTTGATTGCTGCAACCAAGAAAATCAACCATGTGAAAGTTTGTTTAAAACTTAAGAAAGAAGCCCAGCCTGCACACACAAAACATTGGCATATAGAACTTGGCTATGTGTAGTATTCACTTACTGTCTTTAGATGTTCCATTAGAGCTTTGGTCAATCCTATCACTGTGGCCTTTCGTCAGCTGAGTAGCACCGCTCTCCTTTGGCGGCGACACTTTTATTAGTTGGCTCAGTAGCTTTTTTTGTATCCCCGTAGAAAATGTCCTCATGCTGAAGAGAAATTTGGGGAGGTTTTCGTCCCTTGCTCTTTTCTAAATTGTCCTTGTTGTAGATAAAGTCACTCTAGAGGAGGGTATGACAAAAATGTGAAGGCAAAAAATTTTCAAACATCCTTTAATAAAGAGACCTCTGTGACCCATTAAATGATTCTCCCACCCCATGGTTCTTGTGTCTGCTCCCACTACGTATTTTCTGTTATATAACCTGAAAATTTTATTACTCTGTCCTGTCAGTTCATGACGGTTGTATAGTTCAGCAATGAAACTTTTACCACAGTCAGCTGGGATGTAGATGTACAAAGCCCTGGGCTCTCTCGGCTAACTCCTCTTGAAACTCTCCTACTGCTGCTTAAATGCCCAGACACGTGCTTCAGATTGAAAGTGGAACACAGGCTTTGGTGTGTGTTTGCTTTCCTCATAAAGACTCAGCTCTGCTGTTTCCACCTAAAGTGGTGGAAATTCATAGCCTCATTGACTGCATGTTAGTTTTCCTTTTTAGATGTGAATGAGGGTTTCTTGGAGCATTTGAAGACGTGTCTTTCTTTTATTCTTTTAAACTGCGTCCAAGGTTATAGACTCATAAGGCAGGACAACACGTTATTCAGTTTCTGTGATTAAAATGTGCCTCATGAACAGTGTAACAGTATAACTCTTGATAACTTGCCTCTTTCATGCAATCATGAGGTGAAAAGCGTTATTGACTTCTGTCAAATGGCAATGTTTATGACACCAAAGCACACAAATAAAATTTCTTTGCCATATAGTCAGACACCAGCTTTGATACACTCTCAATGCTCTTCTAACCAGCAACAAAATCCATAAAACCAGGTTCTGTTAACAGTGAACAAACTGAATTTAATTAATAAATGAGATAACAAAAAAAACCAGATTTGATCCAAAATGAAACACCTCCTGGATACCAAACATTATTTTGAATAGCAAAATACTGGCTGGCAAGAGATGCTGTTAATACTGTTGTAATGGTAAAAAACCTAAGATGATAAAATGATGCGCATTTCCATTGCAACACATCTGTGTGCTGGTCTGAGTTAGAACTAATTCTGTTCAGTGATTTTACTTTTCAGCTGAGTCTCCTCTAACTGCACTTTCTGAAGTTAACGGCACATTTTCACACACAGCGTCTGCTTCTAGCAGTGACAACACTCAGTGTTTAGAGTTACGACCAAGGACTGGTGTGCAGACCAAGGTCACTGCTAACTCGTGTGTACCACATCGGGGGGGTGCAGAAAGGGAAAGGCTGCACCTGTGGGGAGGAGCGGCCAGGACAGGTGACCCTACACTGACCACTGAGGTATTCCATCCCATATACGTCATATTCAGTATAAAGCTGAAGGATCATGAGGGTCAAGCTGTCTTCTTCAACGGCCGGCATCCGAGGAGGACCGTCCTCTACTTTTGATCCCAATCCATGTGTTACTGAATCCAGCTCCAGGATCCAGATCCTGAAGCCAGTTCCACTCTGCTGCTGAGTTGAGTCTGGGTCTTCCCCAGTGCCTGCTCCACAGCCTCAGTGGTGACGGTGACGTAATTGCCATCAGGGGAAGTTGGGTTCAGTACTGGTTTTGTATATATTTGTATATATTCCATTTTATTATTATTATTAGTAGTAGTAGTAGTAGTAGTAGTAGTAGTATTAAAGCTGTTTTAATTTTCTTTTCTAATCCATAAGTCTCTCTTCCTCATTCCCTTTCTCTTCACCTTTGGGGGGGGGAGAGGGGTTAACAGACAGCATCTGTTATAGGTCTAGTGGATGGCCCTGGCCTTAAACCTTAACAATCTGTTTACAAAAACAGATATTCTGATGTACAACAGAAGACTTTCCCTGTCTTGTATTAGCATGCAAAGCACAAAGGATGTGAAGAAAGCCAAAACAAAAAAAAGTACGTTCCTGTAATTCTTACCAAAATTAAAACAAAGTAAGACCCTTCCTGTATTTATTAAAACCTGTAAAGCAGAAAATCTCTCAGCAGGTTTATTACAGAGGATGTTTTCAATAGATAACCAGCCTTTACTGCAAATATTTAATCATGTTCAGAGCAAATTCTTGCTGTGTTTGTTCCGAGTACAGCTCCATCTCAATTTGTACAAACTTCGGGTACTATGACTTGGGTAATATTGTCAGTTTAGTACTGGCATAAAGGTACTAGTAATGGTGGTACATCTGAAACGGTGACCCTTTCACTGGGAAAAAAGGAATGTTACCTCCAAGTAAAACAAAAATGAAGGTAACTGAGTATCTCTAAGGTACAGGTCAAAATATGAAATTGAGAATTCAGAAAAAAAAAAAAAATAGCCCAGGTCCTAATACTTGTGAGGAATTATATAAGGAAAGTAAGGGGGTTTGTACCCGCAACTATCAAATGCATGTAATTTCCCACTGAATTTGGTGACCATTTTTAGATTTCATGCAACTCGCATATGAAGACAAAAGCATCCTTGCATTTCTGCCGTGTTTTATCTGTGCTGTGAGACCATTTGGCGCCATCACACGGTACTGCTTTCTTTAAAGACTTTCCTTTTTTCCCCAGCATTTGGTGAGAATGGATCACAATATGTGCTAGTCTGATCTGGAATTCCACTGACACTCCCTCATCTTGTTCTTTTAGACTGTGTGATCCAGACTAGGACTGTAATTGACTTCTTAACTGTCTGTAAGAATTGCAGCATGTAGCCAAACCAAGCAGTCTTAAGTGTTGCAGCAGCAAAGCCAATGCAGGTGAAAACTTTACCAAGATTTCAGCTGCCACAATTTGGCTGGTTTGCAGCAGAACGGAATCCTGATCAATGGCTTAGACATGGATCATGTAGCTAGTTTATTTTTAAATATGAATTTTGGTGAGAGTATGTTGGTATAGCTAAGTAAGTCAGTGAGTAATTGCTCTTAATGTGTTTCTTTTGAATTCTGTTCCTTATGAAACATTGCTTGTATGGCTGGTTGCCTGGGTGCTCTGGGTCAGAGCAACTGCTGCCTCTGGAGAAAGCCGTTTGCATTGCAAGTGTTCATGCAAAGGGCTTGTCCGAAGGTACGAATCTTAAGTGGTTGTTGATGGAAGAGTTGCTTCTGCTGATCAGCTAGGTGATTGCAAGACTTCTCTTTACTCTAGGCTTTGTGAAACTTGAATCACACAGCAAATCATAGACTCATGAAGGTTGGCAAAGACCTCTAAGATCATCACATCCAACCACCGACCCAACACTACCATGACCACTTAACCATGTCCTGAGGAAGAGCAGGGAGAGGCCAGTATGTGAAATAAGTGTGTGCTTAGTACACTAACATTTTTAACTCATGGGAACCAGCAAGGGCCTTCACTGCAACACCCGTACCCAAGGGATGTGTTGTCCTGCACAGCTGTTTAGGCACAAGAGGATCAATGGAGCAGTGCCTGGAACAGCAGCAGATCTCTCTGGGAGTGCTGTGCCTGAGGGGCTGGGTAGATTTCTTATGTGGAATGCTCTATTTGAATGTAAGATGCAATTGCATTAAGTCTGAGTCTCTTCCTTTGCTGCTGTAGGAACAGTATCATGTAGCCCTTATCATCAACCTCTCATGTTCCCTATTAAAAAATAGGAGAGTTTACTGCCATTAAGATGATACACAGTAGCTTGATGTGATTAGTCTTCTTTTAATTTCTAGGCTGCTTTCCCCCACTTCTTCCAGTGCAAACAATGCCAGTGAACACAAAAAGTTTTTCCCTTGTTTAGTGTTTATACCCTCAGTTTATTTTTGGAAGGTAGCCATATCCTTTTACTCTCCCTTTTGTTAGACTGGAATGTCTGTGCAAGAGATAAATTCTTGAAACATTTCTATTGTTTGAATGTTTTAGGTAATAACTAACCTACTTAAGTGAGAATTTCGATATTCTGTGTATTTATCATATTAGCTGTAACTGATTAATTTTTACAATACACACCTTCACACTTCACTAAAACCATGGAAGAATGTGTTTTGATACCAATGACTGTGGACCCCAACATGGTCTCACACCAGACTAATATTATGACTAAGACTAGACTCTGGAATTATAGGAAAAGAATATTGCTTCAGTAAAACATTGCAGTTTTTCCAGAGTAATTGAAAAGTGTACTTGCAGTGTGAGTTTCAGTTTATTTCCCTTGGATTCACTTCAAATACAGGATGCCAAGTCTCTGAATAAAAACTAAACGAAAATTGCTGTTTCTTAGTTTTGAAAAGACGTGCTGTCCCTTGTCTCATTGGGTTCAGCAAGAGGAAGTGCAAAGTCCTGCACCTGGGGGGGAAGAACCCTGTGCACCAGTACGTGCTGGGAGTCACCCAGCCTGGGGGAATCTTTGTAGAAAAAGACCTGGCGGTGCTGGTGAACACCAAGTCAAACATGAGCCAGCAGTGTGCCCTTGTGACAAAGAAGGCTAACAGTGTACTTGGCTGCATTAGATGAAGTGTTGCCAGCAGGTTGAAGGAAGTGATCCTTCCCCTCTGCTCGGCACTGGTGAAGCCACATCTGGAGTGCTGGATCCCATTCTGGGCTCCCCAGTACAAGAGGGACATGGACATACTGGAGAGAGTCCTGCAAAGGGCCGCAAAGATGATTAGTGACCTGGAGCATCTCTCCTATGAGGAATGGTTGAGAGCTGGGGCTGTTCAGCCCAGTGAAAAGAAGACTCAGAGTAATCTCATCCATGTGTACAAATACCTGGAGGGAGGGTGCAAAGAGGATGGAGCTAGGCTTTTCTCAGTGGTGTCTGGTGACTGGGCCAGAGGCAATGGGCACAAACTGCAACACAGGAGGTTCCCTCTGAACACAATATGGCTAGAGCCATATCTGCAGTCCTGTCAGGAGCTGCAAGACACACACAGTACAGGTAACTTTGATACAATTTGCTTCAGTTTCCATACCATGTTGGTTTTAGTGCTGCCTGGTAATGGTGCTGGGTAAGCAAGGAGATTTTTCTGTCTCTGAAAGGTGGGGTTTTTTCCAGTTCACTTGGAGCATGAAACTTGTGTTTCCAACCAGGCTTGTCAAGTTGTGTGTTTCATGATAGGTATGGCAAAGGGATTCTGCTGCTTGTTCTACAGGGGAAAAACATGTTACATCCTGTGCTAAATGGTCTGGAAATTCAGTAACAAGATTGCTAGATGATCTCCAGAACACCAAACTATTGCTGAGCAATCTGCGATACTCAGGTCAATAAGTTGTGGCCGGACAACAGATTCTGAGAAGGGACTGACAATTTGCAGTGTTACTGTAGAACAGGCACCTAATGCGATTGAGTGTAGTGATCAGCATAGGGTGGCGAGTGACAAGTCAAAACCAGTTCTGCAGAAGAAAAATGTCTGCAAAGAATAGTGGATGACAAAGTGAATGTGAGTTAGCGACACCCTGATATTTAGGGGCAGAGGAAAGACAAACGTCATAGTGGCTGTGGAAACAGGAATACAGTTGACAAGATGAGAAGTAACACTTCATGGTGGGAAGGGCGAGGGCAGACGTAGTAACAGTCTTCAGGAACATCAAACATAGCTGTAAGGTTGAGCAGATGTAGTCTCTTTGAGGAGATTAATTTGACAGTATGGTACAGTGTGAAATGGCAACGGAATAGATCGTCATCACTGGAGGCCCTTGAGCACAAGTTATCTCTCAGGAATGACACAGAGAGTTGATCCCGCAGTGGGAAAAAAAGAATCTACATGGTCCTAAGAAATATCTGAGCTCTGTGTTCAGTTGAGTTCGTTACTTCAATGATCTTGTTTTGTTATTTTATGTGCAACGGATTGTGGATTTAAAAAACTTGTAGGATGTTAAAAAAACCCCACATTTGATGAGCATCTTAAGAGATTACTATTTTGTTGACATGAATGATACTGCTAGAAGTACACATCACCATCAGTTTTTCCGGAGTGGTGGTGTAAATGACAACAATCTTATGATGTACTGGTTTTTTATAGGAACTAGGTGGTATTTAAAATATTTATATCCCCCGCTGGAGTATTTAGTGTGGC
Organism: Eurystomus gularis; assembly: GCA_013400335.1. Classification (NCBI taxonomy): domain Eukaryota; kingdom Metazoa; phylum Chordata; class Aves; order Coraciiformes; family Coraciidae; genus Eurystomus; species Eurystomus gularis. The sequence continues at coordinate 6,522 of VZZY01024871.1, read as the reverse complement.
TGTCGTAACATTTGTATAAGTCAGAGCTCAGAGTATTCAATTTTAAATGAATACCAAAGGATTATTCAGTTAATATATTACATTTACATAGTGCTAGTTTGCATGGTTCTAGAAGCAAAGATGACTGAGCTTTGGGTTTGTGTTACTTCTACAATGTGAAAGACCTGAAAAGGGGACACTTGATGAGAAATGGTGTGTGATTGTCACCTCCCAAGTATAGGAAAACAGTACAGAGTCACAAATACTTAAGCAGAAAACAAAAATATTTTAAGTGATGGTCTGTTCAGAGCTGGGTGCTCTCTACATTCAATTCTAACAGCATGTAAGCATCAGTAGAGAACAATGTTTGATAGTCCAGTGCTTCATGTATGTGTTATGGAGCAAACCCATTTGCTTCCTTGTGATTTTTGCAGTCTCGTACATGGGCTTGTTGCCCATATACTCTAAGTGCTAGAGCAGAGTAGTAAGTATTTTTCTGGGTTAAAATACATGTTGCATAAATCTACTGGTGTTTTACTGATTGTAGTTTTAGACTACTGAGTCTGCATTTATATTCCAGAAGTAATGGTCTTTTTGTTATTTCAAAGAAACTGAGCAGTAGAGTTGATTGATTAAAATAGAATTGTAGCTGAAAAAGATAAGCTAAATAGCAGAAATCACTCCAAAGCCCAATGTGTCCTTCCCATTGCTACTCTGGAAAGAAATGCCATATATTAAAATATTGAGAGCACATGGTTGTTATGTGTAATTTGGCAAACAGCTAGAATCACTAGACTCACCATATACTCAACCTTCAGCTGCTGCCAAGAAGAGACTAATAAAAGGAACAGAAATATGATGGATGAAGAGGCTGGAAGTGGAGATGATACGGTAAACACCAGTAAAGAGAATCAGTTTTTCCTAGTCACACATGTGAACTTGACCCCACATATCAGAAATGCCATATACTGATCAGAGCTTTGAAATTTTGCATATTCTTAGAAAAAGCCATGATAGCTCTAAAAAGTAGCATGACCAGCAGAGCTGATTCCTCCCTTCTACTCCACCCTTGCAAGACTGCACCTGGAGTACTGTGTCCAGCTCTGGGGGCCCCAACCTAGTAAAGACATGGACCTCTGAGAGTGGGTCCAGAGGAGGGTCACAAAAATGGTCAAAGGGCTGCCACTGCTCCAATGAAGAAAGGCCAAGAGAGTTGGGATTGTTCAGCTTGGGAAAGAGAAGGCTGGCCACCAGCCACAGCTGAATGGGGAGGCCAGCAGTGTGGAGGGAAGCCAGGAGTGTGGAGGGAGTCCAGGCGTCAGACCATTGGTGGGAAGCTGTGATTAATCTCCGGGTGGAGAGTGTGGAGCTGTGCTTAATCTGTGTGTGGAGTGCTGGGAGCTGTGGTTAATCCAGAGCCAAGTGCTGAGGAGCACAGTGAGTGTTGAGCAGAGGAGCTGAAGAGCAGCGGGGAGATGCCAATGGGCATCAGTCATGCTCCACAGGCAGGAAGCCAGAGTCTGCAGGGGAAGCATACATTGGTGGCTCTGCCTTGTATTGCCTGTGCCCTGCCCGAAAGGCACAGAGAGCTCAGGCACCCTGTATGTGATGTAACCACCATGTTTATGTGTACAGGGGAGGTTTGTGTTGGTATTGGCTACCACCATGTCCCAGCCCTGTTTCATGGGGCTGGGGAGAGGGTCAGCAGCAGCAGCAGCACTTGCTATTGTCAGGCTGAAGCCCCATCTCGCAAATACCATGGGCCCATCTCTAGCTTCACCAATACAGACCAGCCATGCTACCGTGCCCCACAGCACAGTATCTGGCTGTGCTCCTGCCCAGGACATGGTGGCCCTGTGGTGTGACAGTGCCTCCAGAAGTGTAGAAGGGCTGCTGGCCAGCCTGCTCCTCAGCCTTTCTAGTGAAGCCCAACCTCTGCGTGATGCTGGCCAGGTGCTGCTCTGCTCCTGTCACAGTAGGTGAGAAGCAGCAGCAGTGGAGAGGGGAGAGGCAGTTGCTTGCTGTTGAGACAAGAGGGGTGGTGGAGGGGCCTGCCCTATGCAGAAGATCTCCTCGTGTACCATGGGACCTGTATAGACTGAGTGCACTGCATGGGTCGAGTTTGACTAAAACCCTTTATTGGTGAAAGCGTTTTCTCAGGAGAGGCGTCCTGCTGGGTCACAGCTGGGCACAAGAGCACTGGCAGCAGCACCAGCATCATCAAGTTCCTTGTTCCTTTCTCCTTGAGCCCCACAAAGTGAGGTGCTGTGTGAGAAGGGCCTGTGGCAGGACAGTGTCTGCTGCGCTGGTCCTCAGCTCGGCCTCCCATGGCCGTGTCCTTCAAAAGAGCAGGACGCTGCGAATGCTGAAGAGTGGAAAGGAAGGGAGGAGTTAGAGGTGCTGTGGCTGGGAGTGTTCAGGAGCAGGCAGCGGGACAGGCAGATGTGCCTGAGGACTGGCCGCTTGCTTTCTCATCCAGCCTCTTCCTAACTCGGCTGCGTGAGACGTGCAGCCACGGGGCAGCCTTCAAAACCCTGCTGAAGGGAACCCAGAGGAGCTAAGGCAGCTTGGCCCTCTCCAAAGCTCTTGTGCCGCTGCTGGAAGATACGGCCTTCCTTTCCTTGGCTTTTATGCTGTTGTGGCCAAGGATGCCCCTTACTCCTGGTTCTCCATTGCCTGTCCTGTGCTTTCAAACAGCGCTCTGAGCTGTGGTGTCTGAGGGCCTGTGCTGGCTCCAGCGCAGCACCGGGGCCACGAGATCTCTGCTGAGCTGAGCCATGAGCAGGAGGGCTCCCTGTGCTGAGCATGGGCTCTTCCCTGCAGATCCTCCTGACACTCGGCTCTGGTGCTTGCCTCCTTTTGAGGCATTGGGCTTGGAAGCTTGTTGAGAAGGCAGTATTGCGTGCTCTGCCTGCCAGAGTGTTTGGGCTGTTTGAATGTAGGTGGAGGTGGCGTTTGCTGCACCTGGCTCCTGCTAGTCAGGGTCTCACCTTTTTCCTGCACGTAACAACTCAAATCCCTCGTTGACTTTGGCGATGGGCAGCGTGTGTGTGATCAGCAAGTCTGAGTTGAATTTCTTCTCCATATAGCTGGAGACTAGTTTGGGGAGAGAATCTCTCATCTTCCAACCTAGAAAGGGGAGAAAGCACCTGCAGTGAGTAACTGGAGAAATGCTCTTTTGGTAAGGTAGTATTGCTGTGAGGGGCAGGACTGAATTGCCACAACTGGTGCCTTTCTCTTGTGAGAAATTTTCCTTTCCTTGAGCTGGCAGTGGGTTAGCAGAGGCAGATGTGTGCGTTGGACTGTGCAAAACAGTTAGAGATTTATCAGCAGGTTTCATGGCTACGTACACAGTGGAAATGCAGCGCACCTCTTCGGTTGTGTGTTTCTGGAAAACCCTCACGAGGAGGCTTCCTGGGGACATTGCCAAGCTTACACTATTGTTAGTGACCAAGAGCTTAGTGAAGGAAGACTGTGAGGAAAAGTGTCTTTTGTCCTACAGCTGAGGACACTGCTCAGGTGGGAAAACTGATTTCCAAGGAGTGAGTTATTCCTATGCCCTGAAGGGCATGTGTTCCCCAGACATTTGGAAACAACTGTGAAAGGAAAAGGCAGAAAGGCCAAAAATGTTTCCTAAGTTTCATACCTCCAAGCAGAGTCCCCTTCCATGTACGCCCAGACAGCACAAGCATAGGATCAAGAGGAATCACTGAACCAGAAGCCAGTTCCCCAACCATGATGCAGACACCAGTGCTCATGTTGCAAGAAGCCAGGGCAGCAGTCTGATGGGACAGGGAGGTGAATTAGAGAACATGCTGAGGAGATGATTTTCAGAAGAACGTTCCTTCTGTGCACTCATCTGCCCCTCCCTGGTAATCTGAAAACACACAGTCCCTCATGCAGCAGACACGGAGAGCGCAGTGCCTGTTTTGAGACTTGGGCATTGTTTTCTCCCAAAGACAGTGGACTGCAAGGAACTGCCCACTGGGGTGAATTTTGCCCTGACAGGAGCCTGTGAATGAGCCGGGAGGGAGGACACGTGCTGAAATGCCACCTACCATGGTATCTGCATGCCCAATGGCCTCAAAGGAGTAGTCCACACCATGGCCGGTCATGTCAGTGAGCACCTCCTGGATGGGCTTCTTGAAGTCTTGAGGATTGATGCAGTCGGTGGCTCCCAGCTCCCTGGCCTTGGCAAATTTGTCCTTGTTGATATCAACGGCAATGATGCGGGAAGCTCCAGCTGCCTTGCAGCCCATGACAACAGAAAGGCCAACTCCTCCAAGGCCAAAGATGGCGCAGGAGGAGCCTGGTTTTACCTGCACAAACAACATGGTGGGGCCCCTGTGAGTCTCCAGCGTGAGAAGGAGGTTTCTGTTGCACAGGGTTGGTGAGGGTGCAAGGTCGGCCGTGGGGTTCTTGTGCTCGATGTGCCTGAATACCAACCTTGGCGGTGTTGATGGCAGCCCCGTAGCCTGTGGAAAACCCACAGCCGAGCAAGCAGACTTTGTCCAGAGGTGCAGCAGCATCTATCTTGACAACAGCGTACTCTGGGATCACGGTGTATTCTGCAAAGGTGCTGACCCACAGGAAGTGGTGGATCTGCTTCCCTTTGCAAGTGAACCGGCTGGTCTTGTCAGGCAGCAAGTTTTGTGATTCAGAGAAGCTGTTGGGAGAGCCCAAGCATGGTTTTTTTCCTCAATTAAAGTACCTATGGGGGTTGTGAGACTTGAGAGACAGTCTACCCCATTGAGGTATGGGGGAAGGTGAAGCAAACTCACTGGGTCTTGAGACAGTAGTTGGACTCAGGATTCAGGCAGAAGCTGCATTCCCCACACTGAGGAAGGCAAACAGGCATGACTTTGTCACCTGGAGTAACACACATCTCATGTTAGGATACTCTCCCTGGGCAGGCCCTGAAGATGCTGCCTATTGGAGATCTGAATCCTGGATGTGCATTTGTCTGTATCTGTTACCTGGTTTCACAGAGGTCACTCCTTCTCCAATGCTTTCCACAATCCCAGCTCCTTCGTGGCCTGGGATAACTGGGAAATCCGCATTGGGAAAGAAACCTTGCAAAAGGTTTTCGTCTGTGCCACAGATACCAGCGGCCACAATCTGTTTGGAGAGGAAAGAGTAGACAATCTGGGCTCTGTTTAACTCAGATTATGGAAGTAATTTTTGCAGGGTTGTTATGAGTCCCACCCCATGGCAGCACAGTGTGCCCTGGTGGGGCTTTCCCCCTCTGCTCACACACAATACTTCATGTGTCCTTCCTCTGCACTGTGCTGTAGGAGCTGGAGATTCATCTGTGTAGTGTCTTTGGCCCCCCAGTTTCTGGGAATGGGAAATCCCAGGTGGTCATGTATGAATAGCCTGGCAGAAGTGGATCAGGAGCTGGACTGCTTAGCATGTTTTTCTTCACTACTTGGTTGTTTTCAGATAGCATCATCTGTAAACATTTTAACCTGACATTTTTGGGGGAAGAGGTGTTGTTTTGTCCATGTATCACTTTCTCAGCTCTGCCTCCCCCTTCACAGTCTCTTATAAGAAAGGTAGGGAAAATGCTATTTTGAGGGAGAGGGCACAGCAGGGCTGCTGCCCATGGTGGGAAGAGGCAGGAGCCAAGGGTGATCACAGCACAGGCCGTGTCCTCAGGGATCAGGACCTCGTCCTACAGCACCTGAACACAGTAGGCAGAGCTGCATGCTGGTAAGAGGGTTTGTAGACAGTCCCAAGCCAGCGATAAACCAAGGGAGGTCCAGGCAGAGTGACAGGAGTCAGAGCTGGAGGTGGGACTGGAGAAGAGGCCACAGAGTGGATCCCAGGAGTCTTTCCAGGAGAGAGGGCTGGAGACAGGAATTCCTACACCACATGTTAGGCAAGGACTAATCTGAAAGGGAGGTCCTGGCAGGTGGTGCATGAGTTGGGGTTACAGGTAAGGCTGCTCTGCCCAGTTAAAGCTTACGGGAGGGTGCAGATCCGTGACAGGCATATTCAAGGTATAAGCATGAGAAGAGCAACTCACGCAAGAGAGAAAAAAAAATAGTGAAACATTGTGGTTTTACCTTGATACGGACTTCACCTGCCTTTGGAGGTGCAACCTCCACCTCCTCAAGAGAGAGCGGTTTTCCCACGGCCCAGGCAACAGCAGCTCTGCATCTGATGACCTGGAAGCAACAGAGAAGAGAATGCTGCATGGGAGCATTTGCCTTTGGTGCACGGCTTGGGAGGGTCATCCTACAGTCACCGAAAGCAGAGCTACAGAAACTCGGTAGTCCGCAGCTGTACGCAAAGCCAGGTGCTGTTCAGTGAACACTGGCCTAGTTTTAGGTCTGAGAAAACACCGTTTGAGCTTTGTCACATAAAGAGTTTGAGGTACACCCTTAGGAAATCATTGGGTTTTTAAAGGCTTTTGTGGCTTTTTCACAGTCTCATCCTATACTAAAGGACAGACTGTGCTCTGATGAGTAGTGTGGACCCTACCCAGTAGAAATTCTTCTTAAGAACTTTGCTGTTGGTCTTGTAAGGTACTGGTCTGAA
>VZZY01024870.1:80516-195859 GCA_013400335.1 Eurystomus gularis | reverse complement strand
ATCCCATCTCAGTGCCTTGCTGATGAGTGAATTCATGCCAGAGTTCAGTCTTATAATGTGATAACTTTGGTGATAATGTGAGAACAGCAGTTCTCCGGTAAGAACAAAATTAACTGAAGAGAGAATAGGCACTTGGGCAGCTGCTTGAGCAGCTTCGTAGCTGTCTGCAGAACCATTAAAAGCATGGCCATGAGATTTGTCATCCTATGTGTGTGCAATACATTTCTCACTGAAATACATGTTTGTTATCATGCTGCTTCCCACAAAACAGAGAACACTGCAGTGTTGCACATCAGTTCCTCACAGGAGGAGAAACCAACTGTATAATAGCTCTCCATGTAAATAATTTATTTCATTATATACTCAATCCGAACATAAATAGTTATGAAAGGCACCCAGGCAGTCTCTTTTTCCAGGAATTCTGACATAAGCCTGGCTATCCAGTGCCAAGAAATGTCTTCCTACACCAAGAACTGACTGGAGAGGATGATGATAAAGACACTTTCCTGTGGCCAAGTTTCCCCAGGAAAAAGGCTAGGATTGTGTGTTTTTAATGATATACATAACTCCTGCACCAAAAAATCTCATCCCCAAGGTGTTGTTGGCACCAGCTGTGCTAGCAGCTAAACAGGGTGAGGATACAGGCTGGAGAAATGCCCTTAGGACCAGAGAATGGGCCTTGCTCTTCTAGCAGTAATTTATTGGAACAAAGATGGATTTTATGACCATATACATTCAAATTCCAGTCATAGTATTCCTAGGACAGCACAGGTACCGCAAGGTGGATCCTGAGTAATTGGTCTGGCCAGATGGATAAGAGACACTTAGGTGGCAAGATGAAGGGATATCTAAGGTGAGATGGGAAAAAATGGAAGAAGAGAGAATTTGGAGGTTAATAGGGAGGAGAGATGAGAGACAAAACAGAAGCAGTAGCAATAATAGTCCATTTCTGTTTTCCATCCTCTTCAGTCTGTTTCCTAAAGGCAATCCTACAGCCACCCACCTTCCTCTGCCTTCCTACCCTGTACCAAAGCAAGACTGTTCAATTTCTCTTGTGACTGCAACCAATAATTTTTTTCACTGTTACCTTTCCACTATTTTATTATTGGGTGCAACTTCAAGCCAGAGTCAGCAGCCTCACTGAGAAACGGATCTTAGTCCAGTGCCCTCAATGGCCCTTCCTCCAGTGCACAGTCCAGTGATTTTCACCTTGGCTGGACAAGTTGGGTCATTTTGCTGCAGGATAGAACACAGCTGAATTTCGGCAGGCAGTTGTGTTTTGTACTTCTCAGCTTCTTCTGTCCTAATTCATGTGAAAATTTATTGTTTGTCAAAACTCAAGGAAAAAGCACATTTAAAAGCTTTTACTTTCAAGTGATTTTCACTACAGTGACGTACAACACAATGAAGGACAAATTAGATGAATTTCCATGGCTAAGCATAATGTGTATGTTCCTTGTAGACCAGCTCCAACCAACTCGGGAACATGTTTGCTCTTCAGGTAAACATAGTATTTAGGTATGAAAAATAAAGATATTGCATCCATACCACTAGTACAGTAGACACCATTATTGCTTTTCTGGTTGTACTGTCATCCGGAGAAAAATATAACTCTGTATCATTAACCAGATCATAAGTTAAATTGGAAACCAAATGTTCATTAAACTTTGTTATCATTCTGCAGTTGGATAGCCTTTGTCTTTCTGTAACCCATACTGTCTTGCAGTTTCTAATAATTCATTTAGAGTCAAATTTCTTAATAAGTAATATACTGAGATGCAAATCTGTAGCTTTGCTTTGATTAAGAGTTCCAACAGTGCATTGGCAGAAACTTCCTGAAAAAAAAAGGAATCTATCTTTATATTCCACACTAGGTGCAGAAGAGTGGAAAATCAAATCACTAACAACAGTTTTATTAATTTTAATGTGATAAAGTCAAATCCATTATTCTAATTTGAAATCATTACAGTGATTCCTTCTGAATTCCCTCTGAATCTCCTTCTTCATAAGACTTCCTAGCAAATGTGCCAAGCTCTTTCATTAGCACAAATTAGAGCAAATGCAAGGATTTGTACTTCAATAAATTTTCAAGGATGCATGAAATTGCATGGCCAATAATTGTAGCTAGCTCAGTTATTTCAGCAATTATACTGTGTGCAGAGGAAATTAAAGTAAACCATTGCAAACTCTGAACTTGACAGTTTTCCACGAACAAAGCAGAATCCTGCTATGCTCAAATGAAGGCCCTCAAGAGAAAAACCCTGGTAATTTTTCTTCCTTTTTTTTTTTTTTTTTTGTGATCTGGACCTCATACACCATGCAGGGGCACAAGCTTACCTCTGGCTCAGATTTCCATGAGGCATCACCTCTTATCTCTGTAAAACCATGAGTCATTGAGGGACTTTTAGAGGTTCTACAATAGTTTTCAGAAAGTTGGAATTTCTATGGCCTCAGACAGTATATTTTTATTCTGTTCTCCCGAGTTTTTGAGCAGAGTATTGTTCTTCACTCTGCATCATTGCTGGCTGTGTACTGCTGATACTAACTGTTAAACAGCTGCTGTGTTCCACTAGAGAGCTTCTCTTTTATTGCAATATGACTGAAACACAAATCCTTACAATTAACAAACAAATTTGAATAACAAGGAACCAACAGATGAAAACACCCAAATTAGCCAGAGAAATAAGTGCAAGCAGGGACTGCAAACCCACTGTACAAAAGCAACTAAACCTGCTCATTCATCACCTGGCAGACTCAGGTTCAGATCAGAGAAGTTCCCATGTGCAAAATGCTGGTTCAGTGGCAGAGCCCAGATTTGTCAGACATATTTCTTGCAGCACCCACGATTCTGCTCTGCGTCCCAAAACAGCCAGTGAGCCCACCATCTGCCTGCATGCTAACCTGTCAGCCAGGCAGAGCAATTCGGGTGGGCAATGAGTGATATTCACATGTGTCCTCATGTCTCTGGACTGGTGGAAGTGTTCCCTGTAGCTGTAGACACAGACTCAAATGCAATCTGAAACAGTCTCAAAGGACTCTAATTATTCTACGTGCCTACAGCTCAAGTCAGGGACACAGTATGTAGGCATTGATAATGAACCAGTTAGCTGAATCTCTGACGCAAACCAGCCCTTGTGGTTGCAGAAAAAAAGCAGTATCAGAGAGAAGAAAAAGTAAATCTGAAAAAAAAAAAGGGTACCCAACAAATATAGTGTGTAAATTGTCAGGGAAGCATCACTTCATCCCAAAATACTCACTGAAATTGAAACAAGAGTTACCTTAACATGGACTTCAGCCTACCTAATTACCTTACCCTCAATTGCCTGACAGAACTGCAAATTTCAGAGGATACTACATATCCTCAGTGACCACAGCGATCTTCAGATGTTCAGAGAGAGAATAAAATCAGAGGCCATGGAGTAAGGATCATGTACGGCTGACTTGGACATGGAGGCTGAGAGTGTGCAGGAAGGTTTGCTGGGGACAGGCTTGGTGAGGCCAGCAATGAGAAGACAGGGTCAGCAGGGCTGAGGGAGTGAAAAAGGCAAAAGATAGAGGTGAGTGATGTGAGAAGAGTAGTTACATGCTGATCTACAGGGTTTAACAAGTGTGCTAGACAGCTCCATTTCCCAAAATACCCAGCCTCTCCTTTTCTAGGACTGTAACCGGCCACACCATTAGGGATAGAGAAAATTAAGTTTGACATTAAGTTAAGCATTGTTTGCTGTTGTGGTGGCTTAACCTTGGCTGAGCACCAGGTGCCCAGCAATCTGCTCTATCAGCCCCCTCTTTTCTCTCCCTCCTTAGGTAGGGCAAATAGGGAAGAAACATAAGATGGAAAAAAAACCCTTGTTGGTAAAACCAAAAGCAGTCCAATGAAAACAAAGCAACACCAAGAAAGGCCACATGCGGAAGTGAAGAAACCAAAGATTTATTCTCTACTTCCCATCAGCAGACAATGTCTGGCCCCTTCCCAGGAAGCAGGGCTCCAAGACTCATAGGTTGCTCTGGAGGACAACAGAATGCCCCTCCCCCCATATGATGAGCCGACACCATATGGTATGAAATATCCCTTTTGGTCAGTTCAGGTCAGCCAGTGTCCTGGCTGTGTCTCTTCCCGAGATCTTGCCCACCCCATCCCACTGTGGGGGGTATGTTGGAGAGACAGTCTTGGTGCTGTGCAAGCACTGCTCAGCAGTAGCCAGAACACAGGTGTGTTATCAACATCCTTCTAGCTCCCAGTGCAAAAACACCACACCATGAGCGCTGCTATAGGGAAAATCAGCTCCAGCTCAGCCAGACCCAATACAGCTGTTAGTGTGGTTTATTCAGTGTCCTATTCATTCAAAAATTATCTAGTGCATAGGGCAAGCACTGCACCATGGATTATTCTATCAGAGGAATGCCCCGTCTACACCATCATGCTTGCACCTATTGTACACTCCCTTCTGTATTTGGTATCATGTCCCTTGCTGAAATAAATTATTTTTTTTAAAGCTGAACAATATTTGCTTGAAAAACAATGAGCAGGTCTAAATGAAAGTATGTAAAAACTCGTACCTTGACAAGGAAATAATTTGTGCAAATCTACTTTCACAAGTGCCCCAAAATCCACTTTTCTTTGCAATAACTTAGCATTTTGCTCAGGTGATGCTCTTGTACAGCAACTCTATAAAGATAAATTAACTTTTCTGCTAAGTGATTTATTGTCTCCACACTGATGCTACATTTTATAATGGATGGAATTAGGATTAAGATAAGGTTATGTATAGCTGCCAACAGTGCTTGGCGTTAAGTACCAGTTTGTCCCACCTCTGTACATCAAACCTAGTATTTTAAAATGTAATTAATATCTGTCTCATTATTAACTGCTAACATTGATATCAAAGGAAACAAACTCAGAGTTAAGATGAAAAATTATTCTGCAATGATTTCATTAACATTTCTTTTTTCTTGTTTATGGACCAAAGCCTAAAGGACTTCCTCAAAAAATACTTTGCCAGAATATAGAACATGCATCTCAGTACTTGACCTTGTGTCTATGGCCTTCATAATTACAGACAATTAGTAATGTGATTAAGACTTATCTTTCAGAAAGCAACATTACTACTTGGCAATCTGGCCTTCAAGAACCTGTTCTCCAATTTTCTTGGAAGATTGCAAGTCACATTAAGTGCTGATATCTAGTCTTTTAAACATATTATGGTAGAAATCAAGTAGTGTAATTAAGGCTTCTCCAAAAGTGCTGAACCTGCAGAGGTCATTCCTTTGACATCTTTGTAGGTCTGGCTCATGCTCTGGGTATCTTCTTCTCTCGTACAATCCTTCTAAAATTTACTACTGCATCCCAATGTTGCTATCTTGAGTGGAAGAAGGTAATACACTATGCTTAATAGAACACTCTTTCTGTTCAGACCGTTTCTATAATGATAACCATACTGAGAGTCCTGACCTAGAACAGATCTGGGAACTATCAAACAAATATGTTTTCAAAAAAACCCAAACAATAAAAAGTGCACTCCATTACTATGTGTTTCAGTTTTCTTTTCTTCTAGTAGTGAATCTTCTTTCATGTTAATCCATGGATCCTGCTGTTTTAACTTTTTGAAATTATCTTCTATTACACGCTGCATATTTGTTCCCTACATGTCTGCAGGAGATTTGTACATGGAGTGAATGACAAATGCAAGAAAAAGGAGATAAACAGCATGGATTAGGGAAGACGATTTCATTCTAGACAATTTCTAACAGAGCCTACAGTAATTGTAAGCCTTGTAAATAAGTTTATAAAACTTTGAATTTAAGAGCAATGCATATCACTCTGTTGATGACAAATGACAGAGAAGTATGCAGTAACCTTGCCCTCCCATATGAGAAAATTCCCTTTTGGTGCCAGCTGAAAGGCTTCAATAATTTAAAAAATGGAAAATGTATAGAAAAAAGGGGTTAACACCACAAAAAGTACTTAGCTTTTTCAAGATGTAAGGCCTCTAGATATCTGAGATAGAAGAGAGTGATTGTAATAATAGGTGGACTGATTTGTCCTAACACAAGCAGTTAGTGAGTGGATTCAGTTCCATGTTTGCATGAAGTGTCTACATAAAATAGGCCAATTCAGTTGCCTAAACATTAGGATCTGCTGCTGTCTGAGGTGCCTGAGGTTATTCCCCATGTTTTCTTACTGCCCTTCCAGAAAGACACACAGGTTCTGTAAACCACACGTCCTGCTGTCATTCATACATGGAAATTTTGGACAGCCTAGGACATCTCAGAAAAAAATAAATGCCCATTTTTTGGCACCTGAATTTCACTTTAGATGTACACATCTAAGCTAAGTGCCCAAGTTTCCATTGCAGTCAATGGAGAGTTGGTTAATGCAACCAGTAAGGCTTAGAAAACTACTTAGCTGTAGTACACCTAAGAGATGTCTGTTTTGAGGTGAACTGAACCTCTCTTGTAGCTCCAGTGGATGCACTGACTTCACTTCTAAGGACTAGCACTGGACCTGACATAGCTAGTTCTGATGTAAACACTCGCACTACAAACACCTTAATTTAGAAGTCTTGATCTGGACTAAAGTCCGATCTATATTCAAAGAGCTAACAGAAAAGGGTCAGTTCAGCTACATTTGCCGAGTAAATTTCCCTCTAGAAGGGCATATCCTGTTATCAAAGATGCTCATGCAGACTCAGACACTAACTTTTACACATCTAAGGTCAGATAGCATGGATCTATTTACCTTCATGATTTGGAAACTTAAGTATCTACAGGAAGATAACACTGAAAAAAACTCAGAAAAATAGGATAACTGAACAGTTTTTTCTTCTGTTGTAGAGTTGTTGAGCGTGGCAACATGGAGACTATTTCTGAGGGAGAAATACCCAGCTGTAGTGGATCTAGCCCAGTGGTCAGCACTAAGGCCCTTGTTAGCTGAGGGCAGAGTCAGATTTACAGTCTATTTACCTCTGCAGGACCATTTTCATTTATGGTGCAGTAATAAACATGTTGTACTCCTCTCCCAAGACTTACCACCATCTACTGGTTGTTTTCAGTCTGTTTTCCCAAGGTTACACTTGTCTTAGTGATTTTAAGCCATTTCTGCTTATAAGCAATTGTCAGACAAAGTTGTTTAGAGTAGCCTTTACCAAGATCGTAGTACATTGCCATAGATCCTTTGCCAAGGCTTCTTGATCTGTTTTTTTATTTACAGTATCTAGGGTTGAAGGATTACTTATGTGTACATTTTGGTCATTAGAGATAAGGACTGACAGTTTCATTCACACACTGCTAACTTTATCAAATTGTCCTCTGTGCCATGGGGTACAACCTACGCTATGAGAAGGACACCCATTTTCTGATGGAGAAGAGTAGTTATTCTCTTTTCTCTGGACTAAAACCTGCAGGCTTCCAGATTCTTCAAGAAAACACACCTTAAAATTTTCCCACCCTGGCACTTTCCCGGATAAAAGGAAGAGACCTTCACTGGGCTTAAGTCAGCATGCTTCTACTGCAGAAACCTCAGGCGTGATAGTTTATGTTCAGAGATTATCTGATTTAGTCTTTGTAACCTTTAGAGCCATAATTCTGCCCTTCTCTCAGCCCTGCCACCATGTGCAACTCCCTAAAGCAAAAAACAGGGCTTTTGCTGCCATGAAAACCAATAAGAACAACTCTGAAGCAAGGTAGAGGAAATACCTATATAAGAACCTCATGAGAAACATATTCAGGGTTCCTTAAAAAGCATCTGCCATTGTCCCTGTCTCAGAGACACAGCCTGGGTTAAACTTTTAAGAAGCATACATGCTTTCATTTCCTTTTCTTGTTTTGACTGAGCACGTACTATTCACATCTCTATCGCTTTTAATTCAGTGACTAAGCTGAATAGGATGAGGTTTATGTCCTGCTGCATAGTGCAGGCACAAAAGCATACAGAGCAAAACAGCACAAAGAAGCACAGTCTCACTCAAGGCCAGCACAAAACTGCCCGGTTCAGAAACAAATGTGGTCACAGCTCCTTCCCTTTGAAGCAAAGGAAAATAATTTATGACAGGCCTCAAAACAATGCAACTTACTTTTCCTCTTCTTCTCTGAAATGAGCCCTGCCCATTGCAGTGGCTGGTGTTAAGCTGTGTGAAGACCTGCTACATTGCCTGCCATCCATCACATGCTGCCTGCTCCTAAATGACCCCCAAAGGGAAGCACAGCCAAATCAGAGGTACTCAAAATCTTGCCCATATTGATTCAGTGAGAAGATACTATATATCAGTGTTAGCTATCACTTCATTGATATCTATAGACATCTAAATCAACAAATTTCTGCTGGACAAATTTCATTCATGGTAATACCACACTTTAAAATTATTATTTGATTATATTATTTCATTATTATTATACATTTATTTATTGAATTGAATTTCTACCCTTCTATGCATAGCCAGTCCTTGCTATTTCCCATTTAAGAGTATGAGTAAATGCAAGAAGAAAATAATACCCATCCATAAAAGGGTACAGATGTGTATCATTTTTTGGACAGGAGCCAAAGTCTAGCCTAGCAGAATAATAATCTATCACAGTAATATTGGCTGCAAGTAAGTGAAGGAAGAAAGACTGAAGAAGGATACTGACCTCTACTAATAAGACTTTAGCTGTTAGCCTGTGAGCACAGAAGCACATATAAGTATATAGTATAATCATCTTAATGGTATCTGTCATGCTATACTTTGGAAGGGTAGGGTATAAAGGATCTGCTTCGCTGTTTTGCAAAATTAAAAAAAAAAAAAAAAAGTAGATTCTTTATAGTCAGCAGAATTCTTTACAAAACTTCCCAAGGAGAAAGCAGATGCTGAGTAGCACAGAATTAATCTTGTAATATACTAGCTATAAAATACAGTAACACAAATCAATATTGCAGTCCTACACTATCAGCTGCTGAGCATAGAAATAGTCAGCTGTATTGTGTAGGACATATGCTCCACACTCAGTTTTTTCACCACAGATTTCTTTTTTAGGTCCTGAGTCAGTGCCTATTGAAATCAGTGACAGAAACATGGCTTTGGATCAAGCCCTCAACTGTAGATTTATACTGACCAGTAAGTGAGAAATACTGCAGTTGAGTCAGTGCTGCAGTAGAGCGTTGCTGGTGCTGTTATCCTCCGCTGGAGCCAAATTGCTCTGTGTTAGGAGAAAGCCAATCACTTTTGAACTGTATAATTTTTTAACACAGCAAAATCTGACCCTGTAAGTGTAAAACTGCACACGGCAATTACTTGGTTCTGCAGGAAATGAACTCACAGTGTATTTAAGGCTTCTGTCCAACCGCAATTAGGTTACTTTTGTAGCTGAATGTGTAGCTTCTAATGCGGCAAAACCGCTGCCTGTAACAGCCATAGCTTACAACTTCAGCTGCAGAAATACAGGCTCTTTTTGGCAACACAGTCATTAGCTCTTTTGCAGCTGACTGCAAAGGCAGCCCACGTTCTGCAGTAGCTCAGCTCACTGGGCCAAAGCTCAAGGAACAGGAATTTGTTGCATTAATATTCTAACTCCAACCTCTGCTTCTTCTTATTTTGATTCACAGACAGCCCTTCTCAGTCCCCATGTTGAGCAGCTGAAGGCATGAAACAGGCTTTCAGCAAGGAAACAGTCCAGGCAGCAACATCTCTTCCTTGAACTGTTCCTCTTTGAAGGCTGATATTTGCAATAAGAAAACATGGTGTATATAAATGCAATTGTGAAATATATCTATGGGCTAGTAGGATTCATTCAAGCAAGGCCCTTTGGCCCTGGCCACAAAGCCTGATACTCTCAAAAGCATCTCCTATTCTGCCTTCTGAATATCTCCATGATTTCCTACACTGTGTGAGGGTCTGCTGTACCCTTCAGCTCCTGACGTGTTGTGTGATGACACAGCAAAGCAGTTGCATGAAATCAAAATAGAATTAAACAATGTTTAAGTTCTTGGCTGCTGAAAGTGATCATTGTCAATGAGCCTGGCCACAGACTTTCACAACAATAAAAATGCCATGCATAGCATGGTAGGTCAAATAGAATAAACTCTTGCAGTATTTACCTTTGATTCTTTTCTAGTGAACAATGGTCTGATGTAAAGGTTTTTCAAAGCATCTGTTTCCACTGATGTCCACAAATCCTGGGATCTTAGGTACCCCTTCTTCCATCTGCTTTCATTTAGAACTCACACTGGACAGGGTCAGTATGAGTTACTGTTACTACCCCTTGGGTGAGCCTGTAGCATATTGCAGATGCAGCCTTCATGGCTGGAGAGGTAGGACCGCCCCAGTGAAGTGATTTACTTAGTCTATACCAGCCTTTTATTACCTACAGTGCCCCCCTCTCTGCCTTTCCATTTTATATTTGCTGTGCCATACCTTTCCCATATGAAGCCTTTTCTAATAAATGAGGAAAGCTACATTTTAAATGGAAAAATATATAAAGCTTATATAATAATTCTGCTTAATCAGCATCTTCTGATGAGTTACATATTTTATGACACTTTCTCAGTTTATATTTACTTAACATATCTATAAAAATGACAATAAATGCCATAGAATTCAGCACAGAGATGAGAGTTGCCGTGAATTCCAAGATGCAGCTCCTGATTATATAGCACATAGAAGGATGAAGAACGCATAAGTAACTCATTGGAAAATGGGAGCCATATTTGGGCACATATTTTTTATTCTTTTTATCAGTGATATGCAAAGGCAATTATGTTTATTGGTGCTTTATCAAGCACTCTGACAGGAAGATGCAGAGACACTGGAAGAGACATGCTTCATTTCCTTGCCATTACCTGACTTTCAAGACATTTCAGACACAGAGAGAACTTAAAAAATATTCTCTTTGCTTTCCCCCTGTGCCCTGATCTCTGAAAATAATGGATTTTATAGTTCAGTGGCTTAACCTGGGGAGAAAAGAAATAGTTTAGGTTGATATCATTATTTTTCCTAAGGTTTCATAGAATTTTGAGGTCATAAGTCTGCAAATGTTTTATCCTTAAAAAAAATTACATCTATTTTAAAAAGACAGAAGAGTTTTGAAAGAAATCAGGAAAAAAAAAATGCCAAACGTTAAACTTCAATATTTACTCAACATTGTTTTAAATTGGTTTTGGACTTCTTGAGTCCATGCCGGTTCAGCCAAGTGTATCTGTGAATGATAATGGCTCAGCAATCATCACTGCAGCCAGAGGATGTCAGGACACACCCTTCCTCTTGTGGTCTTTCCAATTGCTGCTCTCCCTGCCATCTTCCCATCACTGTGATCACTCTGCTCTGCTTCCATCAGCAACAGTGACCAAAATCATAAGCAGGGCTCAGATAGACTTGTCTCTTCTGTGTTTTTGCCTGTAGCTCCGAGCTCAAACGGAAGTGGGGAAGATAACACAGAATAATATTTGTGGTCTAATGTATAATTCTTACTGTGTTTGCAATAGCATCTCCTTGTAGACACACTGTTAGAGGCACACAGGTCCATATCTGTAGTTTTGTTTAGCCTTCAGAATGCAATATTTAACTACATTTTTCTTGGGTTTTTTTTTCATAATTTATTCCATCAGATACTTTATGACTTCCATGGATTTAATGTAAATTTAACATGTCTGAAGACAACTAAGGAAAAAAATTGCTGAAAAGGAGCTACCACTGCTTGATTGGTATCTGTCAAATTCAGTTGCTTATAGACTTTTTAATTGGAAGATAGCTCTTGCTATTATTCATGACCATTCATGCAGAATTTCCTCTCTAAATTCCTTAGTTAACTGAATAAAGAAAATAGAGAAAATTATATTTTAAGAGTTTAAATGATGAGCTGTTAATTGACACACCACAGACAGGCTCACATTATTAATTAAAATGTCAATCAGTCACCTAGTCATTGTTACTCAAATTACCATTTTGGAGTTGGTTTTTATTCTGAATACAAAGGTATTATTGGCTTTATGAGTCTGCTTAAAAGTGTAAGTGCAAACAGATTTCTAATTTTTTGTAAAGGATACTCACAACTAAGATCACACCATGGGGAACATTGGCTGTATTAATTTAGGAATTCATAGAATTATACAATCATTCAAGTTGGAAAACACCTCTGTGATCATCTAGTCCAACCTTCTTCGAACATCTCCCTAACCCCTAGACCATGTCTCAAAGTGCCACATCTGCCCGTTTTTTGAACACCTCCAGAGATGATGACTCCACCACCTCCCTGGGCAGACAGTTCCAATGGCTAATAACTTTGTCCGTAAATAACTTCTTCCTGATATCCAATCTAAACCTCCCCTGGCACAACTTGAGGCCATTACCTCTTGTCCTATCATCAGTTACCTGGGAGAAGACACCAGCAGCAGCCTCACTACAACCTCCTTTTAGGTAGTTGTAGAGAGCAATGAGGTCTCCCCTCAGCCTCGTCTTCTCTACGCTAAACAATCCCAGTTCCCTCAGGCACTCCTCATACGACATATTTTCCAGACNCGTGCTGGTGCCTGAGTTGTGGGCCCCAAGTTAGAGTTGAATTGTGAATGAGTCACAACCTAGCAGAGTGTTTTGTTTTTCTTATTGGCTTCATGTCCTAGAGGCAGAACCTGGCCCACCTGTGTCTCTGTGGCTCCGTCCTCATCCAGGTGATCGTGGTTGAGGTGATGGGCAAGGCCAGGATTATATCAACCAGGAGCCGATCAGTCAGAGCAGTTTCCTGTTGTGAGGGGCTTCTGTTGGGGCTGGTTGTACCTTGCTAAGCTCTCTTTGTGGTGTCCTTCTATGTGAAGGGCCACTGAGGGACTCATCTCTGTCTGTTGTGTTCAGCAGGCAATGCTGGCACCACAGTAGGCAGGCAAGGAGCTGAGCCCACAGGTACCTATGGCAGGACTGTCTGAAAGAAGACTTCTGAGGGGATGTTGCTGAATTCAGTGTTGTCCTGTGTGATCAGGCAACTGATGGCAGCATAAAATGATGATGGCTGAACCAGTACAACACTGGCACATTTGAATAGTTTCATATTAAAGAAATATATAGGCCAATAATGGATAATAGCTGAGGATGTTAAAATATATAAGGTCTGTTACCAAAAGACACCAAATAATTACTATGTAGAAATTCAGTGTATATATCATATTATCCTGAAGTCAGTTTCTGTTAATACAACCATTAGTCTTGATTTGCATTGGATGCTGGAAATGGCAGGTCAATAAAGCAGAAACCTGTGGGTTGCTTTTGCAGATATTATAGAAACAAATATGCTGATTAACAGTTCATCACAGTAGCCTGTCAAACAACCTTAGACATAAGCTGAATATGTGCTCCCACTGTCCAAAATGACCTATGCTTATCCAAGCTAGTCCCCATTTCTTCATAATTTTTTGATTAGCACTGAACTGCTGCAGTCACTGAGCAGGACTCTGAGGTACCAGATAGTGCAAATCCAGATAACAGGAGTTGTTCTTGAGAGCTTATGATCTACTCCTCCATCTTCTGCAAAAGTATGCCCTGCCCTAGCTGGGGAAGAGGTACAGCCTCCCTCCTCCACTATGACTCTTCGGATAACACAGACTTGACTTTTCCCATTTATCAGGCCTGTAACTTGGTTTTTTAATTCTGACAGCAGTGTACCCTAGACGACACACAGACCTTGAGAAAGCAGACCTGTGGAAGGCCCCTTGCCCCTGGTACATTCCGCAAGTGTCAAATGGAAATGAGTTTCAGCATCTCAGTGTCCATGATAATGCCCATCTCCTGTGCAGGGCTGTGTGGTTTATAGCTGCACCTACAGCTCTATCCCAAGCCAGCTTGCATTCAGTGGTTGGCTGCATGTGTCTCAGGGTTTTGTTGCTGTTTTTTTTTCAACTGTGGTCTCTGAATTCCAGAATACCTATGAGCAATTACTAAGCGGTTTATAAAAAGTAACCATGAAAAGTAGAACTACTGTCTATGGGTTTTACCCTTTAGGGTCCACAGCTCCACTGGAAAAATGTTAAGGCTCTGCAGGTCTGAAAAACCCCATAACCTCAGGGCTGACAGAGTCTCCTCCTTGAATCTCTGCATCTGCTTCTCTCCCTCGCGGGTCTCATTGCCTACAGGGATGGATTAAACTCCTTGAGCCCACCCTGTGCCTTATCCAGAAGTGTCCTTAGCAGTGATGCCTGTACTTTTTAGATGACAAATAATTGATAAACCAGACCACTAGCTCAGTTAATTTACTTGCAGAACTGAATTAGATACCAGTAACTGAAAACGACTTGTACATTACAGCCCTACCAGAGATGTAGATGGTTATGGGGTGTCCAGGATCAATACCAATTCGCAGAGGATGCTACCCAGGACATGCTGTAGGGAGTTTCATTTCTGGCTTTAATGAAACCTGCATTCTACATTTGGTCAACAAGATTTCTTGCAGCAATAAACTGCGCTTTCTACAGCATGCCTTTGCTGTGGGAGCAATAATACACTAAGTTCCATAGCTTACTCCTTCACAGGAGAAGTCCCAGGCTATTAAAGTAACTATCTCTACCTCACTCACATTTATTGCTTATGCTCAGGTATAAATGCAGGTATAAAATTTGTTATTGATTGCATTTTATTAGGAAAGTCCGAAGTCCTACAACAGGCTACCAGAGAACTTGATATGTTTTGCTGAATGATGCCTCCATTATCTTATCCTTTCTTTTGGTCTTTAATAGTGTAAATGCTCATGCATTTACAATATTACATGCGAGTAACAGAAATGCATTCAGATCATACATACAGAAACAACAAGCATATTCCCTGATGTGTTTGTCAGGCTGTTCACTCAGTGGCCACCAGTGTAAAATGGATAGGAAAAGCCCCAGATTAGCAGGAAATCAGGCAGAGAGCTTGCAGTGCTATCAGGACACGCAAAAATTATCAATTCTAGATCAAGGCATCACATGGTAAAGCAACAAGCTCATACACCTTTCCTAGGCAATTCTACTATCTTCACATCTGAAGATATCACATTACCAGGACACTGTGGCAAAATTAGAGAGCATTCAGAGGAAAGCAGCAAAATTGCTCTAGCAGCTGAAAGGTTAAATTATAACATAAATGTTGGAAGTTAAAAATATGTATAGTTCGAGTTAAAAAAAAACATTGCCAGTAATGTGTAAAATTAATTGGCTTATAAAATCACAATGATGTTGAATATTTATTTAATGAGATGCACAAAACAGTAATTGGGAGTAATGGGGTATAAAGAGGAAAGATGATGTGTTGGACAGTTATCAGGATTGTGTGGATCTCTGGCGGAAATGGAGTTAATTTTCCCCATAGCAGTCATCATAGTGCATCCAGCCAGGGTCAACCCACCACAGTATGTCAAAGCATAATTCACTAGGTTATGAAAAACATGAACACTGAATATAGTGGAATATTAAAATTTTGAAAATTAATGATATACTAGGCAAAGCACAGAAAATAATCTCAGGAAAAATTAGGCTTCTCTGACACCATTTTTTGTTGGTGTTGCTGCAGCTGTATAAACTACCACTCAGGAAAGCAATGAAATTATACAAGTAAAATCAAAGTGGGGCCACCAGCTAGTTCTACAGCTAGAAAAGACCTAATGCAGTTGTGACTGGGGATAATTCTTGTACTCTTACAGCTAGATTTAACCAGAAGTGCTTATATATTTGGCCTTACAATATTGGGCCTATGACCCAAGTTATCAACCACTCTTCAGTTCCCACATGAATTGCCTATGTTGGACTGCTGTTTGAAAATCAGTCACAGCTCTGCCACAGGGCATTAGCCACCATCCAGGACTCAGTACAGATATAGAGTACTGGCCACTTTTCAGCAGTCTCTAGGGCTAGTTGGATGACTTTCACATCTGCCCTGCCAATGACAGTTAATGATGGTGTTCCATGGAAATGTCTTACAGCCACGCCTCTGAGAGTCAGGATGGGTTCAAGCACCTGTGCTGTGCCACCCAGTCATAATCCAGGGGAACTGAGCCAGTTTAAGCAATCACAGATATATAAAAGCTAAGTAGAAGAAAAAAAATCAAAAAAACCTGTGATCCTCTTAGCTTCTCTGCCAGTCTGAGTTTTTTGCCAGCACTGCATCAAAAAGAGTAGATGACAATATTTTTTCCCTACCAAATAATGCATTCAACAGAAATGCTACTTGGAATACCTCAGTAGAGAAGTTCTATTTAAGTGACAGAAAATGAAAAAATGTTAAAATGAATTTTCATGGAAGATTTTTTTTTACATTTATGAAATGGCTAATAACTTCTTTTTTGAAAAATGATTTTTCAATTTTAAATTGATAACAATTAAAGAAAAAAGGTTTATGAGAAAGGTTAAATAACCCATAAATGAAGCATTTCATTCTTTATTCTGAAGTCAAGCAAAACATTCTGATCTATCCCACAATGAATCCTCTATTATTTATGCAGCTTTAGTTCTGAATCATTGCCTCCAACCAGGATGCACAGAGTTTTGCTAACAGAACTTCTCCTGGTGTGCAGGCAAGAGCTGATTTTCTGTGTAGTAGATCAATCCTTTAAGTAGCTTTACACTTTATCACCTTGGAAAGTGATCAGTGGCAAGCACAGGCCAAGCATTTATTTTCCTTAAGTAATAAACTTGTGATTATGGTGATCATACAGAACATGCTTTGTCTTTTTATCTAGGGGAGAGGCAACACTGATTTATATTTTGTTGAACGATGATGCTGCCTGCTTTGTAAACAGAAATGTTCAGATGAATCTGAACACACCTGAGGATATATCCATCACTGGATCTATAGTATTCTACCATTTCCAGGACTATTTGAAGTTATGAGCATATGCAGAATCTGGAGTGTGGTTTCAGTGGGAAACAGCACAGCAGACTGATGAGAGGTTTGCAGTTTTCTAGTCACTCTTCTGGCATTCTGTTGAGTCTAAATTGGCTTTCTTAGGCTCCTGACTGGAAGTGCTCTTAAAAAATGAGTTCCAGGGAACAATTACAACAAATCTGTGGTACTTAACATTTTGTCTTGAACAATTGTTTAACTCAAATCCAGTACTGTTGGCTTTAGGAAGCCTAACATCCAATGCAAGGTACTATCTCACAGGCATTCAGAATTAGGTATAGAATATCTAAGTGTTCCCACAAATACTATTACTGATCTGTACATGGGTGTCTATTTATAGTATGTAATACAATCATTGAAGAATATAAGTTCAATGTAACGTTAGAAAGGTTATCATGGTAAAAGTGTGTTTTAATGAATTTCCATGTTGAATTGTTTCAGTATTCGTGTAAAGCACAAAGCAAACCAGACGTTCTTTGGCATCTGCTAAATAAATATCTATAACTTGGAGTAAATAATAAAAAGTGATCTGCCTACTCACTGAAATTAAACACAGAGCAGTAGCTTTAGGATGATGTAGATAGGAATAAAATTCCTCAGGCAGCGATCCACATATAAGGGCTGGAATTAAATCAGCATTTTGAATGGACAAAATGATTCACAGTGGCCAGTTCAGAGCTATTATGGGAATTTCCTTTGTTTTTGCAATGAAGCATTAAAAACCATTCTAAATCAGAGCAGCCATAAGACTAAATGACCTGTGGTTTTGACCTACTGTGTTCTCAGTCCTTGATAATAATGCAGGGAGTTAAAACAACAACCTAGTAAGGAGAGGACCATGCCTCATTTCTCAGCCTGCATGTATTGCTTTTCTGTCAATATTTCAGAGAAATGCCAGCATATGCTTATTGTATCAGAGTGTGTTCATACACGTGTATGTTAGCAAGTAATCTAGTAACAGATGTACTGTAATTATGACTGAGCCAATTAAATTTCCAGGAAGAAATTACTACTTTTTCTGTATTGGTTATTTCCATCCCAGTTCCAAACTCAGTACTGGATTCAGTAGGAGTCCTGCAATTTAATAGAAAAAGAATTACATCCTTAAGCATAAAACATACTTTGCTAATTGCTGCTTAATGTTTTACGGTTTAGAGAGGGCACATGCTGCTGTGGTATGAAGGCAACCTGTGGTACTGAGAGTGATGGGGGCTGCAGAGTTAGGTACTCTTACTACACTTTAGAAGAGGCTGTATCCTTTGATAGCTAATAGTAGTCTGACGCTTGCCAGAGTGTTCTTGCTGCAGAATTCAAAACTGTGGTTTGACAGCTCCAGCTAGAGATCTCTATTTTCTCTTTGCTTCTATGAAACTTCCCCATGAAAGCAAAATTTTCTCAGCATCAGCTTCCACCTGTACAGGTTCATAAAGAGGATCAGCAAGAGACCAGGCCTTACCTTCCTCAGGCCACGCCATAACATGTGTCTTTTCAAAGGACCAAAGTAGAAGAGAATAAAACCTTAGCTCTGAAGTCAGGTGAGGATGGCCTCTTCCTGAAACTCTTTAGCACATTCTCCAGTGGTACTTCAAATGGGGAAGAAATCATCCCCAGGATTTTATTTAAAAATGAATGCAGTAGAAGTGGCTTCATACTTACAGAGGGTCTTTGATCTACTGTGGACCTCAAAGCAAGGGAGAAGCCTCACTGCACAGGAAAGGAATATTTCTACGGGCCAACCTTGCAACTAAATGTTTTCAATTTGCCAGCCTTTTCCCATAATATAACCAGTAGACAAAATTGACAGTCTTCTTTATAGTCCACATACTTTTGCAGAATAAGAATGGTTTGTATCTACACAATTATTGCTGTATTTTGCTAAGAATTTTCACCAAAACCAAAAGAAAAACTTCCTTTTGCTGGTAATCTTAAAATACATGACAAATTGGACAACCGAACTGCAGGAATAGAAGGAAAGGAAATACAGTATTTTTGTGCTGCTGAACTCACGGCAGAATTCAGACCTAGGCTGATGTTTGTCTTTTGCCCAGATTTTTGGATTCTTCCCTTGAATTTTGTTGTGAGTGCTAGAGGCAGTTAGGAGTGACATCCATGGGTGGAATGATCTTGTGCTTAACAAATATTGCTTTTCAAAAAAGCAGAGATTATGAACTGTATTTCTAAAATATATTACATTCCTTGAAGTTTTATGGATCCCCAATGTGCTTTATTTTAAGATTAGTAGGACTTTCAGGCAAGGACAATGAGAATTGTGAAGAGAATGCACTTTCTTTTGAGAGAATATAACTCTTTTTTTTCTTGCTTAAAGTGACCAACTAGCAGGAGAAAAATTTCAGAAGAGGCTTAGACATTAATGAAGATTTATGAAATTATTTTTGTTTCAAAAGGCTTGCATGAGATAGAACAGGAAAGATGGGAGAAATAATAACTGTTTTCCACTTAAATATCCACTTTCTCCCCTGAAGAGATTCTAGAGCACTTTACAAGCCATCAGACTTAGTATGCCACAGAGACCTCTTGTCTGAAATGTTTTCTCCTCTGGGGTGGAGCCGAGCAGACATTTTCCTGCATGTAGTAGCAACATGTAATTCACTGTCATCACAGAAACTGAGCAATACTTTCTCTGCCTAAAACTCATTAAGAGAAGCTGTAGTGCAGCATTCCTGATGCCTCATCAGTCTGTACAACAGACAATGACCTGCAGTTACCCTGTCCTTGAGCCCAAGGACAGCACTCCTGCCCAGATGTGTACCTACCTGCAGCAGTGAGGGTCGTTCCTGTGCCATGGTGCTTGGGGCCATAAGGCTGTCTGTTCCCCTCAGCTTCTTCTGAGATGAACTGTGACAGTTCCTATTACTGCAGGAAACCTCATATATAACCTCCATCTCCCTGTGCCTCAAATTCCCATCTCAAAAGCACTTGCCCGTGGCTGCCTCTTTTTGTGTTCCGTCTGTAAGGCTTATAAAACCTAGGGGACAATTTCAAGCATAATAAGGTACCTCACCACAGAGTGGAATACCCTCCAAAAACTCTAGCATTTAACTGTTTTGATTAAGTTTCTAAAATTCTTCCTACTCCTATGGCTAAAGGGAGAGTTTCTTACTCTTAGCTTACACATGAACCTCACCTCCTTTCAGTCTTCCTGATCTGGAGAG
Organism: Eurystomus gularis; assembly: GCA_013400335.1. Classification (NCBI taxonomy): domain Eukaryota; kingdom Metazoa; phylum Chordata; class Aves; order Coraciiformes; family Coraciidae; genus Eurystomus; species Eurystomus gularis. Next base: position 175,860 of record VZZY01024870.1, on the reverse strand, counting down.
CTGCCAGAGAAGATGCCGCATCCTTTAGCTACACTGTATTAAACCTCCATCTAGTTACAGATATGCTATGAGTGACAAGAATGTGCACGGGGACACTTGTGTATTGGACAACCTTGATTTCAGCACGGCTGCTCAATTCTCCACTGCCTAAGGCTGAGATGCAGTGCCCTATGCAAGGTAATGGACTCCTACCAGTGGGTGGACAGATACCTAACTGCTTTCTCTGCCTATTAAGATCATTGTTAGCAATTTATCTTCCAGTGAAAGGGTCTGAAATTTTCATATTTCTCCTGAAACCCAGTGGAGTACATCTATTTCTAAATTTAAGAGGAAGAAACATTTGGAAACATTAAATTTTTGAAAATTCTACAATTAATCAGAAAGCTTTTTTTTTGTGTGTGTTTCAAGATGGTTCATGTCGGCACTGTAAATATAACATGCAATGCTATAGTTTTAAATCTGTCTTTTAAAATCTTGAATAATTGAAATTTCAGTCAAAGTAAAACATAATGTTGAAAAGAAAGCAAACTAAAAATATAATAGAAATAAAAATAAAATAGTATTTAAATCTCTGTTGAAATTTTCATTTAAATTAAATGTTTTATCTAAAACACCCCGGTGTTTTTTAAACAGCATTTTTCAGTAAAAAAATGCTCATTGACCAGAGTTTTTCCTCACTATAGCACCCCTTAGTTAGAACTCCAGATAGTAGGTGCTTTCTGACACATCCCAGTATGGGTGAAAGACTTTGAATATCTTCTAAAAGGAACGTATTTTGAGGCAATTTCATCCAGATCATTACCAAGACAGTTTGGGAATTACTAGAAACAGTGAGAAATTCAGAACTGATTAGGCAGCATCATTGAAATAGAAAGAGAATTATTTTTGCTTTTGAAAAGCAGTACTTCCTTGTCGTCTCCACCAGAAGTCCTGTATACTAATGATTTACATCCATAGAGGATTCTGATTGTCAAAATGAACCTTTGATAGAAAACAAACAGCATCACTTGTTGAGATCTGCAGGCTTTTTATATAGTCAAACAGTAAAAGTAAAACTACTGCGCAGCACTGTAAAGAATTGAAGACAAACCTGTCTGCCTACACCTCCAGACAATGAGTATACACTACCCACAAACTGTGTGCAGGGTTTAATATGCTTAGGCTGCATCCTTACTGCTAAATGCATCCAACCCAAGGAGTTAACCATAGCCCTAAACAAACTGGTGAAGAGTGGAAAATATTTTTGCTGATCAGGGCTAGCCCCTTTTAAGTAGGCTCAGGGGTAGCTTTGCCTAGGTAGTAACCTTGTTGCATTGAGACATCATTTTTTTTTTTTTTTTTTTTTTTTTCTGCAGGCTTCTTTTAAGTGAAATTCAGTTCAAACATGAATTGAGTTGTGTTGCAGGCCACTTAACTGAGTTTTTACAGGATAAGCAATGTAAGTCCTGGAGTATGTACGAGGTTCTACTAGTGAGGGTAGACGTGCAGCCCTGTAGGTATGGAGTGGTCCCTGACACGGGCTGCAGACAAGTTTTGTGTCAGTGGCTCTGGTTGGCTTACTGTAAAAGTAGTCATGAAAGGAAACTAACATCCATGCAATGCAAACAGCAAAGGCACAGGATCCAGTGCCTGCAGTGAACTCAGGAACTAAATTATGTGATGTAGACAAACCCTAATAAGAAATAAATTACACAGTTAAGGGTACTTGCCTGTTACCTGATCACCAGAACGGAAAGGAACTGTGATTATGGGCTGCTGACAAAGTTACCATGGAGTGCATTGTAGTTATTATTCATTAGTTTTTCTAATTTCCATAATAAAGTTTTTGTTCATTCACACATAGACTCAATGCTCATGAATGGGGAAATGCTACTTATTGAGAGTTCCTCAGAGCAATAATTTCTGATTCCAGAAACTCAGGCAGTTGTGTTTCTCAGGTTCAAGGGGAATGTTTGTTATTTGAACTAGCTCCCTGTTGGCTGCTGACATCTTAGAGTAGAAGGCTTCCTGCTCTTCAGCCAAATGCAGGATTTTTACATTACACTATTAACTGGGGATGATACTCATTTATATTTAGATATGTCAGATTTAGGTGCCAGTGTGAGCAGTTCATCTAAAATACTCTCCATAAATAGTGGAGAAACTTGCTCAAATCAGCCTTGATCTGTTGGCTATGAAGGAAGATCAGAGCACTGATTTAGATTGCATGCCTAAATTTTATAACACTAAGTGAAATGAACCATGCTCTGATAGGACAGGTCACGCTCTTCACGAAAGTAACAGAAACTTCTGCAAGTACTTCTTTGAGTAAAACTCTTAAGTGAATACATAGACATGAGGACTTAAAGACAAAATGTGACTCTGAAAAGCACGACATTTTCTAATGTATCAACTAGTCTGATAGGCTAGGTCAGCTAACTCCCTGTTATAAATGTAATACAAAAGCTTCAAAGTGTAACTTTATTAATAATTTCCCCTAATGCATTAAGAATACTTTGGGATTGGAGATATGATAAAATCATATATTTCCCCATGGTATCACCAAGGACACATCTACACAGCAAACAAAAAACAGCTGTAGTGATAAAGGGGAGTTTCTGTGGGAGTTTAGATATCTTCTTCCATGTTTTCAGAGAATGATTTAAAAAAAAATATCTGTTCTACTCCCTACTTTACTGCTTATCTCAAACTGTAAGGGTTTTTTTTTTCATATAGGGAATGTATTTTGCTACTTTTGTACAGCACCCATCACATTATGAAACCCAATGTAACACAAACAGTAAATAATAATATTTTTTCTTGATACAATTATAATTTCAGTCCTTGTTTTCTTAAGAAATTGGAAAGTTATAGGCTGGGGTTTTTAATGGAGTGAGAAAACACTGAGCAAAACAGCAACACTACCTTTGCCTTCATTGCAGGTAGGTGATGTTTTTGTAACTGACTGAATTTAACAATGCGATTCAATAAAAAATAAAAAGCACCGCCTTAACACTTTTTTAATTTAATTAAGAAGGTTGATTTTTCTTCTAGCTATATTCTACTGAAAATTTACTCCCAATCAAATACAGTATTGCATTTTTTTTACTGTATCAATATGTTCTAAAGATAATGTGGTTTCAATTCCTTTGGGCCACTTATTCTTAAAACATTTGGGTATGTCATAGCAATCGGCTATGGCTTCTATCAACTTTTTTAATGGCTTCATTTGATATAGGGCAGTAGCTCATGTTTTATGTGTCCATAAACACACATGTATTTCAATCTAGATTAGCTAGGCATGAATTAAAATCCCTATCCTAGCTGGAGATACCCCTGTCTTACCTATAGTGTTACAGAATGTATTAATGTGAAGGTTGCCTGCACTGTGTTATTTCCTGCATTCACAGCATTACCTTGGACTGCTGTTGGCCTCAAGCTAGACAAAGGCCATGACCAAATTCAAGTACCATGATTTATTTACATGAGAGGCAAGGAATGTGACTTTTCAATTAAAGTCATTCCCTACAGAGCTGCAGGATCTCATTTACTTGGAATGCAAAGACTTTTTTCTGAACTAAACTCCTCCAGATTTAGGGAATGCAGTCTGTAATACTGTAGCTCTCATTTTATCACATATCTATGCTTCCCCCTGAAGAGTTAGATAACATATGTGGATTTTCATTAAGGTATAAGTCTATACGGCCTGATCCAAAACTCCTCAGCAAAATGCTGGTCTCCGCTTCAAAGCTAAAATTCTGATTCTAATCTCACTTAAACTTTTGGCATCATCAAGTTAGTCTTAATATATACTCATATATGTGATTATTCCTTCTCAGCAATCTGCTCCCAAGACTGCAGACTCATGCAGAATGCATGTGTCCTGAATGCATCTTTGCATGAACCTTCAGTCACTAATTCTATTTCTTCAAGGTAAGATTTTGCATAAAAGAAAAAATTCCTTTCTCACATTTCCAATTCACTGTAATCACACTCAAGCCAGTCTGGAGTAACTAAAAGCTATTTTCCTTTCTGGAGTTAAATTATTGCAAAAAAAAGACTCAAGTATTCTTTCAAGAAGGATAAGGGGCAACTAAACCAGTGGCTTTGGTGTACGATCAAATTTTACCTAAAAACTCTACCTTTTAATTAACTCTTTCTCTGCACACTCATCCCTTCACATCCTTCAAAGCCTTTCAAGTAGTTTAGGGAGAAAAACCAAAGTTTTTATTGTTTGTTTGTTTTTTTCATTTGGCAGCTGAAATGAAAGCTATCAGGTGGAAAGGAGTGAGAGAAAGAACTGGAGATAAGTCACAGAACGGTCTGTGGGTTTGGAAAAGCATGCTGAATGTATGCCTTGAAATATCAGAGAATTTACAGAACTGCAGAGTGTTTTGCGAAAGCATTTGGGATCAGCTGTGAACAAAAAATCATTTAAGCACAGCACAGTATTGAAGTATTATCAGATGCTTACAGTACGTTGATCTGCACCACACCCCTCCCTATGTTTCTGCAACGGATGGACGTAGCATTGGTTTGATGGGTTGCATGAACGTGGCTATATAATGAATATAGATGCTTACTGAGCTTTCAGACATTTTGGTACAGAGCTGGGAATCCAAAGGCTTTAGGGAGCATTATAAAAAGCAGAAATAATATTTTTAAAGCCTAGGCTGTGTTTGTGTCAGGTCAAATAGTCTCAGCAGGCAGCCCACATGGAGCTTCCAATACCAGCAGGTAATGGTGCATTTTTTGCACTATTTTGCACTGATTTTGGAAAGGCTACTCACAGGCTAAACCAGTGTCCTAGGGAGGTAAGTCCTGCAGAAGTGGATCAGTAGTGATAGAGACAGTAGATCACACCCCAGACCATACAGAGAGGGTCAAGGTACAACTGCCTTAACTCTGCCTTCAAATAAATTCAGCCCCGAATCTGAATCACCTGAGTCCAAATGCAAATGTAACATTATAAAGGAGAAACTAGACTAACATATTTCCTCTGCATGCCCCATCCCAAGAAGTAAACACAGAGTGCTAGAGAGTTGTGTTGGTTACATTGAAGAATCAGAGAGTTTAATCCTTAACTAAAAATAAAGAGCAGTCACCACCTCAGCTGATGTTACTCCCAGCAATAAAAAGAAGATCTATGCTTTCAGACCATGTCATGATCTTTACCTGACAAGCAGAGAAGTTCAGGAAGCAACTACTTAAAAAAAAAAAAAGAATTGTTTTTCTGTTGTTTATAATAGAGAAGGACCATTCCATGTGTAGCGCTATGAATGGTCTTATAATCAGTTCAGAAAAGTAGACTTTAGTAGACTAGAGCACAGCTTTAACTTCCCCCAGTGTTAACTGGACGACAACAGATGGAGCAGATGGAATAGTGTCAGAGGGTGCAGGAGCAATCAGCTTGTTGAAGTTGAAGAGTCCCTCAGGCAAGAAAATTCTGTGTTAGTGTAGTTTACGTCTTGGGATTTCATTCAAGCTTAGTTGAACTTTTAAGGCATGTGGTCCATCCTGAACTCTTAAAAAAAAGTATCAGCAGGTTTGCAACAACTACTGCGCTGCTTCAGTGTGCTGCCAAACCATTCCTGCTGCTTTGGTGACAGACAATCCAGGCAGATGATTTATTTGCTTATTGCGATTTTTCACTGCAAATTTTAGCAACTCATTAGAAAAAAAGCACATTCCTCATAAGGCAGAATGTATTGAAATTTGCCATCTGCTTCACTGTAAGTATCTATAGGGTTTGGTTGACAACTGTAGCCCATCACTTCTGGCATTGGCTAATCCACAGTCCCACACTTTTGACTCCCCTTTTCCTGAATTTGGCATTTTTCTCTATGGGTGTGAAACAAAACCTCCTCACAATTGCTTTTAACCTTTTGGGCATCACTAGTGACAAGAAGATGCTTCTGGAGTGCGAAATTAAAATATTAACAAGATTGTGATTCTTTTCTTCATACCGCACAGAGGAGCAGGGATGCTGGCAGATGAATCCTCTGCTCCAGAAATGTTGGCAATTGAGACAAAATACCATGAAGTGGGTAAGAAATATATATATGCAGGGATGTAACTGTCTGCTGTACCCAGCCCAGCTGGCACATGCTGCACTCTATGCACCAGCTGGCAGGAGATCAGCATCTATCGTAGAAACATTTAAGATACCTATTAAGCTTTTGGCATAGGCAACAGGGACTGTTATCATCTCTCTCCTGCTCTGTGGGATCCCTTTGCAGTTTCAGTCCATTTCCTCAGAGAGAAGCATCCACATGGCAAAACTGTGGGTGCAGCAGCACCCAGAGGAAGTATCTGGCTAGAGTCCAAGGACTGAATGGCATCTCTAACTACTGTACTGCCACCAGATCTTCTACTCCATTTTGGTAAGCATTCTGCTGGATTTCCAGATGTACACCAGCCTGCTGGCCCTGCTGCCTGTCCAGAGGTCACAGCCTCAGGGCCCCTGTTCATGGCCCTGTATCACACTCAAGTGACAGCATTCCCTCACTGCCCACGGGATGGGGAACTCATTTGTTCTTGCTCAGTCCATTTCTCAGAACATCTCGTTCTTTCTACGGTCCAGTGCTGGAAGGCATGGGATTAGCTACAGAAACCAATTTTTCATTTTTAATGTTGCCTTCCATGCTTATTTGATATACAAGGGTACTGCAGTGCAGAGACACTTATACTCCTTGAATTATTGCTGTCAATCAAAGGCAAACCACACAGTAAATTCAACAGTGACACAGATGACAAATAATTTTAAAGGAAAAGAGAACCAGGACTTTGCTGCCTACTCAGTGCTTTTCTAGGAGACAGACAAAGGACATCATATTCTTGTGCTGTCAGTCTTGCACCTTTTATAAGCAGTGACTTAACTAAGAAATCTGAAAACACTAGAGAACGCTGATAAATATAGCAGCTATTTTATCTGTAGAAGAGCACTGCATATTTCATGTAGCTGTTTAGTGATGTTTTATCTATATTAGCAGTATATTCCAGGAAGCAAAGTATCTTTTGCATCTCTCTCTCTGTCTCTTCCTTTCTTTCGCTCCAGAGGGATAAAATGTTTATTGAGGGAAAACGTGGTACAAAGAAAAGTACTTGATTGTCACATGACGTCACCTTACTTTAAGCAACTCTTAATCCTATAGCTCATTAAAATTTCCTGCTGCTCTATCATTTCTGAAAGAAAAAAGTCAGACACCTTTGCAACTGGATATTAAAAGTTCTGTTATAGCAAAATGATTTATACTAAAACATTTCCCATTTAGATCTTTCAAAAAACTATGTAAAACATTTCACATCTAAGCAACAGAAAGGTATTAGTCATTGTCTGAACTGATTGTAATAATCAGTGTAATGAGACAACAGTAGTCCGCTGTATAATTTTTCATCGTTTGAAGCTCATTTTATTGATAGGATGACATGCCCTTTCATTTTTCTCACATTTTTTCAATCACATTGCATTACTCAATTGATCCAATTACACATCTAGGATCAGCTATGCCAAAAATAATTTACAATCTCTGTCTCAGTCTGTGATTGGCAATTAACATCTTCCATGTGAAATAGTCAAGTTACTTTCCATTCTAACATAGCCAAATCTTTTAGGTATTCAGTTCTAAGGTATAAAAAACTGCATTTCACAAAACAGTGCACAACACCCTTTTAAAATATTTTCTATGGTCACATTCAATAAGAACATATGTTTAAAGCAATGCTAATGCGTTTCATACAGCTATGAAAAACCTTTCCTTTAGAAATATCTTGTAAAAATGGAGGTCTGTATTCTGAATCTTATCTAAATTAATAGTGTCTGAAAGTAATTACTACTAGCACCAGGATGTTCCTTGCCTAATAACCTCATCCTGTTTTCCTAGTAAAACCTGCCCTGTTCAAAGGAGAGAATCACAACAGTGTGATATTCTACCCGTGGCGAGCTATGAAAGGTCAGGGAGTCAAGGACTATAGAGATGTCTATTTCATGCAGTCATCTTCCTGCTGGGTTTGAGGTGTCCCAGTATCATTAGTGTGGGAAATTACATTGCTTTAGGCCATACTATGAGTTTCAGAACTTTTTTCAGACAAATTAATTTTAATTAAATGTATTCAGTATGAGTAAATGGAAATTCATCTACAACTGTGACAATGCAAATGATTATGCAAAGAAATCTATGAGGGCTTCATTATCATGTTACACATGACATATACATAAAAGATCATATTCAAATAGGAAATGTTGTTAAGAGTTATGGTACTTGTAAGGAGAAATTCTGTTAGACTAGTATACAGGGATTTATACAGGTCTTCCAGTTTGTCATGTGAAGTAACTTAAATCAGTGGAAGATCCAACACATTTACTAGCAGTAAAAATAACATACATGGTCTAAAATATCGTAAATGAACTGACATAGTTTTATGGCTTTCGCCTTCTAAGCCAAGCCTGAAATGCTGCTTGAATCTGATGATCTTCATATCAGCTAATCAAAAGGAGGTCATCTTCATTAATTAATCAACACATTGCCTAAGTACTTTACATTAAATATATACGTATGTACTGAAGAAAAAAAAAACAAACAGGAGAGATTTTCTTGCACAGTGTTTTAGGATAACTTTTTAGAATACCATGTTCCAGTCACTGCTTTCCACTATGTCACATCTGCTTATGCCCTTTATGACATTACACTACACAATCATAATGCAAAGTGACTTACCTACTGTAACATAAAGTGAGGCATTAGCAAATGTATAAATAGCTTTGGGAGGGAATCAGACTTAGCACGGAAATTTTGATTACATCAGACAGTTCAGATTTTGATAGACTTTTAGTCAGTTTGCAACAGAAGTCTATATGTTTGCATTATTCAGTGCAATTTAACATGAATTACAAGATGAAAAATGTAAAGAGACATTCTGTTAAAACTCTGTGCCAGAATATGCTAAAGAAACATGAGAGCTGTATTTATGGACATTACATATCAAATTCAAAGAATAAAAAAGACCTAGTATCTAGAGACTCATGTCATTTAATAGATCATGGCCTAATCCTGAAAATACTTAAGCCTGTGAATAATTTAACATATTAACAGTTAAGATAACACATGCCAGTTATTCTGTTGATGTTGAAGAGACTGAGTAGGTAAGTCCATTTAAGTGTGTGTGGACAATGCATAATTAGCCTCTTAGGCTTTTTATTGCCTAACTTTTTTCCCCCTTTACTTTGCAAATAAGTACTTTTAGTAATTAGGAAAATAAAATAAAGTTTTAAAGTATGGAAATATATTAAAAGATGGTAAATTATGTAAGAACTATTGTACAGGAATATAGTTTGGCTCAATCAAATGAATATTCATAATTTCACGGTTACTTTACTTCCATTTTTTATTTGTAACAAGTAACAATCAGAAAATTAAAGAAAACTTCCTCTCTACATTCCTAGAATAAGTGATTGTAAAAAAATTTTGCACTGAAAGTTTTACTCTGTGTTCTCTTCAAAAAACACGTGTTGTTGACAAAAAGAGTAAAACTTTCCATGAAAAGTACTTCAGAAAAATAGCTAAATTTAAGCAGCATAAAACCTTGATGGAGAATTTCTATTACAATAAGGTAAATACAGGAATACTATATGTTATTAGTTCCATGACATAACTGGAAACTATCTGGAAAATATATACATAAGGATACAATGTTAATATATGCAACCTTTACATTGATGCCCTGTGAGTTAGGACTTTTTTATTGTGCTAGACTAGTACTTCCTTTACATAGTTTTGGATGAAAAATACCAATATTTTTAGAGCACTTCCTTGATTACTCCAATATGTTTTACAGGGAAACATAAATTCTATCAGTAAATGTATGGCAAGCCAGCAAGGCCTATTCAGATCTGAATTCTGAAATATTTTCAATTTATGTAACATGGCAGTAGTATTTCCATCTACTGAAAATTGCACATGTATTTCTGCAATGAACCACGACAAAGTGACTCACAACAGTTAAGAAGTGGTAGAATATATGCACTTAGCACAATTCTGGCATTGTAGTTTTTAAGATAAATTATACTTATTTCAAACAGAGGAACACTTCTGCATTCGTTAGCAGAGCTTACTTTTTGCAACAAGAATGCACATGTGTAAATTCCAGCATAGACTGGAATATAGATTAACAGAGAACAAATTAGCAATAATAGGATAAGAAAAAAAGAATAGATGTAAATATTCTTTGTACCTAAAATCTTCCACATTTGTCAGTATGTTTGTGGTTTAGCAAATAGAAATTGGCTCCAGAAACCCCAACATCCCTCTTTGAAATAAGGGTTTAGACTTATTACAGCAGAGCATTTTATCTGGTATCAACAGTTATTACATACACAACACAATAGAGATTCAGACTGCATAAAAGTAAAGCACAGCTTTTATATAATTAAAAAATGATAAATTAATTTAAACATTTCCTAATGGTTTTTCCTTTATTTGGGTTCATGAGATTAGTTAACTGTCTCTGGCATATATAATGCAGTTGAGATATATGAGACAATCACTCATTTCCAAAGACTAACTGAGCTGATTAGCAGATATAAGTAGGAAATAGCTTTGCCATTGATGAAAATGTTCAAGATCTTAGAAAATAATCATTGCAAAAAGGGATGAAAAAAAAATGGCATACATTTGTATTAGCCAAACCCCCAAGGAGAATTGACCACAGAGCAGTTAAAACATCAGATTCGTTTTGAATTATTTAGGTTTTGATAATTTTTTTTTTCACTCCACCATATTGAAAATAAATCTACCTTTCAAATCTTAAAATGGGATATTTTGTCATCTTTGAAATAAAAAATGCATTGTCACTTAAACCTTCTATAAATTTGTAAAAGTTTGAGAAATAAATACCACCAAAAATATCAAACCAATGAAGAAAACAAAACCCTTGTAATATTTCTGATCAGTTCTGTTAATCCATTCCTTGCTGGTGGAGACTTCTTTCATACTCAGATTCCTCCCACATTCTTCCGCACTGCAGAATCTTTCTAGACTAAAGCCATTCTTTGATGTAATGGTAAAAACAAATTTTCTTAGGAAGTTCCTTAAATATATTTTTCCAGTCATTCAGTCTGCCAAATCATTCTCATAGGAAAAATGTCGCTACACTTGCAGGCTTTTGAGGGCAGAACTAAAGAGTTCCTGCTTGCTACAGCCAACTGTAAATATTGCAAAGCTTATCCTGTAGCAGTTAGATCTCATTTTATCTGTAGGACAAGAGATACCTTCTATAAAGTCAATTCATACTATCAATTTTTAATTACAGATCCCATGAATTTCAAACAGGGACATTTAATTCTCAGAAAGTGACTCTAAGTGATCCTGTTACAGGAAGACAAACATTGAAGATTAACCTGAAACACCACCATTTCCCAAATCCATCCCCTGTCCCGTTCTGACAAGCTGCATCGGAAGGAAATAAAATTTAAATGCATAACCCAGTTTTGCCTAAAAAGAATAATGTCTATTTATTTACTTGAAATTTAAAATTACATATCCCCCCAAAAAAGTGATGGACCTCCAGAATCCCTGAAATAAGAGTTAAGTAAGCAATATAAGATTCCTAATTGCAGATATTGTCTTGGATTCATCTGACGCCAAGTTTGAGTCATTCCTCTTTATTTCAAGCAATAACCTGAGAGATGCAGTAGAAAAGAAGTTGTCCAAATTTCCATTTATTGGGATAGTACTGCTATAGGGTCATTCAGATTTCAGGTGTACTCTGAAGAGCACAGATGACAATGTTACAAGTGTGGTCCCAATTAAAATCGTCTAGAACAAAACCTGCTTCTTATAAAAACATTCAGTGTTGAGGTTCACCAGCAGGATGGTGACACCATTAAGGACTTCTTCTGGCTCTGTAGATGGGGCTGCAGTAGCCTGAAAGAGCAGAATGTTAGGGACTGACTCATTTAAAACCATCAGAAATGTGAGGGGAAAAAATGTGGCACAATTTACTCAGGAATACTAATCTATTGTTTTGCTGAAACAGTTTTTAGTTCAGTCTGAAGGAGGGGGGCAATAGATGTCCTCATGGTTTGTGCTAATGGAGAAAAAGGACTGATTAGATTATGGCTGTGTGTTTCTGTTAGAGGCAGAGGCACAAAGACAGCAGGAAAATTATAAAACCAAAACTCAACAAATCTGAAAAGCTCTGATACTACTGTATAGGAATCTCTGGTGTAGAAACAGTGAAGACAGCACCCTTGGCACTGCCTGGAAAGTGCTAAGAACCACACAGAGGGGAGAGGCTTCTTGGTTTTGCTTCTGCTATGTTGGCAGAAATAAGATTTTGCCCGGAATTTCTGTAAATAGGCAAGTTTTCATTCAAAAGCAGCTACTTCTGATCATCATTTTTTCACCCTCATGGAAATAATCCTTGAAACCCTGAATTCTGTTAGAATTGTAGAGTCAAAGGAGGTAAAGTGTCTTCCTATTCATGTGTGTATAATTACACAGACTTTCGTATACTTTACATTTTATTGAAAATGCTACATTTTAACTATAATATATTGTTATCTGTAATTTAAGTAATATGACAAAAATAGGATTACTGAATCATTTCCTCTGAAAAAGTTAAAACCCTTTTACAGCTACTTCTAAACCACAGTGATGCCCAGGGCACTGCACTGTAACCTTTAGATTGCTTTAACACATTCAAATGGGAATTGGAAGCACTTTCATAGCTAGGCATGCTGTTAAATGCTAACCTAATATTACAGCTGAGCATACAAGTGGCAACAGTATAAAGAACAGATATTGATGTGGTTTTTTTGAAGAGGATGAGAGTAGGAAATTATTTAGGCACAGACTTCATACTTTTAAAGTAGATTTGATCACAGTTATTTATTTAAATCTCATAATAAAAAGGCAATGCTGTAGTATTCCCATCTCCCAATTTCCACAATGATGCTATTTCATAGTGTTTGTTTAAAAGGGCCTGAAGTAAACAGATTCACAGACACAAATATATGCAGCAACATCTGGTTAGTTATTGCCCTTCTCTGATCTAGTACAGGTAATAGGGCAAGATGAATTATTTTCTTAAACAGTCTAGTACAGTTACACTGCCAAAAGCATCATATGCTGCATGAAGGTGAGCACTGAGGAAAAATTATGCGAAAGCTCAACAAGTGTAGTTCAGTAATCATGTTTAAAGCATGTTGTGTTTCTAATTTTGAAACATACGGAAGGACATACAGAAGTCATTTTATTTCCTATTTCAACATTGTGGAAGACCAGCCTACATATTAAGAAGATGTCTTTTGAAGACAGCTCTGTCGGGGTCTTTCCAGGAACAGGAAACCAGAAGTTATTAGAGCACGACAAGGTATAAAAATTCAAACCAGGAAGAGGAACTCTCTCTTTTTCCCCCGCTCTGAGCAGAACACCGCTGTCTCCGCTGTTGCTGCGAGGGGCCGCCGCAGCCCTGTCGCAGCGTCGCGGGAGAACCCGGGGCGCACCCCCACGGGCGGCTCCAAGCCAGAGGAGGAGGGAGCATTCCCCGCTCCGAGGAATTCTAGGAATTCTAGGAATCCACTGGAGGAAGGAGCCGCGGCCGCCGCTGGCACCGCTGGGCAGGGCTCCCGCCCTCCCAGCCGCTTTAAGAATTCCAGCCGGGAAGCGCCGGTCCTGGCGGGCACGGAGAAAGCCGCGCCAAAAGACTGCTGACGTCACTGAAGCTGCCCAAGTCTGCCGGTCGAACGTCGTCGCCCCAGCCCCACGGGGACCATCGCCGCAAGCCACCGTTCACACATCAGTTACATTTCTGACATAATCGACTTCTTGTTTTGCCCTGTCTTCTCCGCTGTTTCCAGTTCTCCTCGGGAAAGGGGGAGTGAGTGGGTGGGTGGGGCATCTTTTGATACCATAATATTTTTATAGGGTAGATACGGTTTTATACAAATATATATATATATAGGTAATAAATTCGTTAAATACTCATTGGCCTCATAATTGCCTACGAGCCTGGTGGGGAGGCGGTCAGCTTAGCCCTCAATTTCCCCTTCTGGGAGGCGGACGGACACCTGCACTTCCGACCGTGACAAACATATTCTCTTGAAATGGTAAAATCATTTGGAGCAATGTCCAAAACTTTGCACATCTATGTCTTTGTTTGCTAAGAGGCTGAGAAGGTAGCAAAGGTCACAAAATGATGTTTATTCCCTATAAAATATTTGACTCTTCAGGGAAAACACAACCCCGTACTTCCCCAAATCTCCCAAAAAAACACTTTAAATTGGAAATACTCCAAGATGCTTAGTAACAGGCACAGCTCAAACTTAAGTGCTGCATGGCTTAACTACTCCTGTCTGCTGTGCTGCCTCATGGGAATTCCCAAGCAAACACAGCCTATCTGATACCGCCTGACACTGCCAAGTGAGAAGCCTGGCATTGACAATTGCCACCAGATGCCACTGCAAACAAATGCTACTCATCTGTGTCTTGGCTCCACACCCATGGTAGCATTCATACAGCATGACTAACATTACTGACCAGAAATCCAGTGATTTAGTCTAGGTAAGGCTGAAAAGTACAACACTCTGTATCAGTTCACTGATGTGGTTGACCAAAACCGGTCCCTCGTAGAATGTACCCTCCCTCACACTGAAAGCATTATGGTGGTGCTGTTGCACTTTGCTGGAAAAAAATTCTGATTTCCAACTAAATGAGAATGCTTTACAAGGCATTTCTCAGTCACGGTAACAGTAGGAGGGAAATCAATAGCACATTCACAGCTGATCCCAAGCAGCTCTCATTCTTCTTATTCTCAAAAAAAAAAAAAGTACTGAGGAGTTCCTCAGTCTGGATAACTTCATTATGTAACACTAGTCCCAATTACAGAAGGTTTAAAAGGTGAACAGAGCCCAGTCTGTTGTGCCATTGAAATTCTGTATTCCAGTTTATGCCAGGGATAGTGAACAACTCACATCACTGCATTTTTAAGCCGCATCTACCTTGAGGAAGTTGTATACTGTTAGTAAGAGTACTTGTTGGTTATGCTGCTTGTCAACTGATGTGAGGGCAGGGTATACCTCGGGCTCTGCCCCAGTGTTAAGCTTTTAAGTGGCTGCGTGTAGACACCACCAATTGTTTTGCCTGCACTAGGATATAAACTTCCGTTAGCTAACACATATTGTCATGGTAAGGACAGGACTTACTATCCCTTCCTGTTCCCAGTTATTACTGTTTTGCTGTTATGGGGATTCTCACTTATAGCCCATCTTCATCTTTAGGTACTCTGGAGCACATTACTACACAACCCACCGACACTTCTGAGCATCATTGAAAGAGAAATGTGACCTTCTTTCTGTTTTGTTACAGAAACTGAGTTCTGCTAACTAATTATCAGTGTGTCCTCATGTGTGGGGGGTTTATTTTCTTTTTGAACAAAGCAAACATAAGTGACTTTGCTCATTTCAGACAATGATTCATAGTTTTGTCTGCTTTCAGAGCATAGACAGATGTGAACTGCTACAGCAGAGGGACTGTGCTATAATTCTTCTCTTTTATACATTTTGATCCCAGAGTACAATGTACTGGTGTTCTTCTTTATATCTATTGCAGCACCTAGAAATCCCAACTGGTTATGAACTTTTGTTCTGTAGAATGGTTTATAGCCTCCTTGTAAGAGATCCAAGTCCTCTGAAGTTGAGAATCTGAATGGTCAAGGGAAAACAAACCATATCCCTACTTTATAAAACTAAGTTACAGAGCACCTAAATAACTTCCTAATATCACCCTCGAGGACAATGATAGGCAGGAAGCTTTAAACATCGTTTCTTAATCAAGAAACATCTTTGACTTTTTAAGAAAAGTCATCTTGTGTGGTCTAGAAACTTGAGGAGTCTAGATTTAGAGACTTCCCAGTTAATGGTTCTGAGTGTGAGAAATGAGATTTGTCCCTTTTCAGTGGCAAAACCTGCAGTACATGCATACAGGGATGTGTGATGTAGCTTCTCTCTTTACTTGGCAGAAAGCCATTTGTGAAGTAGACTCAAAGCAAGACGCTGAGAGGACTTGGAAAAATTCCAAGAACTGTGACATGGGGAGAAAAAGGGTGGCAACAAGGAGTGAATGGAGAAGCCCCATAGAACATGGCACCAGGTGCACAGGCATAGCCACCAACAGTGAAGGTGCCCAGTGACCCAGTATCAGCTAGTAGCATAGCCTCTGATGGAAGAAGAGGAAGCTGTGTTCATGCAGCCATGGGGCCAGGGTGTTTTCCTCTCAGAGTGAGGATAGAGTTTGAATGGTGAAGCCAGCAGGGTGGATACTGCACTCGGCAATAAAAAAAATTGTCTTGTCCAAGTTCAGTTGATTTTATTTTTTAAGAAGAACAAAGTCTGTGCCGAAGCCCATTATAAGAAATTCATTGAAACAGAAATTTATAAAGAAGAAATTTCAGTTATAGAGAATCTTCTTGGAAACAGTTTGATCTCTGATAGAGCAAAAGGCAGTTGAAAAAGCAATTTTATTTACGCATGGTGCTTCAGTCGAGCGGTTGGTAGTGCATGCTCTCTGGAGGACTGCCTCCTACTCTCTGCTGCTCAGGAGAAAGCCTGGCTTCACAAGAGCCTCGGGAAGCAGCACTGCTGCTCCCTGACAGGAGGAAGTCTGGGGCTGTGCCACAGGGAGCTAGGTTGCACATCGCCCTCCTTACGAGGGCTGGAGGGGCATAAGCCTCCAGACGGGTGATGCTGGATGGAGCAGAATCCTCCTGAGGATGATTACATGGGTCAAGAAGGGACCAGGCCATGGAGAAGCCACCAGGGCAGGCAGGTGAGGAAGGCTCAGTTGGCCCATGTAGCCCATTGGCCACCTGAACCCAGTTGTGGTGTTCCAGAGCAGTGGTTCCTGCCATCTCTTTCTCTCCCCTGAGGTCTTATCCCTCTCTGGGTGCTGACCTGCCTCCTCCCATGCGGCAGCTGGAGCAGGACAGGACAGTGACCCCAGACCACCCGCACAGCTGCCAAGCCAGGTCTTCCAGAAGTCCCATGCCTGCCTGCAGTCCCCAGAAGTCCCACCCCTCTGCTGGTCACATGGTCTGTTCACCCCACCTCTTCCTGCCCTGGAGCACCATTTGTAGAACTTCACACACAGGTGCTCTCAGGCTGGCAGGACCAGATATCCCACCTACTATACCCAGAAGTACCTCAGGGTGAGGAAGCCCTGCCTACCATAAGCTCATGGTTGCCATTTAAGACTTCATAACCCGTGTGTTCCCATACTGCTCTGTGATTGGCTGATTGCTATTTTTTGGCACCAACACACCCACGTGATCTAAGAGCATCCTCTCTCTGATTGGCTGCCCCTTTCCTTTGCTTTGGGAATGTCTTCTATCTAAAGATACATTGCTTTATGTGCCTTTGTCTATGTAAATATATATAGGAAAAAGTGTATCAATATGCATAAATACATATTTTACTTATTTCTACATAGATATACTTCATACATATCTTTCTTATATGTGTGCATTAGAGCATATATGTGTGGGGTGGGACCGCAAACAGAACCCTGCAGTGCTACAGACCCTGCAGAGCCCTGCCTCTGGGCTCTGCTCAGGGCAGTCCTGTGTGGGCAACATGAGCCCATCAAAGTGAAAATCTAGGACAAGATGCTGACAGCAGAAGAACATGTGTGAACATGGCAGTAAGGAAATGAGAATCTTTGCAGTAGTCTTGTCACGTTGGTGCCTCGGGACAGTATTTTCCTTCATCTGTGTACCTGATTTGTAAAATTGTACTGAGGTGCCACAATACTGCAAAATGGAATTTTCTTATTGGTCTGGTGACATCTTTGCTCTCAAGCTTTCTTTTCAGTCTGTCATGTGCAAGGGATGTAGTAGGGACATGCAGAGTCATATGAAAGACATTTTGACTATTTATTTATTTTACCTTTTCGTGAACTCTAGTACCTGGAACTGGATGCCACACCAGGGCTGTTATGGAGGACAAGAACCTTGACCAATACAAAGGCCTGCATAGGTTTTTCTTTAGTAAATGAATCTGTCTTTGAACACACTTCTATTAGCAGATTTTCATGATCATTCTAATGACTGTGAAGCAGCTTTCCAAATTATTTAAGTAGTCTGATGATAAAGTATTGGAACAGTTTCTTCTTTTCATATTATGAAATATTATTTCTCCAGCTGTTACTAACAGAATATGAGACTGAAGATACAAACCTTGTGTAGTTTTTAAAGTCGTGTTGCAATGTTTAGCACTGTATGCGACAAGATCCGGGATGGAATCATGTGCAGAAAATAAGTTTCTTCTTACTAATATGAACTCATTAAAAATGTCTGCCTTATTCTTGCTCAGGTCAGCTTTCCTCGACTTCCTTATAACAACAGATTTGCAGAAATTAATTTCATATTATCTATCTGGCATTGAATACTATGCTGCTAATCTCAGCAGAGAGTCACTTGCTGCTTCTAGTTATAAATGTGGCATTTGAATCTGGATCAACATTTATATCTGATGTCAAATGACATCTCTATTATAACCAATACATTTCTGATTAGTCAGTGAGGTAGCCCTTCATAATATATAGCTGGAGAGTTGGTGAAAAAGTACTACAACTCAGGGAAAAAATATTTAGAATATTATTTAAAAGCAAAATATTTTTTTCCATTACGCAACAGAGTTCTTTCTGTTTGGCCTGTCAATGGCAAGTGTCTCTTCCCCTTCCTCTCAAACCTTTTTTCCAGTTTTTCTTGGATAAGAAGGGACAATCTAAGGTGAGTAATGTACAATGGGAAAGTGGGGATGTAAACCATAAAGCTTGTGAGAATCCAATAAAATAAATATTTATGAAGACAAGATCAGATAGAATTTATAGACAAAATAATTGCATAGAAGGAAACGAAATGCAATATTAATTTCTAATTCTGCATCATAAAAATTGCAAATTTACCATAGTATTCTGCTGTATCTTGAGTGACAACATCACAGAACTGGTGACTTCTGAATAGAAAACTTACAAATCATTAGGGATAGCTGTCATTTTTTTGCCAGACAGTACTGAAGTGCCTACAATAGGAGTAGAAGCCTGAGACTCTTCTAGCGCTGTGGAAACTGTAGGACCTCATCCCTGGAGGTGTTCAAAAAACATGTACATGTGGCACTTCAGGACATGATCTAGTAGTCATGGTAGTGTTGGGTTGATGGTTGGACTTGAAGATTTTAGAGGTCTTTTCCAACCTTAATGATTCTATGATTCTATAAAACTTTCCTGAAGTGAAGGTTCTGATTCATCAGACAGTTTTTTAGGTTCACGTGATCACTTCTGGGGATTTTCATGGGGCTTTTCCTTACTGTCCCCACACACATTCATCTGCTTCTGTCATTTTGTCCCAGATTTCCACTGTGGTAGGCCAAGTCCTCTGTGCTGAGCAGCCCCAAGCAGAGCCCCAAGGCTGCCCCAGGAGCACCACAGGTTCCCATGGGGCAATGGCCAGCTGGGGCCCCTCAAGGTTTGGTTCTGCTCTGCCCTGGCCCAGGGTTGTGCAGGTCTGTTTCATGGCCTCCTGGGACAGGTCCGTAGACTTAGGTCATTTTTCATCATGTTCATGTCCATCACCACCCCTGCATCTGACACCCTCCCACCCTTATCACCTTCCCGCACCTCAGAGATCATAGAATCATAGAATTATTATGGTTGGAAAAGACCACCAGGATCATCAAGTCCAACCTTCATCCTAACATATCTCTAGCCACTGGACCATAGCCTCAAGTGCTACATCTATTCGATTTTTAAATGCCTCCAGGGATGGTGACACCACCACCTCCCTGGGCAGTCTGTTCCAGCACCCAACCACTCTCTCAGTAAAGAATTTCTTCCTAATATCTAATCTAAACCTCCCCTGATGCAACTTGAGGCCATTTCCTCTGGTCCTATCATTAGTAATATGAGAGAAGAGACCAACACCAGCCTCGCTACAATCTCCTTTTAGGTAGTTGTAGAGAGTAATAAGGTCTCCTCTCAGTCTCCTCTTCTCCAGACTAAAGAGCCTCAGTTCTCTCCATCGCTCTTCATAAGACATGCTTTCCAGACCCCTCACCAGCTTCACTGACCTTCTCTGGACACGCTCCAGCACCTCAATGTCTTTCTTGTACTGTGGTGCCCAGAACTGGACACAGTACTCAAGATGTGGTTTCACAAGTGTCGAGTACAGGGGCACAATCACCTCCCTACTCCTGCTGGTCACACCGTTTCTGACACAGGCCAGGATGCTGTTGGCCTTCTTGGCCACCTGGGCACACTGCTGGCTCATGCTCAGCTGGCTGTCAACTAACACCCCCAGGTCCTTTTCTGCCAGGCAGCTTTCCAGCCAGATATGAAGGCTTCAGCAGCTCGGAGTTGGGAGCCCTGCACCTGCCTTTTGATTTTGTTTAATTACTTTCTATTCACATTAAAATGTAATTACTCATTTAATTTGCTCTTATTAAAGAAGTTGCTTTTCATTACTTACCTACACTTTTAAGGACATACATATTTAGTTTACATATGTTTAAATATAGCAGCTTTGGAGTACAAAATAAATACTCCCATTATTCAGCCATCTCAACAAAGTTTCCTAAAGCTTTAATCTATTAATTTTACTTTACAAATCTTACCTATCTGTCTGTCTGTATTAATTGTCCCAGCAACAGACCAGATGCTGAAACTGCTACTGTCGAATTGTTTTCTTTAGCCACAGTGTCTGTCTGTCTGTGGGCTAACCCAGGATGCCCCATGTCAGTTAATGGAAGCATTTCTGAATACTCTGTGGTTGCTGTGTATCGTTTACTTTCCAACTCTTGAACAAGACAGGAAAATTAAGAAATGTATTCTAGTCCCTGGTTTACCTCTCTCACTCGACATGCCTGAACTGCAGAGCTTGCTTTAGCTGAATGTTGATGTGTTTTGTACAGACTACCACACTGCCAAGAGAAAATACCAGTTTTGTAGTCCAGTAGTAAAGAAAGTTTACATAAAGAAAGTGGATTCAGATCAGACAGGAGATTCTATGAAGCTGTTGGCTTGAACTGTAGATACATATGGCCACAGCAGGGATGCAGTGTACTGGATGTAAACTAGGTTCTCCCTTCTCTTTTTTTTTTTTCTTTTTTCTTTTTCTTTTTCATAGTGAAAAAAAGATTTGCCTTGAATTTTCTGCTGAAGACCTAGAAAGTGGACACAGCTGCAGATCTTCAAAGGAGATACCCAAATGCACCTAGCCCAGATTGAGCAACAAATGTCATTCATGAGTGCAGTAGTTCTACTGCTGCTGTAGTACACTGGTACCTTTTTCTTTGTGTAATGAGCATGTTGAACTTTTTTCGTCTAGAAAGTTGTTGGCCACTAAATATTTTCATGTATTTAGAAAACCATTAGGCAAAGGTAAAGAAGAAACTCCCTAAAAACTGTTAAATAGAAGAGCACTTGGAAATTCCTGAGGTACAAATTACTAGAGGCTGGGCATTATTTACCCTGTTCTCATTTTCTTTGTGATTTCTGCTGTCCAGTGTAAGAAGAAGGGTCTCATGACAGGTACATGCAGATTTATGTTGACATAAAACCCGTGTGAAACCAATTAGATTCAAGTGGATTTCAGGTATTGAGGTGGAAGGATTTTTAGAGCTTAAAATTCAAAACAAAATTTAACAAGATGAACATAAAAGCAGAAATTGAGATAAATAATTGCATGAACTTTTCTGTGCCCACACTCAAGGTTTTTCAATTTTGGGGTTTGTGTCCATGTTTAACTAAAGACATGCATTTGTCTCATGCATTACATGTGAGAATCTCAAATACATTCTCATATAGTTTGACTGGACAGCCATGATTTCTTTCAGCACTCAAGAAATTTTGAATAGATTTACTCTGCTATATTGATTTGTGCTTGACTTACCCATGCAGTATGCTTCAGACTCAGTGTATGGCTTATGTTCTGTGATAAAAACAAAACCTTTCACATATGACCAAAACCCAAGCATTCTGGCCCAACTAGAAGTTTCATTTTCTTAAATAATTTTTATTTATTCATCTCTCTACCAGCTTTATGATCCTAGTTCATCCTCAAGTTTTCATAACAAAAATCCTTAAGTACGACATCCACATGTTGTGATACCATCATGTGTTTACATGTGTTACACACCTGTATTTATAAGCATAAGCTTGAAATGAGATTCAGATAAATGTAGGATTCGGTAATGCTATGTGAACAGCAGAAGCATCTCTTGATAAAAAAAGCTTTAATCTTTCATTGTGCTCAAATATTTTCCTATTCTTCTAAATCTTTTTATTGCTTCATTGTTACCTAGGAGAGAAGTGGAGGCTCTTTATGACTCTGAAATGGAAAATCCTGAAAGATTTCCAAATCAGAATTTTGTTTTACAAGTTTTTGCACAAAGTCTGTATACAAGGGTTGTAATATGAATGGACATTTTCAATGCTGTTCCAATTTGCAAGTAAATAGGGAAGTTTGTAAGGCATAAGCAAAAAGAGTAGATTCTTCTGAAAAATAGACTCTAGTTTCCATATTTATTAAGTAATATAAATATCCACTGTAAAAATATAAAATATTCAGGAGATGGAATATTTTCAACAAGATAGGGGAGAGGCCATAATAGAAAGTATCAAGGCAAATGGCTTCTATGGTACCTCTGTCAGAAAGATCAATATCATATATGTGCTGTCTCCTGCTGGGATGATTAGTAACAAAGTCATTTAAAAACAATTTGGTGTTTTTTCTTATCTCCATACCTTAAAGCTGCAGAACAGTTTGCACTGTCAACATGCCTGAACAATTACATTAGCCATGCTTGTTTCAGAGTATCTCAAATGCTTTGAAATCCTAATTTGTGAAGTTATTTCCATTCAAATTATTCTAGTTCTTCCTTAAGATAGCAGTTTCCTGTTATGTCCATTAAAAACTTACCAAATTGTCCTATACTTTCCCTGCAAGCTGGTTCTTTCTGGATGAGAACAACTAATAGTAGCTCTGAATTTCTCCATAAAGTTGTAGGACTTTATGGATAAGTATGACCTTGGTATTTTATCTTTTACAGTACATTGCAGACAGTCTTAAAGAGCTCAGCTATAGTGTGAATACAGGGCAAGTGTAAATCTCCCTAGTAAGCAACAGAGGATTTAAAATATGGTTCCATCATTTTACGTACAATTACTATAGATTTATATATATTTTCTAGCAGTGATATTTTCACCATAGCCAAATGTATAAGTAAAGAAGATTGTAAATGTCATTCTGGTTTATCAGATGCTGAAAACATGAACCAATCTATGAAGAAGCAAATGTCCAGTTACCTGCTGCTCTTTGCCACAGCAATATTGAGCTAGGCAGGACAGAGACATACTACAACCTGAATCAGCCGGGAAATCAGGTCATAGTAACAATACAACATAGCATGTATGCACTACTGTTTTGGTAAAATGAATAAACCTGCACATGAATAAATTGCTAAAAAGCAAGTCAAGTTCCTGAAAACCTGTATAGAAGATGAGGAACTAGACTTGCTAAATAGCTGCACACAAATAATTCACCCAGCTCTACAGACAATACACAAAATTACTTTCAAAATTCTTCTTGTGATTTATGTACATTTTATTTAAGATTGTTCTTGTTGATAATATGTCAGACATATGTCTTCCTTCAGCAGACAGTGGAGGCTCCTGTGCCTCTCTGGGCATCAGAAGTTCTCCAATTTGTTTTCTGCTTCATTTGTATAATAAAGTATATGAATGTTAATAGCCCTCAAGTGCATCTGCTAGCTAGCATTATGAAGTTCATTCGGAGCACTTGAACTTTTATCTCAGATGGGACAGTAAAACATTCCCTCTGATTTACAAGAGCCATTTATCAAAGACAACACCTGCTGCAACACAAACATCGACCAAGGTCATCTTTTGATCTACTATGCTGCCACATCCATTGATTTTGTAACTTCTACCACATTTCCACAGTGTGTTCTGAAACCAGCCTTTTTCATTTTACTTCATAATGTTCATAGTTATACCTAATTTACATTTCCAGAAGCTATATCACAGGAGGATCATTCACTTCCACTAGCTTTGCAAATAAGAAAGAAATTCTCCCATCAATGCCCGGGGAAGACATACCAAAAAACTTCCATTATTAATAATAGAAGTTGCCAGCATGGATCTCTGTGTATTTTATTGAGAGCAAACTTCAAACTGGACTCTGAATGTTTTAATTCATTTTTAATTGTGTAAGTAAATCCATCAAAAATCCAATGGAAGATTTACTTCCTTACTAAATTGTTTCTGGATGAAATGTTAGGCCCTTCCTAAGCAAATGAAAAATGTGTCATGAAAAGCCAGGTAGTTTCCAGTAATAAGAACTATAAAAGCATACTTCAGTGCAAGAAGGAAAAAGAAAAAAAAAAAAAAAGGGAAAATTCTCTTAGAACCACAACAAACTTCAGATTTTAAATTAGGATATTAAGCATTAACTATGAGTGGTCCATCTTTAATTTGCACCATTTCACACTTCAGTATAATCTGACCTGTAGCAAAGAATATGTTTTTCTGGCTAATATAAAACATTCTTGTCAACAAAGATGTTGCTACCCTGATGACTAAAACATATCACTTCAGTTATGCCCTCCAAACTATATCTTCTTGACAGAGTGATGTCATTGTCACACTTCCCAATTGTTTTGATTCATTCAATACCCCTTGTACATCGGAACTGGGCTGTCAACATGGTGAAATGGCTGGTGTGATACTGACGGCTTGTCAGGGAGAGACATTCTGCAGACACAATAAGTAAGGAAATTCATTGAATGGTGTTGTCATAGATAGTGGAAAAACTGATTTTTGTGGTCTTTTAACTTACTGATTTATGCAAGGACTTCTGGAAATACCAAGGTAATTGGCAGAACAACAAATTACTTGAATAATTTAGGACTTGTCTGTGAAGACCCAGATTATTCTCTGCATCTGAAAACCTTTTTGGAGAAGAAAAGCAGCAATACAAGTAATAATATCAATGCATGTTAGCAAATCACCTACAGCTAATATCCAAGATTTAGAAACTGAGATCATATAACAAGTAATTGGAATAATTACTCCCTTTTTGGTTAGCATTATCAGCCCTCCTCCCAATCAGAAGGATTTTAGGCTGTTTTCTGCCATGCTTTTGGAGAGGTGACGATGTTTGTGTGACAGATCAGTTGTTAAAGTTGTTTCAAGGGGCTCAGAATAAAGAAGCAAGCTGGAACTTTAATCCAAATAAGAACAAGAAAATCCATTATGGTCAATCTAAAAATGCATGAAATAAAGATGGGGTTTGCCCAATGCTCTATAATTAAAGAGTTGTGGGCTTTCAATCAGAGAAGAATGTCATCTTATTCACTTATTAGGTGCCAGAACAACTTAGCTTCATTTCATGGTTCTTGCACATAAATTGCACTTAGATTGATTGGTATGGAGAAGTTCCTCTTTATTGTACATAGCAATTTATGTCACAGCAATTTTTCTGGGTTCTAAGGAGAAATAGAGCCATCCTAGATGAAATATTCACTAGGTAAACCATGGCTTTGCTACACCAGTCACCTTCATTTTCAGGTGGATGCTCTATGGTTGGGAAGTGCCAGGGAACATAGGCAGGTGAATTGTTCACAAAGTTTCTCCCCTCCTCATTGTTCCTTTAGAAGTCTCACATTCACTGCTTTTACTGAGAAGTGGAAGGACTGATGATGTGCTATCTATTGTTAATGTCATCGTGGGAAGAGGAAGGCAAACAGATGAGTTTTGCTGTTTTGACATGAAGCTCATTAGATCTGATATCATTTTTCTGACTTGAGGAAGGCATCTTTATGGTCAAACTTAGTCTTCCAAAATAAGCTTTCATCAGAGTTGTCAGAGATACACACCTAAATCTCTCATATCTCAAAGGAGATTCCAAGGTAGCTGTATCAATTCCTTTGAAAACAAAGCCATTTATCTTGCAGTTTCTGTACAGGGATTGAAGAACTTAAATTTGAAAAATCTAGTCTGAAAATTATGTACAAAATCATCAGTTATCTTAAATCCTTTTTACGCCTCTTGAACATATTCAGTGCTGCATTCTGCAATTAATGCGTAAGTGCCTGGTTATTACAAGATAGGCTGCCAACAAAGATTTTTGTTGTAACTGTCTGTCATAACCTAGACAATGAATCCAGAGTATAATGAAAATCCAACATGCAAAAATCAGGCAGAAGAATGAAGAGAAAATATGGCATCTTAATCACATCTACAGATAAAAAGGTGCCACGGACTTCATATGTAGAGTTATATAACTTAGGGAGAAAAATTAATATCAGTTCAGGCACCTACCTCTACTCTGGTGAAGTCCAGGGCAGATAAAGTTGAAAGCCAAATTTTCTGTAGAGTCAATAATAAAAAATAGTTACCCCCCAAAAGACAACTGAGCCTACCTAAATCTGATTATTAAATCCAAGATGTGTCAATAGCTATGTATAATCTTTCAGCTATCAAAGAGGTTCATGTGGGGAATTTGAAAGTCTCAGTCTTGGATATAAACTGTATTCCTTAGCTTTAGCCCCTCAAAATATCCCAAATCAAGAAAGGGTGATAATGTCCAAAGTCTATACTGACTCCTATGTCCTGTGTAAGACCTCCTTAGTAATGCTGAAGGCATGGTTAGGACATTTGACCAATCACTGGCATATTTTTTGTTAAAGTCCGTTCTGGAATAATAGGTGAAGTAAAGCCATATTCCTTTAGTTAATATTCCAAACGGAGATTTTTACGGTTCATTATAAATCATTAATTTCATCAGTATAGGTTTTAAACGACCAATATATTTCCCTACTTGCTTAAACTCCAATTTTTTTCTTTCACATGTTGATCTTGGAATTGATCTACTTTTCTTCAAAGAGCCAAAATACTGATTAAACAATGATTTATAAGAAAATTATCATTTATTGACCTATATTCTAAAAAACATCACACAAATTGAGTTCAATACTGTCACTTCTTTTTACAGTGTAATCTCTAAATTTATTTTCATTTTACTTGAAGTTTCTACTTACAGATTAAGTATCAATATTGCAACAAAGTTGTCAGAATCTACCTAATCACATCCTGGTTGCTTTGTGTAAAATGGATACTTGGTGTTATCTTTTGTGAACAATACAATTATATCCCATAGTTTCAATATAGTTTCTTATTAAGATCTCGTCAATATTTTTTTGTGTACTCCTCTGCTTTCACAAAGTTTGTCAAGCGATTTCAAGTGATTTAGCCACTGAGATAAAAAATAAGAATATCATCCCTGGTGATAGTAACTTCAGAAGGTAAAATGGGAGAATTGTGAATATTCTGGTATTAAAATACAGTCTAATCACTGAAGTCCAGGTTAAGCACTTTTACAGATTAATCAAAATATGTAAGCTGCTGAACTGTGGGCAGGAACTCCTGCCTCATTCATCACTCCTGCCTCACTCATCATGTAGAAGTAACCCTCAAAGACCTGCCTCATTGCCAGCATGTCTAAGAAAGGAAGAGTTAAGGAAATCTTTACTCCATACTGTGCTTGATCACATTTAGAGAGCTAGCTGCCAGTCTGTCTCAGAACAGATGCAGAACAATTATCTTGCCAGAGCAGGTCTGGAGGGAAGTGATGGTTGAGTGAAGTCCTGACTCCTGGATGGGACCAGCAGGCACAACAGACTCTCTCCTCTGTAAACGTTCTTTAAATAAGAGAACAAGATTTGGACCATTTGCACAGAATTTACAAGTGATCTGCTTTTACCCTGCTAGTTCAACAGGTCTAGGGCACATCTGGCTTACTCATACAGAAGGCATCTGTGCAACGTGTGTGTATTTCAGACCAGAAAATCCCAGACAGAAACATGACAACAAGTTCCTGGCTTCTTCCATCAATTTACAAGCATTATGGAGAAAGTCAGTGACTAACATGATCCAAAATTACTGGGTTCAGGAGATGTCTTCTAGTTATACTTATTTTAAAATGAGATGTGGGGAGATTTGTGTCTTGCTCTGAAATACCTCAGTGTCACACATAGTGATGGACCACTGATTTGAGTCCAGTTTAGACTAGATTTCAGTTTCCTCCAATTTATTGCCAACATTACCAAGTCTCAAAAGCTGTTATCTTTAATAAATTGATTTTTCACATGATCACAGATAATCTACAACCTCCCTTTTACTTCTATATCTCTTAGAATTTTCTTGCCATTCTTGGAAGAAGAGTCACTGGACTCGATAGCTACAAATTAGTGTGCTATGATTCAGTGCAGATCTTCTGTCCCAATATTCCCACTTGTTTTTATAACCTGCACTTGAAGTCTTCCTGGGCTGTAAGGCACACTTTATTTTCTATTTGCCCTTTATCCTAACTAGGCCCCTATGGAGAACATGTGAGAGATGCGTAGTGTGGATACTTTTCATAAACAAGTTGTGCAATTTTATCAGTTATATTAGTTTCCAGTGCCTTCAGAAACAGAACTTGAGCATAGCTACCACTCACTGCAACTTCCTCTTATATTTTTACTTGCAAGTCTGCTCAGAAAATGTCTCTTCAAAAAGAGCTAAAGAGATTACATTCCTGAGCTCTATTAGATCATATCTAAAATAAGCAAATCAATATAGCACTGGTGCAACATTTCAGTCTTTAAAACAAAACCTACCAGAATCACTTATCTGCTACAAATAACAACACAAATATTTGCAGATGCCTCCAGCAACAGTGGAGAAGGAATCAAGTGTGAACTGCAAAGCTTTGCATAGAGATAACTTCAACACAATTTTTGGATGGGTACTGGAGTTGCAAAAAATAGCATTTAGTGCAAATGATGCCTGTGACATTATATTTAAAGGATGACACACATTAGGTGTTGGTAGAGAGCTGGTAGATAGATCTCTGTGCTGTGCACCCAGTTCTAGGCAAATGCTGACTTGTGGATGCAAATGAATACAGGTCAACATTTACCAGCTGTCTTGAGAGTTTACAAGACAGAATATAACCTTATCCCGTGGTACACTTCATGAGTATCAGTGATTATAGCTTCAGTTTGCATTCAGTAAAATTATGGTGGTCTGAGGTGATACTTCATGTCTAAAGGGAAGCGTGGTGCAAACCAGAAAATACTGTTTTAGGATCCTGATTCTGTGATTTGGCAGTGGATTTTGCACAATCAGATGGTGTTTTTAAAGCCAGTTTTCAACAGATCGGAACAATACAATTGCATATCCATTGCAAATATTTTCAAAAGTTTTAAAAACAAATCACAAGAAAGAAGATGAACAGATTTCACTAGGTTCAAGGCAACACTGAAAAATCTATGTGGATAGACTTCATAGAGACAACAAATATCTTTAATGGTAGTTGTGAAACACTCGAAGATACAGGATTCAGTGAAAAATTATTTTTTCTGCTTTGTCCTGTCTGTGCTGGCTTCCTCCCAGACAAACAAATCTTTTGATAATGGTGATTTATTTGAAGTGTCATTTGTTATGACTTGTAAGAGTCTTCCCAAAGTCTCCAGATAGGACAAGAATAAAGCTTCCATATCATTGAAATGGTTGGAAGGAGTAGAAGATATCCTGTAAAAAAATATTTTACCGGTATCTGAGTTTGCAATCAGTTTGCTGTCTTGTTTCTTATCAGCAAATTGTAAAGAAAAAACAGCTTTCACAATGGCAACCTTTAAAACAGTGTTACCGATTAGAGTAAATTAAATTTAAAATAGCCATTTAGTGACTTTCACAGCAAACTAGTAAAGAACGGCGTACTTTGGGTGAACACATCTACTACAGTATTCACATATTAAAATTGAGCAATTCAGTCAGCCTATTGGGTTGCATTGGTGGCAACATCTGGTATATAAGCCTGCTGGCCTGCTTAAGACTGAGAATAAGCCTGAACTCTGTTCTACGTGTCTCTGCCTTTTGTCTGTCTTTGGATGGCTTTTGCTGTTGTAATTAGATAGCCCTGGTAATTACTGAAGTCTCTGGTTGTGTATGTAAATATATTAATCACCTTGGCACAATTAAGCCCCCTTTTAAAACAGTGTCAGGTAGTGTAAATTAAGCTTGTACCAAACAATTTCATGTTACATATTACATATTCAGCTTTCAAGAAGCCAGAGACTTTACAATAGCATCAGTAGAGTTTTCTAGCCTGCAAAAGGTTGCGCGACCCAAATCACAACACGCAGTAAGTAGTCAATACCTGAGAATTAGACTGAGAACTTGAAGAATGTCTCCTATGTTCTGCCCCAGGTCCCAGAAGAATAAGTGAGTCAAAGATAAGTTTTCCAGGGAAAGAATGAAATTTAGCTGTGCAGAGGTTTTCTTATTTTTTCCCTTCCGTGATATAAATACATGAGTTATAACTTAACCCAAAGGGTTGCCTTTTATCCTGACCATTACATTATTGCCAAAGAGCCAAGTCACCTCATGCGCATGGTGAGATCTCAAATTGTGGTGAAAAATCCTGTGATTTGAGTGTTTGAATGAGAGATAGTTGACAGGCTTCCACCTCAAGAGTCATCTAGGGGTGAGTGTCACCTGGAAAGAGTGGCTTGAGAATGGAAGTGGGAAGGCACAGCTAAGTCTAGAACTTCATTCAGACTTAGGACGTTTCCAACTAGAATTAGAAGGCCATCCAAAATCACACCCTTCATATTACTGCACTAATTCCTTTCTGCAGCAGCTTACGTGAATCAGTCATGATGATGATGATAAGCAACTGAATTATCTGTAATCCAAGCACTTCCTCTCTTTGACATGTAAAGTACAACCTGACCAGTGCTAATATAATAGGAGATCCAAGCTGTGTATTGAAGTCTCACACATCTTTAATGGTCTATAGTGTGCTGACAATTAATTATGAGCAAGGGGAAAAGTATAGCCAAGCTGAATGCAGATGGCCAGCAGATTGCAGGCAAAAGATATCAGAATAAGAACTTCTCATGACAGGATTATTGATGATTACGAGGTATTGCAGGTAGAAATCAACTCATCTGGTTATTATAGAAGTATATCATAAAACAGGGGCTTGACTCTATTAATAGAAGAATCAATGGGAAAAGTCACATTTCACATATCACATTTCATGTGTCATATTTCATATTTCATTTCTCCTCTTCAATCTCATGGACAGAGTTGATCTGATGAATCTCTAGAGTAACTCCACTGGCTCTGTGAAGATGCACAAACCATAACACAGCTCAGAATGCTGAAACGGTAAAACTAAAAATGAACTACTGTGAAAAGCAGAGTTCTATTTCCCAATAAATCACATTGCAAACAAATGGAGTGTAAGCTTTACCTGTCATTCATTCAGTGACCTGGTGTTGGCAAACCCTGTGAAAGGTCTCAGCTTCCACCTCAGATTCTGCTTACCAGTAAATGAAATGTGAAGTTCTTACATTACATTTCCATTGAATCTTTGTCATAAAGCAACTGGATTTGTTATATGCTGCAAGACCAGAGCCACCACTAGCTGAACTTCATGTAACTCCTGCAAACGGTTGTCACCAGTGTGTCCAACACAACCCAGTAAGAACAAGTTGTTCAGTTATTCAAGTCATTTCACGAGTGCTTAGTGCTCAGGTAGAGTGTTTTTGTAAGTAAGTGGCAAGTGCCTCAAGACAGCACATTGTCTGACATTACAATAACAGCAGATACTGAGTGTGCTATTATATGCATGTCCTTTCAGACTGCCAGCCTTTCAGTGCCTGCACTGTGCAGACTGGCAGTGATTTCTTTAGGTGACAGACATGGAACTGCAGCTCTAAGCCAGTTCATAAACTTGTTGGACCCTACTAGCTTTTCTCTTGTGCCATGCCTATGCTCTGTTGTCTAAAGCTGGCAATACACTTTGCACACAATTCCTATTTTGCTTTAATATCTAGTTTCACAGAAATATAAATTTTACATTGATTTATTTATTTACACAACATCAAATTGTCATAAACTCAATAGCCATTAAACAAAAATATTATACCACCAAAACTCTAACAGATTCATCTTCACATTCATGATCAGATTATGTTTTTATTCATTGCAAATGGAGCATATGTCTAAAGATAAGAATATATTCACCAGCATATACAGAGAAGTTTTAGACATTTGGTTTATTATTTTCACTTTTTTATACATTTACACATTCAAAATTAATTTCATTCCCTATAAAGTCTTAATGATTTTTCTGTCTTTCTAGGTAGATTGTCAAATGTATTCAGTTACAAGAAATAGTTGAATTTTTAATTTATTTATGACTAAACATTTCCTGTTAAGTGTAGTGCACTACAAAGGCAAGGTACAACTAAAACCAAATACTTAGGTGTACCTTGAAAAAAACACTGCTTTGGATATAGAAAAAAAAAATAAAGTTCTTTTCATTCTATGAGGATTGAAATGGATATTTTATTATATTTTATTAATTCTAAATTTTCTTTAACACATTTTAAAAAATATTTATCTATTTTTGGTAAAACAATCAATGTAAATGGAAATTTTTGAGGATATAATTTTAGGTTTTTTAGTGACAGTCTTGTCTACAGTGTTCACAAAATTGTGGAGTTTGGGATCCTGCTAAGCATGCTGAAGGTTAGTACAAAGACAAAGGTTTTAGATTTTAAAAGAGTAAACTTCCACTCACTCAGAGCTCAGCTGGGAGGGATTCTGTGGGAAGCTTCCATGGAGGACAAAGGAGCTAGTGAGTTCTAGGAGTTTTTCAAGAATGCTTTCCTGAAAGCACAAACCCAGTTCATCCCCTTTAAAGGTAAGGGAAGCAGGCAGAGCAAGAGTCCTCCTTTGCTTAACTGCAAGCTTCTGAGTCTGCTTGAAACTGAAAGAGAAGTGTACCAGAGATGGAAAAATGGACAAATACCTGTGGAGAATTACAAGAGCATTACCAGGGCATGCAGAGATGCAGTTAAAGCAAAAGCTCAGCTTGAATTGAAATTGGCCAAGATGTCAAAAAAACTGTTTAACATCTTCATAAGTGATCTGGATGATGGTATCAAGTGATGAAGTTTACAGATGATACCAAACTAAATGGGGAAGTAGACACTTTGGAAGGGAAAACCACCCTGCAGGAAAAACTGAATAGACTGGAAGAGTGAGCTAACAAGAACCTTCTGAAATTCAACAAGGACAAATGNCCACCTTACTCAGCACTTGTCAGAAAACACCTGAAATACTGTGTTCAGTTTTGGTCCCCTCTATGCAAAAAAGAGGTGGACAGGCTGGATAGTCCATAGAGGGACCACAAAGATGATCAAAGGACTGGGAAGCCTACAATAGCAGGAAAGTCTAAGAGAACTGCATTTGTTCAGCCTTAAGAAAAGAAGGCTTAGGGGACATACCACGTTCCAGCATTCAAAGGGTGGCTACAAAGAAGATGGAGACTGCCTTTTTACAAGGAGTCACATGGGAAAGACAAGGGGTAATGGGTACAAGTTACTCTTGGGAAATTCCAGTTGGGCACAAGAGGAAAATTTTTTACCAAGGAGAACAATCAGCCACTGGAATAATGTTCCCCAGGAAGTGATGGAGTCCCCAGTATTGGACACTTTAAGATTCATCTGGACAAGGTGCTGGGCAATCTTGTCTAGACCGTGCTTTTGCTAAGAAAGGTTGGACCAGTTTATCCCTGAGATCCCTTCTAACCTAGTGTTCTCTAATTCTGTGATAGTGTGATAGGTAAGTAGTGGAACTCAAGGAGAACACATTAATATTAACTAGATAGTGCAGCAGAGGACAGGTTAATTAAAGAATAAAGAAGCAAGAATCAATCTTCCCAACTTAGAGCTGCTGTCAGCTTTTGTTAGTTGAGCAGAGTCATGCCTGCTAAAGAAATGGATGTGAGACCATCAGTGAAAACCCCTCTGCTTCTGGAAGTGGTGTTAGCATTTTAGACCGCAGTCCAGCGATGCCCTTAATGGCACTATATGGGAACCTGATAAATAATGTCAGGGCAGTTCTGTAGAGCAAATTAAGTTTGTTCATAAGACATGTTCACTTGCAAATTCACATTTCAATCACACTTGCAGGAGGAAGGATTGAATTTTAGAAGGCAGTGAATCAAAATAATATTCTGATTTTCAACAAGGCTTATGTTCTCAGTGTGATGTACTGGCTAATGTAGTCTTTGGATGCACAGACATGTAGGGCTGTCTACCCAGTAAGGTATTCCCGGGTTATCATTCAGAGCTGGAAGCAGCGTGTCTGTCCAAGGGCAGTGCTGCACACAGTCTAATCAGTCTTGCTGAGAAGTGACACATCCCTCAGCTGTGCTGTCTTAAACCCACAGGAAAACAACAAGTCTTGAAGAAAAACCCCAACTCACTGCTCCTGTACACAGTATTAGAGAAATCTGATGAAATAACGTACATGTTCTGTGGCCCCCATTCAATTTAATGAAGATTAAGATGAATGATTTAGTCATTGTGTACCAGCACAAACTTCCAGCCAGCATCACTCACTATTGCTGGGCCCAATAAGATCGCTGTGCTGTTTTGAATACAGCTGATGATACACTCATGAGAAAGACGTGAAACCAGAGTGGTAACCAGCTCCACCTAGATTTATTAAATGCCTACAGTATAATAGATGTTTACAGATCAATCAGATTTATCAGCCCTCCATACAGCTAATGAAAATCTAGTCAATGCAGTCTACGAGACAGGACTCATTTGCCTAAATATGGGTATTTAACGCCATTTGAGATGCTCCAGAGGTTGTCATGTATCTACACAGGGCTGGGCTATATGACCCCACTCCAGAGGGAGACCAGTACCTTGCTGCAGCAACAGAAGGAGGATGCACAGGTTAGCCCACAGCATCTAACTGATGCTAGACACTGGAGTTTTAGCAGCTGAATATTATTTTTCTTCTCTGAGAACAGACACCAATATTGGGAAGCCAAAAAGCTCTCTGGATTCACTGTGACTGTTAGATTTCTACTGTCTGTAATTGTATAACCCAATCACACACAAAGGCACCAACTCTGGAACACCTAAATTTGGCGTCTAAATCTGGAGCATCATTTCTGACAATCAAAGAGACACTGGATTATGTGCTGAATGTTCCATGCTACACATTGCTGAGGCACGGTGCTACTACTGTTTTCCAAAGGGCTATCTCTTTTCCAGAAATTAATTTTGGAATGTAAATTTTCCAGGGGTGATCCCAGTGCATGAGTAGATAAATAATTTGCAGGTGTGTGAATGAAGGGTATTAATACAGCGAGCACAGTTTTGCTGCAGCCTCCCTTTGAAACTCCTGATTTTACGGACATTTGCACTTTGACTCATACCTGCAAAACAAATCTGTCTAATCCCAGTTCCAGAGGCAAATGACCTAAGACATATCAAATGAAGTTTATCAATCACAATCACTAAGGCCAAGTCTATTTTATGCAGTGGAGCAGCATAAAGAGATTTCAGTTAGCACAGGTCCAAGCTACTAACCAGAAGAGTGCGTAATACCTTGCAAATATGCCAGCTTGGATCTAGAATTAATAGAGTTCATTTATGTGTAGCCATTGGCAGGGTTTAGCCAAGGGAAAGCTGAGGAGCAGTACTGAGCAAAGCTTGCTGTACTGCTCTCTGCAGTACTCAACACTTCTGAATCCAGGGCTTATGTCCCTGTCCCACTTAGCAGTGAGCCAGAAGCAGAGCTAGTGAGGAAGCCCAAACTGGAACCTCAGCATCTCTGTCCCACGGAGTCCTATAGCCTCTCATTAAAATATGAGACAAAAAACCAAGAAAATCTGATCACCTGTGTACAGAAAGATTAAAATGTCACTGTCATAAAAAAATTCACTGTGGGAGGAAATGGATCATCAGGTATTCTATGTTCCCTCTGGCAATGTGCTGATAAAAAAGCATAGAATTCCGACTCTATCTCAAATAACACCCCATATAAGTGAGTTTACCTTATCAGATCATCAAGAAAAATATAATTTTAAATTTATAAAATGCTGAGCTAGCAATTAAAAGTAATGAGTCCAAAAATAATAAGATTCCTGAGTGTGCCCACTTGAGTGTGTGTTCATTTGAAAGTTTTTTTAAATCCTATTTCCCCTTTCAGAAGACGGGAAAAATAAATACATTTCTTTTATTCAATGAAAACTGTAAAACAAGGTGCAATCAAATCCTTCTATTTGCAGTTACTTCAAATAGACAAATAGATTTAGTGTCAGGTGAAATAACACCTTAACTAATACAAGCTGTCAAATAGTAATACAGTCAGTCAATGTAGAACACACCTAGAGTCTTCTCGCACTACTGCAAAATATTTTTACACGTTTTCCCTATTTAGTTCCCTTTTACTCTTGGCCTCATCACCTAGAACATCACTGACAACCTATAACATATGGTTAAAATGTTGTCCTTTCATTTTTCACAGACGAAACCCCTCTCTGTAGCAGATGCCTTAGGCAAGTCCTAACAGGTTACAAAGCTGCACCAGACATTGAATGGGTACCTGGCAAGCTTAGAGAAATCTGCCATTCACTGAGTCTGTTTTAGGCTAATAGCCAGGAGATCTGTTGGCCCGGGCAGAAGGCAGAGATAACAAAGAAGCTTCCCACAAGCCCTCAGAAATAGCATGCAGAGGCTTAAATGCCTTGGCAGGCTTTGCAGTGGAATGTGGAGGGAGGAGATAAATTTTACATTTCTGAGCCCTTTGGATACTCTGAGAAAAAGTGATAAAAATTGTAGTCAGACCATTATCACATCACTAGAATGTCTACTTCAATTATAAATCTTGGACAGATAATAAATATGTATATGTAGCCTTGGTCTCATATTCTGCAGTTTTTCCATGTACTAAAACTTCCCTCGGCTCCAGTACACGTTTCAGACAAGCAGCAAATTTCAGGGCCAGAAGAATATAACAGCTACAAGATGAAGCTCTCTGCCTGAGTGAATCTTGGCTTGACAGATCAGAGGAAGAGGAGCATCAGGGCACTACTCATGTCTCCCACACAGGCACCAGCCTCCTGCCACACACAGCAAATGGCTCTAGGCTTCCTTCTGCTTCACGACTGTCTTTGGTACTGGCTGGCAACAGGGTGCTGAGGAACATGGTGAAGAACTCACTCTTCTTGTCCTTACACAAGCTTTACAGAAGCTCTTGGCAGCTACTTTGACATGGTTTGTGATAACTCTGGCCTCAAGCTTCACATACGTAACTCTTCACACCCTGATGATCCAACAAACTATTCTTAAACCCATGATCAGGTTTTACTCTAAAAGCAGCAAAGTTCTACTCCAGATAAGGAAAGTCTGCAGCTAAAGGGATTTTCACCTAGAAGTGGCCCTTAGTCAGGCTCATCCCTCCTGGACACACTAGCTATGTCATCCTGCTTGTCCAGGGCTGCATTGGGCATCACTTAGTGACACTGAGGCCCTGGCTTATTTTGGGTTTCATTTCAAAGATCTCAACATGATGCTGCCAAAGTTGCCACATATTCCATAGTATAAACAAGGATTACATGTTGTTGGGCACTAGAGAGACTAGCACGATATGGACAATTGTTTCAGTGAACAAGTCCTGCTGGACTAACACTGGATAACTGCATAAAACAGGACTCAGACATCTGTGGCATCAATGTATGAAAAGAACAGCAAAAGGTGCAATGCAATACCTGTTGAACTGATGCATTTTAGCAAGCTTGTGTGTACACAAGCTGTAGCAGTGAAAGCAGAATGTATAAACACAGGCTTATATCATAAAAATCAAAGATGACCGGTTATTAATTGCTGAAAGAGAGCTTGCTTCAAAACCTCTTTCAGTCAGTTGCTGAAAGTACGATTATTAGCTTAATAGAAGTTATGAGGGTGCTTTCCTCCAGAAAAGAGTAGATGAATTAACCTGTATTTCTGTACTGGAAGAGGCTTTTTCTGACCAGTTTGATTAGAGAGACAGAGTAATATATTGGCAAGAAGACAATACACAGTAATGTAATTTTTTTTAGCCAGTCACAAAGGTCAGCTACATTACCTCCAGAGTCCTCAGCATGCTAGCACACTGAAACATTCAGTACATCACAGGATCAATCCCTTAGTTTATCTAGTGACACTCTCTGAGCTAAGCATCTTGTTTTGGAAAAAGCTTAATTTGCTCTGGTTCAAGTTTATGGACACTTTGCCCTTTTTTGTTGTCTTTCGGGCCTTGTGCTAACTCCCACATGTATCTAAACCAGGCAGCTCAGCCAATCTAATTGTACAGATACAGAAAAAATAATTTACTTTTCCCTTATATCTTATTAGTAAAAGTATTTATCGTTCTGATTTTTGTGAGGGAAAAATCTCCATCAGTGCATGAATTCTCAAAGGATGCGAATTCTAACATTCTATGATTCTATGATTATTAGCTTTATCTTAGCATTTTTCTAATTTATGGTTTAAAATGTAAAGGTGACCTATAAAAAGAAAAAAATGTTAGATTCTTCTTTGCTTTTCCATGATGAATAAAGAAAAACTAGCAAGTTTCTGTTAAAAACTATTTTCCCCGTTGTAGTGTTAAGTGCACTTTTCTGTTTGGCAGGGATTAATCAGAGAATTACCAGATATGTAAGAAATGACCCCACCTGGAGTACCGTGTTCAGCTCTGGAGTACTCAGCACAAGAAAGACATGAACCTGTTGGAGTGAGCCCAGAGGTCGGCCACAAAGCTGATCAGAAGGCTGGAACACAGAGGCTGTTCACCCTGGAGAAGACAAGGCTCCAGGGAGACCTTATTGCAGCCTTTCAGTACTTAAAGGGGGCCTGTAAGAAAGATGGGGACAGTCTTTTTAGCAGAGCCTGTTGGGAAAGGACAAAGGGTAATGGTTTTAAACTAAAAGACTGGAGATTTAGATTAGATATAAGGAAGAATTTTTTTATAATGAGGTTGGTGAAACACAGGAACAGGTTGCCCAGATAGGTGGTAGAAGCCCCATCCCTGGAAATGTTTAAGGTCATGTTGAATGGGACTTGGAGCAACATGCTCGAGTTCAAGATGCCCCTGCTCAGTGCAAGGGGTTGAACTAGATGACCTTTAAAGGTCTCTTCCACCCGAAACCATCCTATGATTCTGTGATTCAGATTTTGCTAAGGTGAGAAGAGGGTTTAGTCAGACTCTTTGTTTCACTAAAAATTACAAAAGTACTCTTGGTAAAAAGCATCTTTCAGAAAAATGAGAATTCTCATTTCTTTTCCATGATATACCAAGAAATACAGCAAGGATTGATGTTCCTGAAAGCACCCGTGTTTCTGTATCTTGCCAGCACATCTGTTAATTCCTGAGAAATTTTTAACCAATTGGTCAATTTCAACCACATCTGACCTTGAGGCCTATGGCCCATAAGTGCTACATTCCCATAGATTTCATTGGAAGTGGTAGCTCTACAGAAGAGAAAAATCCAAATCAGCAGCCCTACAGTGGAAAATCTGGATTATTTGGTAATGTTATAGACACGTATGTCAGTTCATCAGTCAACGCATCTGTAGCTTCAAGTCTGACAGCTGGTAAACAGAGATCATGGGCAGAAACAGAAAGTACTTTACAGGACATGTTGGGAAACCAGAGATATTGTAAAGGCTTTGGGGAACATGGAGCAAACTAAACACTGCCCAAAGTATCCATTTTTTTCTTAGCAAATTATCCTCAAAATAAAGGATTTGAGTGAGATTCTTTTCTGCTATAAATCACCATGTACTTAATTACAGTATTTGGTTATCTGGCCACAGCTGCAGTGCTTATGAAAAGGGACACGTAACTCAGGAAGGAGATTCTTGCCACAGAGAATTCGTTATGTAGTTTGTCCCTCTTATTTCTGTCAGAAGGTAAATAAATGTTTCCTCTTTAGACAACGTAGGATATTACCAGAGTTCTGTTCAAATATTAATTAATGATTTGCCACAGTACCTCTGTCAATGATGAATACATTCCAATAAACCATGGTAGCAGTAATGATGTGGGGGAGACTGAAACACTGAGGTTGCATTTCTTGCTCTGGAACATGCAATGAGTCAGGAGGATGGGAATTCAGAGTATTCATGCAAAGTCCTTAGGAGGACACAGCACCACCACTGCTGAAGACATAGACATTGAGAGTCACCCAAGCCCTATTCCAAGGTGAAGAAATGAAGTAGAGGATGATGTCAGTGATCAGTTACCTGAGCAGAGCAACATTAGCTATTTATTGCCCTTTAACCCTGCAGTTCCTTTTCTGCAGTCCTACATAAGAGAAGCTATGCCTGTCACACTCACACTAGACCTACTAGTTTGCTGAGCAATCTTTAACTGCAGCATCTTTAACAGATTTTACTTCATTAATTAAAACAGCAGCATCTGAATCCTTTTTTATGTATCAATTTTGCCGTATTTTTCTTTCTTCATTCTGGGGTCTTCATCAGTTGCATTTCCTGCCACCCTCCCCCTCATCCCCCATCAGTTGCCACTGCAGACAAAGACGCTGATTTCTATTATGTGACAGCTTCTTAAGAAACAAACCTGAGTGGTTAACTCAAAATTATTGGAGCAACAGCCATGACTGCCCTAGCAGTTATCTGAGTGCTGCTATTCTACTCTCAAATTTTCTTCATGCTGCAGAATTGCCAATGCAAATCACATACTGCAGTGCCCAAGTCTGCTAACAGAGCTAGAAACCGGACAGCTTGTGCTGTGCTGGGGGAGGTATGGGAGGAAAAAATCCTGTACAGGTTGGGCAGATTCATGCATATGGACCCCCTACATCAACAGGAGTAGTAATAGTCAGAAGAGTTAACGCAGAAAACCTTCAAGATCAGAAAGCCATTTCAAAGACACTGCTGGAATGAGAAAGGTATTTTTGTCTTCTACTGTGTGCTTAGCTCAGGCCAGGGGAGAGAAGATTAATTCTATGATCTGGCAATAAAACTGCATAGCAATACTTCGCTTCTCAGTAATAAAGTTCAGGGACTTTCTCATTAAAACTGCGCTACTGCATTGCACATATACACAGAGCTCAGCTTAACGGTGTAGCCAACAACATAGCACTTCACTGTAACTCTCTTATATCCAGTTTGAGCATGATGTGTAAAATGCACTTTATTTTTATTAACACCTTGATGCCAGAAGACAGAAATTACGTGTTTAAGCCCATCCCTGTGAGAACTGCTGATATGAACAATGATTTCCAGTATCAGGCAACTGTATCTCTCTATAGGAACTATCCGGCTAGAATTTTAATGGCAAGAACAGACTTCAAAGGAGCTGAATGTGTAGCGATAGGGGTACATTAGCATAGGTAGGCCTGGAAGTTCATGGAAGGCAACTCTAGGAAATGTATCTACTGGTAGAGAAGACAGAAAGGATGTCCTGATGCTCTCAGACACAATCACAGAACCATTTTCAATATTTGCCTTGGCAAATAGGAGTAGAAAGAGGGTGAGTAGTGGTAATGGAGAAATGGGATAGAGAAGGAAACAGAAAAGAGAGAAGAAAAAGTGGAACTTGGTGTAACACTAATTAAAAATAAAAGAGGAAGTTGTAAATCTTCATCACTGAGATCAGCACCAGCCTTGTAATGAAAGGTAGAAGAGATTAATGTGAGCGTGACTCTTATTCATCCAGCCCATGGTTTTAAACCACAAATTGTCCTGGTTTGAGTTAGAACTGAACTATTTCTGTTCTGTGATTTTACTTTTTCGGCTCAGTCTCTTCTAAGTAACTGCACTTTCTGAAGTTAATGCCATATTTTTGCAGACAGTGTCTGCTTCTGGTAGTGGTAACACTTGATGTTTATAGTTGCTACCAAGGATTAATGTCCAGACCAAGGTCACTGCTAAAACTTGTGTACCATGTTGGGGCTGCAGTAAGTAAGAGGCTGCACCTGCAGGGAGGAGCAGACAGGACAGATGACCCCAAACTGACCACCAAGGTATTCCATCGCGTATACATCATATTCAGTAAAAAGCTGAGGGATCATGAAGGTCAAACTTTTTTCTTCAATGGCTAGTGTTCAAGGAGGACTCTGTCCATTCTGCCTTCAATCCCAATCCCTGTGTTCCTGAATCCAGTTCCAGAATTCAGCTCCTGAATTCACTTCCCATCTGCCACTGGGTCCGGTCTGGGACTTCCTCAGTGCCT
This sequence comes from Eurystomus gularis, assembly GCA_013400335.1. Taxonomy (NCBI): domain Eukaryota; kingdom Metazoa; phylum Chordata; class Aves; order Coraciiformes; family Coraciidae; genus Eurystomus; species Eurystomus gularis. The sequence continues at coordinate 133,705 of VZZY01024870.1, read as the reverse complement.
GCCCACATCATCAGTGGTGATATTGATGTATTTGCCATCAGATGGTCTGGGTTTTGTATATATTTGCTGGGTTTTGTATATATTTGTTTTGTATATATTTGTATATGTTTGATTTTATTATTATTATTTTCATTAAAGCTCTTCTAGTGTTCTTTTTCAATCCATAAGTCTCTCTCCCTTATCCCCTTTCAGAGAGCATCTGTCATTCCTCTAGTGGTTGGCCCAACCATAACCCTTGACATAGCTATGTACTATGTAACAGCTACACTACAGAAGATACTCCTTTCAGGCAGGCAGAAGTAAGGCACTTTCTATGAAAGCTGCAGATAAAGGAGAGGTGATAGTGAGAGATCAGAAAAATGCAGTCTTAGGCAGACATTTGGAAGTCAAGGTGGTTTTTTTTGTCTAGTTAAGGGATTGGGTGAATGTAGCCATGTCATTTACTTGCCTAAGCTTCGCTGCCTACAAAATGAAAGTAATACTATTTAATTACAAAATACAAACTCAAAAGCAGGTACTTTTCACCAAATAGCCCTTTGTTACATACACCTCTTAATTCTGCACCATCTGAACGTCACTCAGACTGCCAGCACAGAGATTTCAAGTTTGTGATCAGACTTTTCTCAGTTTTTCACAGTATCTGAAATGAAAACTGCCTTGAAATAATGTCTTAAATTTCTTTCTACTCCCTGAATGTGTATTTTGTGTTGTGAGACATTACAGAAAATCAAGACTGAGAAAATGAGTTTCTACTTTAAATGATGCCTACCCACTTGAATTGGCATGGTACTATTAGAACATCATGTGACAGACTCACACTGAGTTGACCTTTTACTATTGCATATTCACTATTTAATCAGATGAAGAAATACCATACTACCTCTTGAAAACATTGCACCATGAACAGTGGCTAATTATCATATATTTACATATATTCAGGCAGCTTCTTACAGGCTGCACAAGTATTTATCTGCTAGTATGGTAGCTATTTTTTTCTTTCATAATTAAAAGGTCGTATAAATTTTCAACTTACTGAAATGATCTCCTAGCATTAATTCACTAATACACTTTAAAATATCTTCTACCATCTAGAATAAGCTGCATGTTTCGAATGATAACAAAGGTAACTTGATGAAACTAGGTGGTATACCCTGGGTGATAATTTGTGTGATGTGCATTCTGGATCGTAGCAGCCTGTATTTGTAATGCAGTCAGGGACAATGCAATCAAGTTTTACTACCTCTTTTGCTTTCCTGGAGGCTTGAGCTAGAACTAGCATAAGGCAATTAGTGAATGATGCAATTTATTTGTCCCTTGAAAGGAGTTTTCCTTTGAGATTGCTGGCATTATGGACCATAAAAGCACGCTCCTAAGGACCAGTTCACTCATCTTTTTTCTGAAAGATTAATCAGATGGGTTCTCTTCTTCTCATGGCATCGTGTTAGTAACTTGTCTTACCTAGGAGAGACATATTCATCCCACAGAGTAAAAGTATCCTAACAGCAATAATCAGCAGAACAAGGTAGGAACCATACTACCCAACAAAAAAAACTTTCTGAGAGAATAGAGATGTTTTTTTTAAAGTTGCCAAAAATATGTTTATGAATAGGTGGTGCTGCTAACAGTGCAATTCTTCTATTTAGTTTATCCTGACTCTTATTGCCTGAGATGAAATACAGCTCTAGTATCACTTACGATGGATTACTACTACAGAAAACTGTCTAGCTGACAACAGGATCATATTCTGAATAGACACCCTAGTTTAATTTTAATAATTAATGTTATTAACAAGAAAGATCACAGATGTTTGCAGAGGAAAGCCAATACATTGACATTTTTACCAGCTGCTCATCTTGTATGTAAAAAAAGTAAAACTATGCTAGTGTTCACAGTTCTAACTAAAACATTACTGTGTATGTTTCCAAAAGTCCATTATGAATATTTTGTGTCATCCCTGTACATTTATGTATAAATTTAAGAGCAAGGGCCATAACTGAACTTTAGTATTTCAATAGGAAGATCTGTTTTCCCCTTAAGAATAGAGATACTTCAGTCACAGTCACGTTTGTGTTACATCAACAGAACATCAAAACAAGACAAAATCAAAGCAAGATCTTTTTTGCATTGTTCAGCTGTATGTGCTGAATACAAAATGGTTGCCTTTTTATACAGCAGAGTACGGAGGTCTCAAAGCCTGCTATTAAAATGAAGAGCATAATGATAGACTGTTTTGTAGTTATAAAGCTGGGTCATATATTTGTACACGGCAAAGACAGACAAGACCACTATAATCTGCATACCCACGTAAAACAAAAAAAATAATTTTCTTTATTAACTTCTGCTTACAGCAGAAATTAGAGAAGTAGACAGTGATTTTTAAATTTCCAGTGATGGAAAAGTTACCACAGCTCTTGTTAAACTGTACTAATGATTAATGGCCATTGCTGCTAATAGTGTTTGCTCTACTTATTGACTAGGCTTCTCAAGGTTTAATTTCAAGCATTTGTATCTTCTTACATGTCTCTGTGGAACAGAGGTGCCTCCTTTGTTATCGGATTTCTGTTCCACATGTAGATATTTGAAAAGGTGATTGGATAACTGCTTGTAACAGTTTGATAAACTCTTATATACACAAACATTAGCCCTATGGCCAAATAATTGTACTGGAGCCAATATTCAGCTGATTATCATTACAGTCTTAGTGTGCCTTCTTAAAGCCATTTTCAGTGTGGATAGAGCTTCCCATGCTGTAATCAGATTCTGTATTCTTCCTTCCTAAATGGGTAATTTTACAGTTTGTTTTATTGAAGGCCAAATTAATTGCTTGCAGCCTAATTTATTAAGTAATGACTGTGATAGGTTTCTTTCTGTAACATAACCTCATATAATTCTCATTACTTATGCCTTTTGTGAACTTTGCCAGAAGCAAGTTTAGATTTTATTCCAGGTCAGCAAGCAGAGTAGAATACATGAAGTCAAGGACCAATCTCTAGAAGAGCCTGATAAAGACCCAATTTACAGTGGCATGTTGAGACATAGCAGTTGCCTTGCTTTAAAACTATTCTGGGTAGATTCTTGTTTCACAGTGAAAATTGTGATCATTCTCAATTTAAATACTTCACAGAAGTCTAAGTTTTCAAACTGTTCCTTTTGTGAAGCCTAACTTAAAAAGAAGTAACAAATTCATTTTAAAAATTGTGCATCACCCCCTTTCAAGTAGCTTAGTATTTGTATTTTAACAATTATGACATTATTGTGTTTAGAACTGATGGTCAAGGTCATGCCTCTAACCCCCTTGTTTACAGTGCTGCAGTGTTTGCCTCCTTTCAGTGCTCCAGACCCTTGGTGTTCCAAGACCTGATGAAAATCATTGTGAAGGAGCCAGAGGCTTCTTGACCACCTCTCCTGAAGTTATGTGATGCAAGTTATCTAAAGCAGGTAACTAAAAACCAAAATTCTGTAGCTGATGCTTAGCATCCTCCTGAGTGTCTGTTGAATTGTTTGTCATGTACACTGAACATGTCCTAATGTTTTAAAGCTGAACTATTTATTGAACATGCTTTATATTACAAGTCACAATCACTGTGTTGGCATCAGTCATAATAGTAATGAGTGCAAAATTATACCTAGGAGAAAATCCAATGCTAATATCTCCTTTTTTAATTTATTCACATTTTTTCTCTTTTCTCAGTCCTGTTCACCTGTTGAAGAATTCTGCCAGGTAATGTGCTAAACCTGTATCCAGCTCCATTCTCACCTTAACTGGGGGGAGTTGAAAAATTTTTTTGCAGTCTTTAAGGATAAGCCTTCTTATTTTCTGTTACTTTTATTATGCCAAGTGAATTCTGTGCCCTTTTGGGCAATCACATTTCTAAAGCTTTATTGAGCAAAACTAAAGTATCCACTACCACTGTCTTTCAGCTTTAGAATCAGAAGTATGCATGTCTGTCTAGTGGTATTTTTACTGCTGGAAAGGTTCAGATCATTGTTTTGACATTCTACAACAACTGTCACTTTTATTTGGGTGGTCATACATGTGCACTGCATGATGGATGACCTGAATTTCTGCTGTTGGTTTTGTAACTTCTATCTCTTAACAGATTTCATTCGTAAAATAGTCCATCTGATCTAAATCTGGCACGAACAACATCACAAAAAGGAAGGATGCTATTAAGATTTCTCTACACAAGGTTACAATAAGCTCTTAAGATGTCCATTATTTCATTTTCTTTACCTTTCTTCTTTACTGGTTTCCTTTTTACTTTACAAAATTTACTTTTCATTTAAAAAACATTTGGCATTGCAGAAGAAAAGAATTCTCAATACTACTTCATCATTGCAAACACACTAGCGCAAAAATTAAAATTCAGGAAAACAATATTGTCTACAAAAATACCATTGGAGTTGAGCTTTTTTTTTTTTTTCCCTTGAACTTGCTTATCCATGTTGCACTGTTTTTTCATTATTTTACTGATAACAGATAAGTTCTGGATGAGAGAAATAACTAGGTCTCAACGAAGTCAGTGGAAGACATCTGCCTGATCTGATGGAAGTAGCCATATTTAGATCTCTGCATAGAGGAAGAAATTCCTCCAGTGTGCACCATATTCAAAGAATGCAAGTTTTTCATGGCTTATGAACTCTTCAGGGTGCACAAGACTTGTGGCGTGCTTGACATGTCCTTCTACAGGCTGAGACAGATGACTCTGTAACAGTGATTTTGAAAACCTATATGATGTGGCTCTGGTTTCTTTAACCCTTCAGTAATACCACTATCTTAAGACTGTGTTACGGACCAAGATATACAGAAGTCTTGTAGCTTAGTTTCCATATCAAGCCATGGCTCATGAGGGTTCCTCTGTTAACCAAGAACACACCTGTCTGGAGAAGACCGCCTGTTACAGTCATAAATTTTTCAGTCTGCTTAGAGGCAGAAGATGTCAGAGATCTTACATATCATCACTTAAGATAGAAAGGTGTTGACTAGAGAAAACGAATATAAGGTCAGTGCAAATGGGTCAGGTAACAGTACTGGATGAATAACAATCAGTGTGCTGACAAAATGGAAAACATATTGAATTATATTCCTTATAGTTCTGTTATGGGTCTAATACTATTTTATAGTTTCATTAATTAATTGGATGATGGAAAAAAGAGTGAATTTATTAAATTTTTAAACATTATCCAGTTTAGAGGGACTTGCAAGTATGTTGTAAGGCAGTTCAAAAAGGTTGCATGGTGTCTGCAGGGCTCTGACTGCAGGACTGGGAGTCATCACTACAGCAAGAAATGCTCTGTTTACTGTGTTGCAACAGAGCTGCTCAGTACTTATTGCCTCTTGTTTAATTTGTGAAGCACCTCATTGCAGTATATGGATCATGAATTTTTTTCTCAAGCTCCTACTGACATTTAGACTTATGGGGGAGGCCATGAACATACACTCCTAACAGGAGGATTTTGTAGGTGCTGGAACTACCCTGAATATTTATTGACATAGAACATGCACGTCTGCAGCATGTGTTAACCTCTGCCTGGAGCACAGTAAAGCCACTCTGATTAGCACATTTTCTTTCCGTGCTCCAGATCGTGGTTCAAAACTACAAATCTTGCAGGTGGAAAGGTCACTTGGATTGGATTTATCAAGAGAAGCTGTCTCTGTTTGGGAGGCCTAAAAGCTGTTCAACAAGAGCAGTTTATGTTTTCAAAGTTCTCTGTAGCAGGTCTTTTGTTCTTGGTATAGATACAAGTGGGCTCAAAGGATATAGTTAAGAAATGTGCCTTGGTTTGCTTTGGTGGAAGACAAGTTTAAATATACTTTAACCCCTTTTAACAATCTATCTGTTTCTGGAAAGTTAAAAAAATAAGAAAAAAGGCACAATGTATGCATATTTCATTTTTCATGGATTTCATATTTGAGATTTGTCTTATTAGTCTATTTAAAATTTAACCCATTTTCATGATTTTTAATGTGCTTTGAAACTAGCATCTGACTTTTTGGCTCAAGTTACATGAATTCACTATTATTTGAATTCTTGTCCTTTTGCTTCTCAATGATAAGGATGATCCTTTTCAAATCGATACATTTCTGACCAGATTAGAACAGAGGGCGTGTTGGCTCCATTGACACTTTTATATATCATAGAATGAATACAGTGCTCGAAAAAGATTTTTTTTTCCTGGTATTGTAATTATTCTTGTGATTGAAGCAAGATTATTTCATTTTTACGCTCCATTATGAGATAATTTAAAATGTTACATTTATTTAATGAGTAGAGCAATACAAGTGCTTTGGCAGGACAATATTTCTGCTGGACCAAAAATATTTTTTTTCTTTAAGCAGTAAGTCCAAGCACCAGAAATATTGTGTTCTTGCTCACAGTATGGTAAATATCTAATCATTCATTGTCACTGCTAAGCACAACTTTTCCTCTAGTTCTCCCTTTACAGTGTGACATGACTAACTACTCTTGCTATTATGTTCTCATTTAATAATGTCATCATGAAGCAGTAGCTTGTCGTCTTCATAATGAGATCAGTGCCTGGAAAAAAACAAAGAGGAGTAATCATGCATCATTGTCGCAGGAGTCATTCGCTTCACTAGTAAGAGAGAAGCAACAATATACTTTACTGATATAAACTAGTAAATTTACAAAGTTCACTGGTAAATGTTACAGTGGTTTAACAAGATTTGACGGCAAGGTACACTTGATTATTTACTGCACAGAGGACAGGGTCAGACAAAACTGTCAGGGGAAACCATTCCTTTGAGTCATAAGGTTCAGAAAGGACACCCTTGCTTTTCAAACTCCTCTGAGAGAGAAGTCTAGGTGTGGCTGGATGCAATTCTTGTCCCAGACTTAGTCAACAGTTCATGTCTAAAGGATTCTATATTCGCAATTGATCCTTTATATTACTTAGCTAAGATTTCAAAGTTTAGCATGCTATTAATGACTTACCAAGAAGCTGTTGTGCCAATGAGTCTCTCAGCCTCTGGAAGTAACATTAAGAGGCATCCCTACTCAAGGGGAGATCCTGGCATGCAGCCTACTCCTGTGCAGGGAAGCTTAATGGGCCTTGGGCTGTCCACTATTTATAAAGTAAGATGATAAACTTATAGTCATATTTGCATACCAGCAAGGTGTCTGGTTCACCGTTCCAGACAGCCCTTGGCTACTGTGTTGCTATTCATCCCCAAAACTCCAGAGTAAGCTGATTGCAGCCATCACAACCTCTACTGGTGGTTATGGGTTAAGCAGAGATGGGAGTGGGAGGCGGGGCACACTGCCCCAATCATAATTACCAGAACAGACATGTTGTATAAAGGGAGACCTTATTGCAGCCTTTCAGTACTTAAAGGGGGTCTATTATAAGAAAGATGAGGACAAACATTTTAGCAGGGCCTGTTGTGATAGGACAAGGGGTGACAGTTTTAAACTAAAAGAGGGTAGATTGAGACACTCATTTTTAACAATGAGGGTGATGAAACACTGGAGCAGGCTGCCCAGAGAGGTGAGAGATGCCCCATCCCTGGAAACATGTCCAATGAATTGGTAGGGCTTCTTTGTTCTGATTGCATGGAGTCTTCTCTGCTTGAACTCTCTCAAAAAATGCTGTAAACTATTCTTTTCTGAATATAAGTGTTGCTTATATTAGTTCTTCATAAAAAGTGCTTGGTAAATTCAGTCGAAGAGCTCATATTCCCTTATGCCTTAACTTTTTATCATTCTGAAAAATAGCACATCAGCAATGTAAAGGTCTACACCTGTTTTAGCTTAGGTAATAGAGCCACCTGGACAGAGGAAAGAGAATTCACAGTTTTGTTTATAACGTAACAATGCAGCCACAGAGGAGGGTGTTGCTGAAATTTCCATGCAATGCATCAACTGTCTTACATGTTTTTTACGGTGATGAGCTGGAAATGGAGAACATAATTGTCTTGCAGAGACCAGGAAATAGGAAGAATAACCAGTTCTTTTACAAGGATAACTTCATGGAGTTAGAGTAAATATTACAAAACAACTGGGGATTCAGCTAACAAGCTGCATGATGAGGGGTCCAACCCTTGAGATCACCCTCTAGGTTTTGTGGTTTTTTAATAGGTAGGAATGTACTCAAAGACAGCAAGTTTAACCAATCTAAACTTCTGATCTCCTTGCATTATCCCTATTCAAACCTTTTCCATGCTCCACATGAGACAAGGAAAAAGATTTATACAGCAGTTGCATTAGCTATACAGGTGCATAAACTTTATTCCCTACTTACTCAAGCAATACTTTCTCCTAATCCTAATACCAGCTCTGTGATCTGAAGAAACCTCTTACTGACTGGAAATCTGTGTGATGGAAGTACAACAGTACCAACACATCATATACCCCCAGCTACTCAGTGGGATCCCTGGGTGGCTGAAATGAAACACAAGAAAACCCCTCATTCCCAAGCCAGGCAGTAGAGAAAAAATTACTTTTCTCTTTTCTAGTAAGTAATGGCAGTTGGTATTGTAACAGTGACACGGGGGACGATTACAGCTCACAATCTCACTGTAAAATTACATATAGCCTATGGAAAGGATAAGTAAGCTGCCACATGCACTGTACTGAGAAGTAATGAGCTTTTGTGAACCCTTCTATATGGCACAAGCAGCCAGGCAATCATTCTTTGCAGGTCTAGAAGCGGGGAGAAAATACTGTTTTGGCAACAGTTCGGGGGTTTTCTCTTCATTTGAAGAGTGCATCCAAAACTCTGAGCTTCCAGGCAGCTGGTAATTTTACAAGCTTTTCTGACATATAAAATGTTCTCGTGCACAAATATTTGCACAGTGTCCTGAAAACCTTGATTATGTGTGAATTAATTACTGGTATATTGCACAACAATTACGATGTTGTTAATAGCAGCAGTAACAATATTAACAAGTGGGAATTTTGCTTTCCTGTGAAGGAAAGAAATAGCATCAGGAGTATGTCAGTTTGCACAAAATTTAGTGTAAGAAATGAACATGAAAGCAAATCTTAGCAAAGAAGTAAAGCATAAAGGAAGGCTGGGTGAGGTGCCTGGCCAGCTGGACAGCATTTACATTCCAAGAAGTGTTCCCATGATTTACTCTGAACACATGGTGAGGTCATGACTATCAAATAACTCTAGTCCAGATTCACATATCTTTGGGCCTGAAAAGAAAATTAAAGGACAAAAAGATTAAAAACTGGTCATTTAAGGAAGCATCTTAATATATCACAGAAGTGCATAACTTCTTCCATCCATGAGGATTTTCAAAACCTTTCTGTAGGGAAATCATTTTCTCCTTCATTGACTTTGCAAAGACATTTGATACGGTGGGATGAAACTGAAGATGAAGTTCCCATAACATCTAGTAGAATTTTCATGTAAGCTTTGTTGCAATAAAAATATTTGTCAAAGCTGAAGGCACAATACTGGAGTGCTTTGTCATTATAAAAGACATAAAGCAAGGGCATATATTATGGTGCTTGTTTTTTATCTTTTTAAAAATATTTTTTCTGGCATTTATAAAACAGATAGGAAAAAAACGACAGCAAGTTAAATAACATATGATAGGAAATTCCAACACTTTTAAACTTGTATTTAGCAATTAATATGCAGATTGTACACTCTTGAGTCTAGTGGATTCATCTCCACAGCTGTTCATTATCAGCCTTCTAAACTTAATCCTAAATCTCTGATTCCATTCACTCTTTCATGCCCTTTCCCCATGTTCTACTAAGAAGTGTCCTCTTTTTTTCTCACATATGCTTAAATAATTGGCTTATTCAGTCTCCTTCGTATCTGACTACATGTACAAAATATGCTGGCTTCTTTTAATTGCTTCAGTACTGGCACATCAAATTTTTCTCAGATTTTTTCCATCCATGTAATTTCAATAATTTTCAATGAGAATTTAAGCATGTTTAAATTTTGGTCTAATCTTGAGGGTGAAGCTCTCAAAGCACAATCTAGTTGGTGTCTACACAATTTCCTGCAGAGTTCTGATTGTATGTTGATTTTTCTACTTTTCCAGATCATTTTCATGTATATGGTATCTCTAATTTCCTTCAAAACAACCTGCTCATATGAAATATCTTGATTCAGTAAGCCTGATCTTATGTACATGATATGCTTTTGTCTCATCTTCAGACTCTTCCTGTTATTCCAGAATCATCTGTGTTTTCTGTCATTTGTTTTGGCTGTACTTCTTATCTGAGAGAGACTAACTGATGAGCCTTTCCTGTTTTGTTATACATAGCCTATTAACCATATTCCTCAGGCAATAAAATAGCCAAAATCATACATTCTGCTAACCTCAGACTTGTGAAGAAGATACTTCCTGCCTTAAGTCACCCCTAAAGTCTTCCAGGATTTTGCTTATAATCCCTGTTAAAATGCAAAGTTCTGATCACTGTCGATATTGAAAGACAAGTAAGATTCAGACAGTAGGTAGGAAATAACTCAGATGAAGGCAATTGAAAATTCATTGGTAAAGAAGAAAACATCCAGGAAACAAGAAAAGATCCCATATTACTTATTGAAATAAATGGATACAAAAAAAGAGAGATGCCTAGCAGATGACCTAGGCTGAATTACAAATCTGGAAGTCTAGCTTGAACAGAGTTTTGCAAGCCATGAAAGAGTTTTGTCTCCTAAGTAATCATAAAGTCAAGACTTATAGTTTGTGACTTTACTACCACCATACACTATGTAATGGTTTATTATCAGTGTCAGGGAAAAAATGCTATTCTCCTAGTTATCGAAACAGTATATTGCAGCATCATGTCCTAGGTAGGGAAAGCACAAACATATAATAACTAGGAAGTGCTGAAAGATCACAGCTAAATAAATTGTGCTGCAGTCTTAAAAGGTAACAAATAAAGCTGTGTTTTATATAGGTACATTATGTGTTACATTTTGAATTTTGAAGCAATCTAGATGTGGAAAAAAATTCTGAGTAAAATGTTTATGATTTTCATAGTTCCATTTGCTATTCCTAGTATCTGCAGGCTTGCTGCCTGAGATGTAATACAATTAAAGTGGACAATTAAGCCTCATTCAGTTGCTGTAGTCATTATAGGTTTGGAGTATCACTCAACCTATTAACATTCAGGTTTCAATTTTTGTAATGGATGAAGTGAGGCTTTATTACTATTATTGCAAATGATCATATTCCTTATGCTTTCCAACTGCATATAAAATATTCTAGACAGATTGAAAGTTTTTATTTTGGGCACACAGACAAAGACTGATATCAGCACTGAAGTTCAACTGATACTACTCATAATCACACACCTTACTCTCCTAATCACGTACTTACTCTGAGGACTAATTCCTGTGTGGAATGCATGGCTATTGAGGAACACTCTATAACACAGGCAATACTAATTTGCATTGGTCCGGTTTTGGATCCTGGGGGCAAAAAGGGGGGGAAACCTGGTCTAGGTAGAGTCAAAGTCCCTAGAATTTTCCTAAGAGATTGTTCCAGCCAGCTGTGTCCTGAGACTCACTGCTGAAAGCCTGGCTCTTTCCCACAAGCCTACACCTCTGTCTTATCTTCCTGAGCACTTGCTGTGGATGATCACATCGTTGCTGTGGATTATCACATTCCTTTTTTAGGACAAGAGGAAATTGTGTGAAGACATGTCAGGTATGGTTTAGGTTAGACATTAAGAAAAACTTCTACGCTGAAGGGTTATCAAAGACTGGAACAGGCTGTCCAGGGAAGTGGTTGAATCACTATCCCTGGATGTATTTAAAAGCTGTCTAGGCAAAATGCTCAAGGATGTGGTGTAGAAGTGAGTCTGGTAGAGAGAGATAACGGTTGGACTTGATGATCTTAAAGGTCTTTTCCAACCATAGCAGTTCTGTGCCTGAACTTCAAGGTTCAGTTTTTAATGTCAAAGGCAAAAAAAATGTTGAGCCACCATCAGCCTGGACTTGTCAAAATCCCTTCCCGACACCATGGCTGTTGATAAGCATGTACTGGGCTCATGAACTCTATTATTTACAATGAAATAAGTAAAAGGGGAGCACATCAGCTTTCCTAGCTGCTTACCAATGGCCAAGTTCTCACACTAATATAAACTAAGTATAGACCCTTGCTGGCATCCACCTTAGTTGCAATACAAAATCCTACCCCAAAGGTGCAAAGTATCCTAGTGACTCACCTCGGGCACGTTTTCATTCTCATTTCTTCAGCTGGGTCTAACCAGACTTCCAGCTGAAAACCCAGTGTCAGCATCCTCTCCTTACCCACAGCTCACTAACACCTTTTTTTTTTTTACACTCTTCTGATTTAAGTGCATATTCCATTTGCTAATTATAATTAATGAAGTGCTTCTGAAACTCCTGTGGTGGAACATGATAAAATTAGGATTAGTTTACTACAACAATTACACTATCTTCAATATTCTGTCTTATTTTTTCAGCTTTAACAGATAGTAAAATACCAAAAATCTTTCCTCAAGTAAACACCAGAATATTAAGTTTTCCTAATATTCTGCAATACACAAGTGTGTGCTGCATTGAAAAATAGCAGCATTAATTCCAAATGTTTATATTAAATTTTCTATATTGAATTATTAAAATGACATATTAATTATTTATGTGCAGCATTGATGTATTCCCTAATAAGAAAATATATGAAATAGAGTTGGCAAGTATGAAAGAAGGAAAAAAAATTTTAATATTTGCAACAAAGGACTCTCCACTCATTCCAGGCTAAAAAAATTCATCACTACCTTATCCATCAAAGGTTGCCACAAAGTGCTTTTCACTGAGATAGATAGTTATAGGGACACGCCTTTCCACATTCATGGTATTAGGGATCAAACAAATGCATACACTTTAGATCCAAAGGAACTAACTGATAATTTCTATTCTGATAGACAAGTGATGGAATATCTTAAATGTAGAAATGGCACATATTCAAATGAGCAGTGAAAACATAAAACCCTATAACCAGTCAGGTTTATGTAGTGGATATATTGGAAGACCTGATTAATTATAAACTGGGTTTTTTCTCTCTATTAGTACTATAGATGACAGACAGCTGAAGAGAGTCTTCCAAAGCCAGATCATTCTGTGTTACGCTTTGAGTCTTGCTAACTACTATGGACCACATTAGTGCTGTCACTGACAGAAGACAGCAACTAAACTAGAACTAGGTCTTCTTCTGAAGCACACGGTACTGATTCACTGAAGACAGTAGCATTAATGGTGCCAACTTTCTCCTGTACACATGAACGACAAAAAGTCTCTTGGTACACCAGACAGGGCTGCTGACATGAAATCACACGAAATTAACTTATTGTGATCACAGGACTGGCAAAAGGAAGATAATAGGGTACAAGGTTGTGATCTGCTGACACTGTGAAAACATACTGTTCCCAGGGAAGTCAAACAGGGTGCTGCCCTTAGTTTGAGGAATAATTTAGATGTAAAAGCTCCTGAATAAAGGGAAGGGAGGAATGCAGCATCATCATTCTGCACAGAAAGGTCCATTTGGCTGTTTCTTAGCATGGTTTCCTATGGAACAGAATCATAATGCTCCAAACACATGATTGTCTGCCTGCTCCCTAGCCATGCAAATGCTATTGTAAATGTTGGCAACTTCAGTTAATGATAAAAAAAAAAAAACAACCCAGTAACTTGATGATTTCTGAACTGTAGACATTGTATAATACAGTCACATACGTGTGACAATAAATATATTTGTAATTTAATGATGGAGGAGAATACAATAATCCAAATTTTCACAGAACCCCTGAAAATAATGAGAAAACTTACTAAGAGTTCAAAAACTATAGCTAATCAGAAACGAGAATTTTCATTCCACAGAAGCATTTTTATTTCAGCATCTGGGTATTTTTTCTAAATTAGAGCAAGTTAAAATAGTAAGAGAGAGGAGAATGATAAACTCTGAAATATTTTATTTAAAAAAAACAGTAAGAAGCTCTATCTCCTTTGAACCTCAATATATCCTAATGTATGAGATTGGTGGAAAAAATAATGACCCCTATATATAATTAAGCATATCAAAGTTTATTTATGAAACTATCATTTTACTTCTTTATCGTATATGCTGTAAGATTGTTTTCAGAATAACTCAACTGAAAGTACATTTCAACCCACTTATGAATAATAGTTGCTGTTTATCCATAAGTTTTGTACATAATAGCTCTACCTTTCATCTAAGCATTTCATAAAAAAACCACCCACAACCCACCATGTTGATCAATTAACCTCCACAGCTATTGAAGGCAAAGAGAGCATGGATTCAGCTTTATATTCACCATTGGTAATGCAATTTATCAACAGTAATAATTATATATCCAAGTAGAGCAAATTAAGTAAAGTTATAGGACAAAAAAAATGTACCCATTATGCCTATAAAGCATTTGAAAGCTTATCAACTCCACTGAAGTCTCCAAAACTGTAATTATTTCAAGAAATTGGATGTATTAAGATCCGCCAATGTAGTCGGCAGTTACATACCCTCTTAGCTCAGAGATCAGCCCTAAAGAGAATTCTACATTTGTTAGGGTGACGTGTAATATATATATGTGATAAAGAACTATTTGTTGCTCCCTGAAGATTATTAAGATATCAATTATTAAAGACATATTCACTTTTCTCTTTCATCTGGAAGAGTATTTATGCTCTGCTGCAGTTTTTAATAAAAGATTGTATCACTCTTCCAGTTCAGATTCTGGTTTAAACAGGTTTCCCATGCGCTATGTGACTGATTAGATGTTCCATTTATTATCTGGGTTTACTATAGCTTCAATGTAATTCTTAGGTAGATCCTTCACCTACCTAATCTGTTACAAACTGATCTATTAATATGAAAATCAATAAGAACTGGACTAAATTGTGCATTATATTACATGATCAAAATATGATGGAATAAAGAAAACACATTCTTTGGATTCAAGATGCCTTTTAATAGAATTGCTAGCCCATGAACATCCGTTGTGGAATATGCCTGTAGTGCTGAGCTGGTCCTGATTTTCAAAAAGCTTTGCAAAGCAATGTTATAATTTCTACATAGCTTTCACAGAGAACAGTTATTGTATTTCACCCTGGAACTCTTTATCAATGACTGGAAAAAAGAAACTTTACCCTACAATAATTTTGTGGTTCAAACCCTTGTCTCCACAGCAGGGAAGGGGAAGGCAGGAGTCTGAAACTTGAAGCATCTGAGGCAGCTATGACAAGCTCCGAGCGGGAATTCTTCTTGCCGCTCTGAAGTGGGTGGGTGTCAGACAGTCTTTTGGTGTTTTTACCCTATTTTGTTTTATTTTGTCTGTGAAGCATCTTCAAAGACGTTAGTTTCATCCAGATAGATGAGAGTGCATTGTTTTTTCAACCTCTTCCCTCACCCTCCATCCTACTCAAAACTAATAATTTTGGAGGGCAAAATTGTAGCTTGGATACATATTATTAAATACTTCATAAGTAGTACTGGATTACATCTTTTAAGAAGAAATTTAACCCATGAATAAAATATCCTTTCACGTTAAACTCAGAACATTTGTACAGTTTCAGATTTGTGCAGTAACAGACAAGGGATTTCTTAAACTGGAAGGAAATGTTTAAAATTGGTACATCATTACTGAACATTTTAGTGAGGCAGCTAGACTTTCATATTTTAAAATGGGAAAGGTCAGTTCCCTGAGGAATTGAGACCTCACTATCCATTTCATCATTTCAATAACTTTGCCTTCAAATTGAGGGGTATTCTCCAAAACTTCAGAAGGCAAATGTATAAGGGACTGCTAGAAAGAGCAGACAAAGCAGATAATATTAGGTAACCTCTGAGGCTCAATGGATTCTGAGTTCTTTGAACTGTTTTTTTTTCACAGTCCTAGTTCTTATCCTCCCACAGACTTATTCTTTCATCCTGTCTCATTTTCCCTAATTTTCCTCTTATCAGTTGTTAAGTGGATTTCAAATGTAACCATATATAAATCACTCAAAATTCTAAGATACCTGTAAAAGTTCTGGAGACTAAGACCCCAGAAACGGACTTTACCAACAGGAAGGAGAGCTGCTAGGCCAAACCAGCTGTCTGCATGGCCCATGGAATGAGTTGGAGTTCGTGAGGACAGAAGGTTGAAATATGCAATAAAATCTTGCTTATCATCTCTTGACAGTAAACTCAGAATGGAAATGTTCCCTTTTTCTTTTTTGTGTCGCTCTAGTCTATTTGCTAGCCATGCAAAAAGTGACAATAGTAATGTCATTAAACAAAACATGCAAGTCAATTGATTTTCATTTTTTTACAAGATTAAAAATATGTTTAAAAATTAAAATAGGGACAATATAGGGTGGGATTTCTAAAAACAGTTATGATTTGGGATTCAAAAGCCCATTGAGGAGGAAATTAGGTAAGTCAATCAGTTTTAATGTCTTGTTCCTGAGGGCATAGGACTGAAATATCAAATAAAGAACTAGGTCATCTTAGGCATTTGTAAACAATACTCGTATTTGTGGTTTAAAATTCTTCCCCGCTCAAAGCCTATCTCATTTCTTTTTTAAAAATTTTGTCACCTTTGGAAAATATATTCAGTACTCATGGGAAAGCATATGAAAATAAAGAAAATATCTTTCTGTCTGATGCACCAAAAAGAAGACTTTTGTACAGTGTCTGGATTCTCTCCTATTCTCCATCAACAAACAGCAGTTGATCATCTGACTATTTATTCCTGAGAATTTTCATTTCTTGTTCTATTTCTCTGTGATATGCTCAGTAAATTAATGCTTAAAACAATCACCATGGAGTTTTTACTATGGAGAAATAGGCCATTAAGTTTCAAATCAATGTAGATGATTGCAATGTGAAACGAACAATTTTCTTGAAATTAATGCTGGAAGTGAAACGCCATGGCAAAGAAGTGAAATCAAGCCTTATTATCAGACACACTCCCACCATTTCCACAGAATTTAGATGATTAACTTATGCAAGAAACTTACCACAGTTTTGATTTTTCACTCAATGTCCATTTCCTAAAAACCACTAAACTCAATGAAAAGATTTCTGATACCTCATAAAATCTGAATTGAGCCTTTTCTTATCCATATGTATATTCAAGTATATTTTCAGAATATCACCCAGATTTAAAATACCCAACAGTCTTGAGAAATTACTTGAAAAGAGGATGGTCTTTGATAAGGAGTGAGAGCGGTATGAGCCCTGACAAAGAATACAAGTGTCAATCCACACCAGCAGCCACCAGCACTATAAGCAACGCCCACAAAACCTGCTGAAATCTCTTTTAAGGTATGTAGCTAGAGACTATGTCAAACTAGAGCAAAAAGAAATAGGGGTGAAGCCATCACAGAAGGAATATTGCGTATCCAAAAGGAACATACACAGGCTCTGTAAGGAAACTTATTAAAATAGATAGCTAAAAACTGTCTTTATCTCAAAGAGCTTACAATCTAAGCAGAAAAGACAGTGAATGGCAGATAAATACAGGTACAAAGCAGACAGGTGGATTTGTCAGTTAGTGACAGAGCTGGAATTAGAAATCAAAGTATCCTAATTCCAATCAAGGAATTCCAGATCTACTAAAGGATACTTATTGCATGTAACTTTAATGAAATTTAAAAAATTATCATAAAGAAGATAGTTGTTCATTAAAAATATCTCCTGTTATAGCCTGGCTTTCTCATTAAAAGTCTATTTCTTTTCTGCCTCTTCCAAAATAAATTAAGAAAGAGGCAGAAATCAAAAGGCGTTTTGATGAATAACTGGAAATTCTCGTCTTCTGTTCCAGCATATTTTACTGGTGTATAACAAAGAAAAATAATAATAAAAAACCTTGCAGAAAATGAAATATGCATAGATTAGCTAATTTGGATTTATTGGATCTTACTCCTTTATAGCAACATGAAAAAACTGGCTTAATAGAGGAGGATGAGGAACAGATTCACAGAGAGTAACAGAATACTTCATGACAACTTTTTTTTAATGATGTGTCTGGATAGCTACTTGTTTTTTCTGACATAGCTGCGCTCATTTTATTAAACTTTACTGCCCCAGAGGTCAGATTAGAACAAACTATATCACATAACTGCAATACATAAATTATTCAATTCTCATAATTACACTTCCCAAACCATATTATTTGTTATTAATTATTTCTTTTAAAATTATTTTAAGGGATTTTTGTGTGAATGTTTTTTGCAGATGCAACATAGAACTCAGTAAACTAAGCAATAACACGTTATAGGAGCCTTGATGATCAAGAAATCACAGCTTCCTGCAGCAAGAGGCTGTGAGAAAAAAAGATTTGAGCTGTTACAAAATGTTGTAATTGAGAAAAGCAATAAGGCAGGGAGGGAAAGAAAGCCACATGCCATGTCTCTGAGCTGCTGGTTCAGTGACTGCAGCACAAGAGGCAGCTGATGCTGATACCAGCAGTTTCTCACAAACATGGTATGAATGTGAGTATGTATACATGCACACATATGAGAATATGTCAGAAAGGCTGCCAAAATTCAATGCAGGAAGACACACCTGAACAATATAAGAATGCCTTTTTCTACCAACTACCAGTGCAATGAACAAAGAAAAGCAAATTATCTGTCAGCACTTAGCTGTGACACACTCTGAGACAGTTCCAAAAACACATGTCAATATTATCTCCTTTCAAGTCCTTTTTATTAACTCATATGATGAGGTTTTTTACATTCTTTGGACAATAAGCCCAATTTGCTAACCTAAATTTAGCAATAAAAATAGGAAAAGAGAAGAAAACTGCTGTATTTCTGGTAATAGCAGCTGCATCATTCTCTGAGATTCATTGAAGGGTCTCAGCTATTAAAAACACACATAAAAGGTGCAAACTGAGCACAATGCAGTCCTAACTTCAGATGAGACATTGGCTGTTACGTACAAAGCACAAGCAACGACTGTTGAGGCATAAACACACAGTTCTGAGGGCAAATGCCTTTTTCAGTTCATGCAGTGATAATGAAGCTTCCCCATGCTTAAACAATTAGCTTTTAATTTAAGGAGGGAACCTAACAGTTATCTAGCTTATAGATTCAGCAAGGATGTCTTGAAAAGAGATAGGTGCAGAAAGGTGTAACTTCATCTTATCTAAGTTTAGATGTCTGCAATACTTAAATCTGACCTAGTCAGCCCCACCTCCCTAGTCAATGGAGAAAAATAAGCACTCTGAAACTCATAGAATCATAGAATTGTCAGGGTTGGAAGGGACCTTAAAGATCATGTAGTTCCAAGCCCCCTGCCATGGGCAGGAACACCTCCCACTAGATCAGGTTGCTCAGAGCCCCATCCAGCCTTACCTTAAAAACTTTCAGAGATGGGGCTTCTACCACCTCTCTGGGCAACCTATTCCAGTGTCTCACCACCCTCATGGTGAAGAACTTCTTCCTAATGTCTAATCTGAATCTCCCCACCTCTAGTTTTGATCCATTCCCCCTAGCCCTACCACTAACCGACATCCTAAAAAGTCCCTCATCAGCTTTCTTTGTAGGCCCTCTTAAGATACTGGAAGGCCAATAAGGTCTCCTCGGAGCCTTCTCTTCTCCAGGCTGAATAACCCCAACTGTCTCAGTCTGTCTTCATAGGAGAGGCGCTCCAGCCCCCTGATCATCCTCATGGCCCTTCTCTGGACACATTCCAGCACATCCATATCTTTCTTGTAATAGGGGCTCCAGAACTGGGTGCAGTAGTCCAGGGGTGGTCTCACGAGAGTGGAGTAGAGGGGGAGAATCACCTCCCGCAGCCTGCTGGCCACACTTTCCTTGATGCGGCCCAGGATAAAGGTCTGTCTTGGACAACTATTTTAGGAAGGGATAAATCATGCCCTAGAAACATATATTTTCCTTGAGTCTTCTCATCTGTAAATCTCTTCAGATAAGGGTCTTTTATGTCAGATTTTGACTCCTAATGATAGGCAACATTGACATAGGACCCCTAGTTTCAGTCCCAGGAAGGAATAGCCTGTCAAGAAGTATAAAAAAGTGGTAGAAGACAAGTGTTTAGAGTAACTCTTAGCACCACCAGAAGCCTGGAAATGGGTGAGTGAAACAAGTGGCACAAAGGTAGAAAGAAAGACAGCCTGGTGGACTGCTGACTTTTCTGACCTTGACCCAGAAACCTGTGTGCTAAGGACTGATGGAAGAAATCAGCGTGGCTAAGTACAGTGTCTTTGCCATGGGATTAAATCTTCCCTGACAAATCTTCAAAACCTTCTGCAACCTTTAAGCTTTATATCTATGAAGTAAATTATTAGCTACTATTTTCAGTGTTTCCCAGCTAATGTAATGGAGATAAGCGACAACTTTACCAATATTGACTAATGAGTCCATATTAGAAATGAGAAATAACATCTGAGTCTTCTTACCAGGTTTGATTTCAGGCCACTACAATTACTACAGTAATTTTCCACTTAATTCACCTAATACACTGCAATCCTTAAATTCAAATTGTTCATGCTTTCACAAAAATGCTTTTCTTTGATGTATTGACCCATTGCATTGAAACAATAGGTTAATTGTTTAAGAACATGTAGTGAATGGAATTTGAATCACTTTATTTCTGGTTGTTTCAAAAGGACCATATATACCCCCTTATAGCCTGCTCCAGCCTCCAGTGAAGTTCATAGAAAGAGCCCTGTTCATTTTAATGAGGGCTGACTCAGTCCTGTGGTTCTACTAATTAAAACCAACTATAAATGAGTTTTTAAAACAAATGGAACAATATTACCAAGCATAAGCATGTGTTCAGTCATACTTTATTTTTCTTTTACTACTGAATCGACATCTTTCCTTATTCCCACCAAAGAGCTGGAAGAGGTAAAGAATAAAATGTATTCCCCAAAGAAAATATAAAATCCTATCTTTGGAGTCTTGACCATATTGCCAAACTTAGGGGATGGCTGCTTGCCCATCTCAACTCCCTTTCAGACCTGATGAGATACAGTGTTTCACAGTGGGTCATGGTGAGCTACTTCTAGTTTAGGCTGTCTGAGCAATGATGAAAGGTGCCACCAGTCATCACTTATACCTCCGCTTCACCTAGAGCTGAGAGCAAAGTTTGCAATGAGAGTTCAGAGACAGAGCAGAAATAACACCATGATTGCTATCAGTTGCTGAAATAAAGATTTATGCATAAAATCCCTTCTTAGCCAAATCCTTAGCTGATATAAATTGACCTTTAGCTCCACTGAAGTCAGATCAGTGGATATCAGCTGCAGAACTGGCCTGTTGTCACTGCATACTGCATGGCCTCAGGTTCAGACTGCCCACTGTAAGACTCACTCAACCACGAGTGACTTTACAGCTCCAACTAACATCACCACAAGAATGCAACATAACGCTTGCTGGCTTCACTGCGGACATGCTTCTACCATTTCTTAAGGCTCTGCTCCCTCTCATCCCCAGGAAGGATAGAGACAGTAGAAGTCTCGCAGCAGTGCGTTGTTTCAAACTCAGATTTATTTAATAGATTGGAAAACCTGCAGAGCTTGGAAGACTGAGACCAATACTTACAGCAACATTTTATTTCATGTCTTTGTCATTTATTTATGGCTGTCTTGGATCAGTTGCTGAGCTCTGTTCACTTCTGAGAATTATCACTTCCTTCCTCACATTCTGGATTTCACCAAATGATGTAATGTACTATATTAAAAAACAAACAAGCAGAGACACTCAGGAACTGTTGCTAGTAGCTGCTTTTCAGACTTTTTAAACAATTTATGTTTTAAGATGGATTTCAGAGTTGATCAACTGTCTTTGCTGTTGTTGCAACCATTATTTTGTTAGGCAGCTCTCCAATATCAGCCCATGTAGTTCAAAGCTGACTCCAAGGACACAGAAGCATTTGTTTGCATCCATCTCTTCTGGTATCTAGCAAAGTTAAGGGAAAGCCAAAACTTCTGATCAACATCTTAGCAAATATACTCCAGATAATTAATATTTCATGTTATTAACAGCATCATGTTTTCATAATAGTGCTGTTCTATTTTAATAGTCTGTTCCCAAAAGCTTGTTCATGTGATTATGATTCATTATAGCCATAAAAGCATTTGTTTTTATCTGAAGAGTGCAGAAATCAAAACACTGCATGCAAATACAAGATAAAAGTTGAGGAGCACAAGAGACATAGAAGAGGGAGGTTTTGATCTTGCATTAGGAAGAACCAAGCTGCACGAGTGGGACAGTTGCACATCACAAAGTGCTTCATCATCATACTCGGGTCTGTAGCACAAGTCCACATATTTATAAACTTATTTGGTCATATCTTCCCAGTCCCTTTCCTTAAGGTAAGCTGTGTATGCAAGGAGCAGGCATAGATTTCATGTTGCAGAGAATCCTATTAAGCATTTATCTCAAATTATGCAATCCGCCTCTGAATTAGTTCTGAAGAAAAAACTTGGGGTGTTTTGTCATTCTGTGTAAAACCTTGCAGAATTAAGGTCACAGCACTTATGTATGTACACACATACTAGAAGCAGGCTGGACATGTTTACGTTACAACACAGACCTTTGGGTACCACTGGCACTCACTGCACTTGGTCTCTGATGCAGTTCCCACATCTACTCATGCCCGTAAATTTGTATTTAGTCCCCAGAGAAGCTATGTCTGACAAGAAATTATGTGCTTAAGCTGAAGTATGAAATATAAAGGCTAGGTATTATGACAATATTTAATGCTAAAACTGGCAAAGCATTCATCAGTTGAAAAGGTGGTGGAAGTTCCATTGCTGGCTATTCCTGAGGGAAAACTGGATTAATGTGACATAGATGATCCTGCTTAGGTCCAAAGACCAAACTGACAGGTTAACCTGTTTCTCCCCACCATCTGTAAGGAAAGCCTAGGTAAGTAGATGGCTGTGAACATTGATATTGCCAGTACATACAAGAAAGGAGATGTATCTCTCTAAGAGTGACCAATTTTATAGCTTTTGTCTAAGTAGAAATACATTTGCATGTATCTCCTGTATTATAGGAATGTGGATTTCCAAGACACTGGACACATTCACTCAACTGCCAAATTCAAACAAATGACAAATTTGGAATTAAATGCTGACTGTGTCTTAAAATATCAATCTGCGTGAAGTTTACTCAGTAGTTTGCATATCTATTTGCTGCAGCAAAGTGATTCTACTGTTCCTTCCTCAGCAAATGCTCTAAGTCACTGTGAAATACTATACTGTGTGACGTGTGACTTACTTCATAGAACAGCAGCTTCACAAATTTTAATTCTGAACTGTCTGAATGTTTGTTGCAGCACCAACAGAATCAGGTCTCACTTGAAAAATTTGCAACTGTCTTCCTTGCAGTATTTTGGGATGCGCCAAAACTCTAACACCTGCATGTTAGAAAACAAAACTTAAGAACTCTAAACATATCCAGGATTTTCTGGACTTTTTGGGCTATGCATTTTGAATTTTAGTATGGAGATGAGACTGAAAAGTACCTTCTTATAGGTGATTTGGTCACTCATTCAAAATCTTGTCAGAACATCAGCTGCAATTACTGCCTACTTTAATCATTAGATGAATGGTACTTGTTAAAACAATACAATTTTAACTGAAATATTAAAATTTAAAATTGAAATGAAGTCACAACCGTGACTTAGGAAAAGATCTTCAGGACTGGTCTCACGAGAGTGGAGTACTACATTGGAAATTTGTATCAAGTAACTTGATAATGAGCCTGCTGTTACAAAAATAATCTTCTTGGTTATTAATAATAAATAGGGTTGGACACTGATTAATTCTTCTTTTGAATCATTTCCAAAATCAATAAATAAAGCTTTAAACTTCCTATGTCTAATGCAAAACACTGCACCTACTGCTCTTTTAATCCAGGGGCTGCTACGCAGGCTCCCAGGTTGGTCTGGCTGGGAAGTACCTGTCTTGCTGCCAAAGGTACTACTGAACTCTGATCTTCCCTATTTTTCACGAAAGCTGAGGCAGCACAACAAAAGGAACATTAGAACATGTTGTAGGACCAGAAACAAAAAGATCAAGGGGAATGCATTTGATTTTAATCTGTCCACTTGACCTTCACATTTGTTGCAGCTTTTCTTTTAAATAGTGTTCACTTCTCATTGTAACTGTAAGTTCAAAACTTGCTACCTCAGCTTCTGGTCCAATTCCCTCTGTAGAAAAAAAATCCTATTAACTTTTATAGAAAGAGGGTCATGACCCATGTGATCACTTAGCAGTGTTTCATCTTTCCTCTAAAAAAGAGAATAGCCAGAAGGCTAGCAAAAAAGTAAGAATTTTTTTTTTTTCCTAAAGGAAGAGTAAAAGAAATCACAGTACTCCTCCCAGGGCTTAATGAAGGAAGGCTGCTGGGAAGCTTTAATGACTTTTGCATACAATATCCCAGAGAGATCCTCAGGAGTGACTCTATGCCCCTTCCAGTGGCAGTGAGTCCAACCTGCTCCCAAACACATCTACAATGGTAGGAATGTCTGAACATCTGCAAGCAGTATCTTTTGCTATATTACCATGAAAACTGTTCCCCTAACACCCAGCCTACATATTATTCTTATTCTTCAGGGCCATAGGCAGAAGCTTTCCTCTTTCCAGCAGCTTTTCATATATTTAAAGAGTGTTACCAGAATCTCTCAATTTTTTACCACATCTCTGTTATATCTTCATTATGCTAAACAATTCTATTTTATTCAGCATCTCCTTGCAGGTTATTTGTCCTGGATCTATGACTGCTTACATTTCTATCTACTTCTCTCACACTTTTGCTACTTTCTGTAGCAGAGGTGAAGAGCTAAGTGTGTGCAGTGTATCTTAGATAGCTATGAATTCTTCTTACATGTTAAAAGAAGTTGATAAACTATATGAATGCTATAAAAATATACTAATATTTTTTAAATGAGAAGAAAATTAATAACAAATGACAAAAGTGTTGGATAAAGAAGAGTCAGCAAGATAATGTATTTAAATAGTCATAAAAACATGTTTAGAATCAAAAGCAAAGGATTTTTTCATGCATGAAGAACTGTATAGGAAACAGAAAAGAAAATGTAAAAATTCAAAACATTCATAGCATAGTCCATTGTGACTCTCTATTGAGTCCAGTATTGTACTTATCAGTGAACTAGAAGAAGGACTCAGAAACTATTGGCAAAATACTATATTAAAGAGGGTTACCTGAGATAATTGGATCTCTTACCAGGCATTTTTTATATAGTACATAACCAGAATAGCAGCATGAACAACACTAATTTCTCCAGTTTTTCTTCAGTTTTCAAGATCCCTGGTCATGTTTGGTTTTCCCCTCTAGACTCTCCACAACTCTCCTTACTCTTCATTATGTTTAGCAGTCCCTGATAGGTAAACCCTCCATGAATTTAACTGATGCCATTTGGTCTCCACAGTGCATTATGTCATTATGTTCCACAGTTCAGTGATGTACTCTCTGAAAAAGGCTTTCCTTTTATTGTTTTAAACCTATTACACATTATTTTCATGGCTTCCCTGTTGTTGTTGGATTATGAGAAACAGTGAATAATCAATTCCTATTCACTTACTTCAGGAATTTATAGACTTTTATCCAAACTGCCTAAATAATCTCTTTTCCAATCTAATTGTTCTGCTCTATTAATCATCTTCTTTTATAGAAGTTGTTTGAACTTTTGATCAGCTTTGTTCCACTAAATTCTCTCTGAGATGCAGTGACCAGGAGTCCACAACAAATTCATCACCGGTCATGATTTTTCTTCATAAACTCATGCTTGACTGCTGCTTACCTTACCATATTCTACATAAAATATATAGCTATTTAATGTGATCCTGTGTTTTTCCAAGTGCTGAAGTTAAAACAATGGTTAGATAATACTTTGGTTTTTCTTTTCCTGTGTTTGAAAGAGAAGAACTAAGATTCAGGGTGTGAAACTTTACTGATTGTTTGCCATGTCTGCCATTGAATGTCTCACAATTCAAACACTCAATTTCAAATGTTTGATAAATGTAAGTACTCTTTAATCTATTTTTTTGTACAGCTTGAGTTTACTTTTTTTTCTGTCTTAATTGCATCAGCTGTCTGACCTCAGCTGACTTTGTTTTGTGAAGAGTGCTGTTAAAAAAATCCGGATGTGCCACCTCAAAATATTAGTGTGATTATCTTCCCCACTCAGTAGCCAACCAACTCTTCCCTGGGTTCTACTTTCTCTCTTAAGGCACTTACAGAATATTTTCTTGTGCATCTTAACGTCTCTTGCAAGCTGTACCTCCTTTTGCACTTTTTTGTGCTTTCTGCTACTGTCCATGGATGCTTATCTGTCCCTAGCAACTTGGCTTAATTTGCCCATCTCTAGACCTCCTTCCTGTATTGCCAGCTCTTGATCCAGCCACTGCACTCTCTTACTGCTTTTCATCCTCTGCACTTGTACGGTTTGTGGTCCTGTCTATACTGTAATTAAGTATAGGCAATCTTAATTTTCTTAAGACAGCTATCTATTAGCTCATGTTCCTTTTTAGATAGATTTGCTTTGAATAGTGATGCTCTGAGTTTAATGATGCCTTCACAGTGAGGGAACGGGACAGACACTCGGTCTTGAGGATTTTCTTCCTCAACAGATTTCTGTTTTGTTCAAGGACGTCAATGCCATCATAACTTGCATTGTCTCTGATTTCACTGCCTACTTACAGAAAACTGCATCTACCTCATCTTCACAGCAAATCTGTCTATAGAGGACCCCTGCTATGGAAGTAGCCTTTACTACTGTGTAAAGAATTCCTCTAAGTACATCTATCTATGTGTTCAGGATATCAGAGCTCATATATAAATTTTTGATATACATGGCAACATATATTTTTCCTGTAAAAGATGCGTATTTTGATACTAATATTCTGATAATATAAATAATCCTTTTGCAAGACATAAGAGCATAAATAATGTAAACAATATAAAAAAAAGAGTGTGGACATATATACAGAATATTTACAATACTAGCTGCCTCCCCTGAAATAGCATATTGTAAAAATAATAAGAATTCAAGAAAGAACAAGGGAGATGGAACTGTGCAGCATTACACACAAGGACTCTACCTCCCAGAATTTGATAACAAAAATACTGGGGTTTTTGTGTATAAGGTACTATAGAAGGAGTTTCTCACTGGTTTCACTAAGATATCAGAACTTCACAGAGCTACTAAAAGTCTATTCACAGGTGTTACAGTATATAAAGTCCATTGGCCCCTTCTAAATGAGCACCTTGGAAAGAACTGCAGCATCTCAATGCCTAGTCAATCGAAGTCCCAGAGTCATTACATTCCTACATAGACCATTTTCTTGAACCTTACAGCAGAACTCAGCTGTTCAGGTCAATCACTTCATTAACTTTATTTCACACAGTAAATACTGATTTTCCTATATCTACCACTTAGATTTGGGATAAACCTTTAAGAAGCTGAATTCAACTAATATCAGCAATGCCATATTCAGGTCATTCAGCTAAACTTATAAATGGTGTTTCCTTTAAAAACCACTCCTCTATTCTATTACTATCCTCTTTTTTAAGGAATGTGTCATCATTGCCATTATTCAAGTTCACTCTCTATACTTTGTGAGACTTCTATAACTGTTGTTAAATGTTCTCATATTTTTATGGGTGGATATAAACTGTTCTGCTTCACTATCTTTATGCTATGTCACATACAATACTGTTAGGACTTTTTGTCCCAGCATATGGATGAACTGCCTGTAAAATTATGAGGTTTTCTTCCCTTTATTTTGTGTACAGAAATTCTTGATTACATTTTAAAAATAATACAGATTTTTAAATCTATCCTGAAGATAGTGCTTTATAATTTTTGTTCAAGTTTTAGCATCAGAAATAAATCCCAACATTATTTGACGATTATCTCTTTAAGACAATACTTATATTTAATATATTGTCGTTATTTTCTGGCATTTTTTCAATAGTCCTTTCTCTGCTAACATCTATATAACTTATTTTCTCCTTGACAAACTTTTCAAAAGCAAAGTAAATGTTTGTCTTCAAGTAGTTCACATTCCAGCACACAATTAGTGGAACTAAACTAAGAAGAGAAACCTGAAACCTAACAACCTTATAAAAATGCAACAAAATTCAAAACAAATAATACAAGGTGAAAAAGGAAATGCAGAAGTGCTCAGTAAATAAAACTAATCTTCTATGAGAAAGAGAGTGAATGCTATTTTATTTCTTGATTAGCTAAATTGTGTTTCTGGATAAAATATTCCCTGTCAGCATTTCAGGAAAACTGTGTGAGAGAGTGAGCCCAAAGTATCTTATAAATACTTTTAGCTTCTAATGTGAAGGTCTTAATAATACACTTTACTTTTCAAAGGTGTCTGTTACTGTATGAGTTCAATTTCTAGTAAGCCCTTCAGCATTAATGAAGAAAAGAACCATATTCCATATTAATGGATCCCTGATAACAAATGTACAAGTAGTTTCATCTTTTGGGAATAATAGCTGAATTTATTTGACTTGGCACGTAAAGAAGTGAGATCTCCTGGTAGCCTGATTGTATTAAATGTCATCAGTACCAAAGGTAATAATCTGGGACCATCCAGAGAACAAAATAGAGGGTCAACAGAAGCAGAAGAGGGTAAGATTTTTTTTTTCTGCACACCACACAGTTGGAGATGGATTCCTTATTGTTATAAACATTTTCTGAGCACTTGAACAGCCCTGTTGAAAGGCAGTAAACTGATAAATCTTGCCAGCGAATATTCCTAAAGATGTATTAAAAGAAACAGATAAAGGTATCTCAGCTACATACCAGTGGGCAGCTCTGAACTGCACACACTCTTTTCACACCATGGGATTCAGACAAACCTTTCAATCCTCAGAGATAATTCAGGAAAAACAAAACCAAACCGTAATCTTGTAAGCAATCACAACAAACAGGAATCTCAATCTCCTTTTCTCACATCAGCCTTGATGTAGGAAAAACAAGGATAAACTTGATTGATTCTATGTTATCAACTGCATTTATTCATCATTATGCAATTTTAAATTAGAGACTTATTTAACTATAGCATTACTTTAAATTATTGTTTTTAAATGCTGCTTCATATCAAAGGATCGGTTTATAGATTGTTGCTTTTATTATTGGACTAAATCGCACTCATATTGACATAGTGTTGAGTTGACTTGGGTTTTCATTTTTCCTCCAGAGTGTCATGTTCTAGCATATATAAGTAACTCTGTTTTAGGCAGTTTTGTCAATTGCATGTGATGTTTTGCTTCTAAGTCTCACTGCTGGTGAGATTTTGTACTCAGCCAACTAAATTCAGTCACAGATTTACATTTTTAGGTGGAAGCCTTTGTACAGATTGTCAAAGCTCTCTGTCCTGCAGCTCCTCACAGACCTATCTGTGTTTTTAATGCGTATGGTCCCCAGTTTACATCATTTAACTTTGGAAAGGCCCAGTTTATTTTTTGCCATGTTAGATAATATATTTTCCTCCTTTGTAACAACTCATTTAACAAACAGAATTAATCTCTGGAACCAAGCTGTGTGTAGCCTTAGCCTGGGAAAGCTGGAGTGCTTGGGGGATGTGCCTTTGCTGTAGCACTGCTGTTTCAAAGGTAGCAAGTGGGATCGTTGCTGACTCCCCCTTATATCTGAGCAGGATGAAGGTAACCAGTGAGCAGTAAGGCAAGCCTGTGAACCAGGAAAAGCTATCTTCACATGACAGAGTATTTGGCAATCAAAGTTCAGAAAGGAGCACTCTGTGGCCGTTCCACAGCTATATTGGTAAAAGAGAAATGAGAATGAGGCGTCCTCTGATGGTACCATGATAGTATTGTTTACATTCAATGCCAAGCACAGCGCAAACCAGGTCTGGTCCGGATACCTTTTAGACACACAGCTAGACACCCATGTAGCCTGTGGCCACCAGATCAGAGCAGCCCTGCGGTAACCTGGCTCTGAGCACAGGGAAAATGAGCGTCTGCCTGTTTGCACTTGGCAGTGACACACCAGGAATGTGAGAGCAACCAGATCCATGGGCTGTGTTCCTGATTTATTAGTTATAGTTTCATACTGACAGCCATGCACTGGGATATAGTCACCCTGAATAACCCCCTGGCATGGTGACTGTGTGCTGAACTGCTATTGAGGCAAAACCCTCCGAGAAAAGAGCTCTCAAAAAAAGTTTCTGCTCACTTAGTTTTCTTTCAAAGCTTGTCAGCGCACATTCTCTCAGAAATCCTATTTCCAAAGTCAAGCTTCAACAGTTCAAGTTAAGGACTACTTCTGTGAGCAAGACTTTGCCTCTTTGTATTAGTAACAGAAGTCTAGCCTGTGTTTATCATTTTCCTGGAATGGTTGGGAAGTGGCTTCTTGGACACTACCTGTAGGAGCCCCACCACCCAGCACCTCTTTCTCCTCTACTCACCTTTGCTTGGCGACCTGCAGGGCTGCAAACCTCATTTTCTGTCCTGGGGCTTTTTTGAAAAGAGGAGTGAAGTATAGGAAATTAGAAAGGTGAGAATTGTTGGAATTGGGAATGTATTTGAGCTTTTGAATTGCTGAGCTTGCAGGTAAGAGAATACATTGAGCTGAACTTTTGTTATGGTTTGGTATTCATTTTTCTGCTTGTTTTTTTTAGAATGTTTATTTTGGACATATTGGGGTATTTTATGTGTCGGTAAATTAATGAATAAAATGAAATATTCACATTCATATTATTTTAAGCTATGTGGTTTATACAAGTTTTGCCATACATACATATACATATGCAATATACAGCATGAAGGGCAGGAGTAAAGGATAGCAGCATTTTTCTCCCCATGCATTTTGTAACACACAATTTTATATTTTTATTTCTTGAGATATATTTGCAGTTATGCTGCGATTAACACACAGTCCTGGGGGGGGGGGGCAGAACAGTAGTCATATATATTTAACAGGCCCCATTTAAGTTAATATAAAATCACTGTTCCTTGAGATTACATTGGAAAGAAGTTTTATTGCAAATGGGAAGGAGTGAAGGCACAATTGTGATGGGCAGAAAGCAGCACACAGTTATTTCTAGTAAGTAGATAGTTACCCTAATATATAATTTCATTAAAATATCAAAGCAAGTCAACTGAGGCTCCTAGGAAGTAACATTGTGATGCCATCAAAATGTCAGGTTACTGAAAAAGCACCACATCGCTTTGCCAATGAAGCTCACTTCCATGCACAATAGCGTGGAGCTGCCATGCCAAATGGTGTCACTGATGGTTTTTTTGTTTTCCTGGACTTTAGCTGTACAGATACAGATTTCTGCTACCAGATACTCTATCTGTATGTACAGTTAAATTACATCTCCCATTTATAATTGTATGCAGTACCATTTTTGACTATTTAAAAAATACTTTGTATTGTGTATGCCTTTCAGCTTCACTGTGCTGGAATGTTTTATTGGAACATTAACTCAGCTTACTTGAGAATTGCTGGGTAGCAAATGCACTAGTGAGGGAATTTAGATGTGGTAGAGTTTTAATTTATTTTTCAAATAATGACCAATGGTGCAACTTACTATTATTTTGCCTAATTGTTCCCATTTGAAGGCTCTTAGTCATACTCTGCTACATATTAATCTTTCAGATTTGAAGCACTTATAAAAATAAACCTGTGATTTCAGAAGGGAACCACACACCTTTAGTTATGCATGTACTGAAAAGCAGATATTCTTTTCATACATTCTCTGCTGTGATTTTATTTTGAATTACATATTTGAATGGATTTTTGCTTAAAGCTAATCTCTCAGTTGTAATGAGTCATACTTGTCATTTGCTCTTGAGCCACAATTGTCTTGTGTTAATATTCCAGTTATACCTAGGACTGAAGTATCTGCAGGCATTCACTGGCCACAACTTTTTTGCATTCACAGTAGCTCTGATCATCTGAAATGTATAAATCCAGTTTTAAAAACATCTTAGCTAAAACTCATGATTCAGAGTTTTTACTAGGTTCAGATCTTCAGAAGTATTGAGGCACATACCTCTTGGTGATTCAAGTAGCACATGGACACTGTAGCATTCGAAGTACCGTCTACAGATGTATAAACAACAAGTATTTGGTCCAAAAGACTGATTCATTGCATCTGCCTTAAATACTCAGGATCCTTATCCAAACACAGAGAGATACGTCTCAGAAGGAAATTCCCAAAAGCTTTAATATGGCACCTGTCTCTCTAGCCTATGTGAAGCACATATTTCCTAACAGGGCAGTTCAACTTCCCACACACCCAGCAAGGAGCTACCTAGCACCAGCACAAAAGGGAGCTCGAGAAAGGAGTTTTTTGAACCATACCCAAACACTGCCCTGTATACGGCAACCCAAGGTTCAGACTTACAATACCAGACCATTAATTTAAATTGTTTTTCTCCAAATGTGGGAGACAGAGGTAGCGATGCTTATCCATAAAAGGCAGTCTAATCTTCGATGCATTTTCAGCTAACAAGGGCTGGGAAAAAGCATGGAGGTGCTTACAGATGTTGGCAAGTAACAATTCTCCTTTATTCCCATGATATTAATTACAGACTTTCTAATCTCACTTTAGGTGATGCAAAAAAATTAGTCTGATTATGGATTGAAGTTATTTAATCACTTCGGAAATCATTGCTATATGTCTACATCTATGTGCAAGCACTGACTTTGAACACATCATTTTCTTTCTTCCTTAATGTACATAAATGCTTTTTCTTTCCTATTCTCTGAGCAGACTGGGAGCTGTTTGCCACAAGATCCAGTTCTTTATTACATGAAACTGCAGCTAATTCAAGGACCATCTGTGTGTTTTTATAACTTAAATCATTCCTTTCAATGTGCATTATATTGCACTTGTCAAAGTTCAATTTCATCTCCAGTGGTGTTGCCTGTTTACCTGGTTTTGCTCTTTCCCAATGGAGTTCATCACATTCCTTTTGAGTTTTCACATAATCTTGAGACAGCATCATATTTTACAAGTTCTCCATATTTTTCATATCATATAAAAAAGGACAGTGTTTGCACAGCTACACTGCAAAGGATCCTGTACTGGAGTTGCCACCCATCCTCCCACATTATTTCCTCCCACAGAGTTACACACCACTGCCTCATGAAGAAAACAACAGTAAAGTGGAATTTCCATGCTAAACACAGACAGAGGGGTTGGGGAGAAGGATGTCTCATCTCAGCCTCCCTGATGCCCATGGATCCTAGTTCAGGTTAGGGAGGAGAAGCAGGTGTCTGGTGGAATAGTGGGTGGCATTTTGAATAGTCCACTGGAGATTCATGTTACATACTGAGTATCTTCTGATGGATGACTTCTTTCAACTGGAGTATGACTATAGGATAGAGAGAGAGAATTAGCTTTAAGCTGTTTTAGATACCAAAAGCAATGATGCCTGAGGCTTCAGTGCAAGTATATAACCCTCTGCCAAAGATTGTGTTGCTGTGAGTACTCTGCTATTGATATCTAAGCCAGCTGGACTAAAGGTACTGCAGGCGTATCAGCTGCAACCCTTAAACATAAGCACGTGAATGCACTTTAACTTGCATTCTGTACATTTGCTGTCTTTTCAGAGATGTCAATATCTATTAGATCCAACCACTCACAAGGTATAAAGGGAATGTATTTCTCATAAGAGATTAATCTCCCTTAACTCCAGCCTTCAAGTGCATGCAGCTGGAGCTGCAGTATTGGCTGCCAGTTCATCTGCATCATGCTCTGCGCTGCCAACTCCTTAAGCCTTATCGTGCAGTTTTGTAGCATTTAGGGATTTTCTTGAAAGTCCTTTTTCTCCTGTGACTTCAAATTTTCCATAATGTGAATATTTCTTTGTCACATGAAAAGCAGGAATATGTTAAAACTGAACCCACAAGCACTGGAAAGAACTTCACTTATTATTACTAATGCCACATGACTTTTAAAAGGCTAAATTACAACTACAAAAAACTAAATGTAATGTAAATGTAGCCCCAAGTCAGAAATGGAGATAAATTAGGCAGACAACACATACAGTGGTTCCTGCCAGCTGACAAACTGCAGGGATGCCCATGGCTTCTCCTGATGAATCCTGATCTCCTCTGACAAAAGGTGCTGCGGGGTTCACCAGCATCACAGAAGCTGCAGCTAGAGAAAGAAGGAAACAAAGAGTAATCAAAAGAGGAAACAAAGCAACTTCATGTCAGGTGTGAAAGCTAAAAAAAGGAGGAAAGGGGTAAATGGCAAATCAGCAGGTGCTCCAAGAAATGGAATAATGTATGCAACGAATGAACATGGTTGCAAAGATAGGAACCAGTGAGGGAGGAGTATAGAAGACAAGGGTGGGTAAGTTTCTAGCTTTTAGGGAGAACCATTAGTATGCCAATTCTCATCTGACTGTTCATCCTCTCCCACAGAGTCTTGCTGAACAAGAATCTGCCAGATGGTGATCTGAGGTGAAGGACAGCAAAATACCCTTAAACACCTGTCCAGGGACATTTTGCACTTGGAGAGAAGAGACAGTCAGGAGAAATCCTCTGGGAGAAAGAGGAAATACAGAATAGAAGGATTTACCTGGAGTGTTGCTTCTCTCTCTCATCTATTTAGATGGCACATACATAGCAACAGAACCTGTGCCTCTGTATCTGCACACTTCCTAGCATATTTATGAAGCTACAGTCAAATAAAAGTAGAGAAATATAGTGAGAAAAGGAAAGCAGAAAACATATTTATTTGTGTACCCAAGAAACTCAAGATAATCCTACTGAATGATAATTTATCTATACTTAAGGGTTTCATTCTTCCAATATGTCTGTTGAGTATCTTCAGCTGTCTTAAAACCTGAAAGGTGATTTTATGGAATACAGATTTTTAGGTTTATTTTTCTCTAGAAGTGTATTATAGGCATATAAATGTGTGATGAATGCCACATCAGCCCCCTGCTTCATTTAAAGCTCACAACTCTGTTGTGCAGATTTCCTTTCATGGTTACTGCGGAAAACCATACAGAGAAAAGTCATGAAAGGCAGAAGGAAGGTTCAGGGAACAAATTCTCTTAGAAAAAACAGAAAAGACAAATGGAAAATTAGTCACAAAAAAAGAGTGAAAAGGGGAATAAAATGTAAAGAAAATGAAATGAAGACCAAGCCCAACATTAACTATTTACCTATGTAAAGTTAAGCATATGCATAATCATTTTTTTCTGAGAAAGTCATTTTTTAAAAACAAATATATCCTGCTATTTCACTATTCTGCCAGAGGGCTATATAAGCCTGCTAACACTGTTTCTCTTCTGTGCAAATCTTATCTTAAATATTATTTTATCTTATCTCACTAATGAGTGCAAAAGAGAGGCAAAATGTGAAGTGTATCACTTAACGAATCTTTTTCCAGTATGTCAAAAACGTATTTATACAATTTATTTGGTACTGCTAAGGCTGTGATCCAGCATCTTGTCATTAAAAGAAAACTAGGAATGTTTGTACCATTTGCTGATATGTGGTAAAAGACATTTGTTGACATAAACACTAAGAGCCCAGAGTCAGCTCGTAAATCTGCTGTTTCCTGGGAATTTTGATTGTCAAACATGGCACTCCTACCAGACTGAGCCTTTCTCTGCAACCACAGAGATCTGCAGGACTATTAGGGCT
This sequence comes from Eurystomus gularis, assembly GCA_013400335.1. Taxonomy (NCBI): domain Eukaryota; kingdom Metazoa; phylum Chordata; class Aves; order Coraciiformes; family Coraciidae; genus Eurystomus; species Eurystomus gularis. Next base: position 98,091 of record VZZY01024870.1, on the reverse strand, counting down.
TTCTAGGCTTCCTAAAATTTTTAAGCAGCATAAGATCTTCCCAAATAAGTGTACACTTCTTATTAAAGGCATGATAATCTACATAAAACTGAAGTTTATTGCAGTCCCTTGACTAGAGTGATGCAATCCTCATTAGAGGGACTCCAATTTCATGCATTTTTCAGCAATAAGAGGGAAATGTATTTACTAGCTGTAAGTTGTAAAAGGAGCTTACAATGTTCAGAGTTAATGTCTAACACAGTTCTGATTATGAGGTAAATCCTAATAATTTACAGTGCACTCAAAATGCCACTGATTGTTCATGCGAGATAATTATAGCAAATGGGAGAGTTTCTCAGGTGAAAGGGTTGCTCAGCACATCTCCTCTTAGTGCATGGCTATAATTTTAAAGACAATGTGTTGTTGGTTTATCTCATTAGATCAATTAGCAATAGATAGATAAATCTATCACTGAGTTGTAACCTTAGGAAAGTTGCTGCTGCCTTTAGTTTTCTTCTCATTTTTTATCTGCCTTATCAATCTCATTAGATTTCCAAGGCAGGATTATGTCATGACATACTTTGCTCTCAGCTATGGCTCAGTATAAAAGACCTTGATCTCATTTACAGTCTGCTCACTACTGTAATAAAGGAATTTTAATAAAGAGTTCAAAATAGTAGTATCTCTACTGCTGTCATTAAAGACTATTCTATAGACCAATACTTCTGATTCGAATGAGCTTTCCTTTTTCATGTTTTATCACGCCCCTTTCCTTCTCTGCACAACTCTCATCTGTTCTCAGCTGTTTTGCTGAGCGCTGTCCTGAACATTCCTTCTCTACTTCAGAAGTCCACTCATCAAAGATTTATGAATTGGATTAATGTTTCATCACCTCTTAAGTTAAACACACAGATTTCCCTTCTTTAAATCCCCCCCCCCAGCTTTTTGTGGTTCATCTTTGGCCATCCAGTATTTCATGTAAAGGTACCCTTTTTCCTATAGAAAGCACAAACAAAATATCACCAATAACTGATGGCCCTAAAAAATTGCTTCACAAAGAATTGAAATAGCAAAGCATTCTTATTTATCCTGAATGTACCATACGACAGCAAAGTAACACGGTTCCCCAGTGACAGACCATAAACTATGCTTCTACCAATGTTAATACCTTTCTCAGAAGAACAGCTTCTGTGTTTAGACTTTAAAATAGATGTTGGATATTTAAAGAAAAAGGATTCCTTTTGCCCTTCAGATGCTTTGCCAGTCTAAGGCACAACAGGAACTCCTTTGCCAGCACCAACATCCGGCTCTCATGCTGCTGGTGCCACAACAGATTACACTTTACAGAAATATGAGAACTGCTAACAGCAGGTCTAGGAAGACTCAGCCTCCCCCCACCTTTTAAAGACTCAGATTCAAAATGTGATTCACAGCTCCTAAGCGTTTTTTCCCTTGTGCATATGCATTTGAAACACTATGCCAAGCAAAAGATGTTTGCTTTTCTTTTGGGGAGTAGGAATACAGCACATATTTTTCAAATAAAATACTCCAGAACACTGTATTGAGTGATGGACTTTTTTCACACAGAGTTCTTTTCTCAAGGTCAAATCCTGTTCCAAATGAAATCCAGGGGAGATACACAACTGATTGCAGTGGAGTCAGGATATTGCATTTAAGGTCAGATTTTCTCCTCAGATCTCAGCTATTGTGTATGCAACAAAATAAGAGGTCAGACATTCAGAAAATTCCAGCAGAAATTGGTTCTCCTTGGAAAAGAAATTATCCTGATGGTCCATAACAAGCATTGCATAGGTGATAATTTGCAAACTTTCTTATGGCTCCTAGTATTATTTTTGTAACTCCAAGTTAGATCCAGAAGAACAGGAATAAACTCTAGCAGAATCCATCTGCCTAAACTATTTATTGAACCACAATCACAACCACTTCTAAAGGAAAGGAGTGCCTACAGTCACTTTATAGATACACAACCAAAATCATATGATACTAAACAAGGTATGGGAATCAGCTAGTATCTTTGGTCTGCCATGCTGAAATCTATGAAGAGGGTGATCCTTATCCAGAACAGCAATGAAGCCTCTTTGTTATGGCACAGCATGAATTGAGACTTTTGAGTACGAGCAGAGAATCTGTTCCTAGACTAAAGTAATTGTTATTACTCTGGTGCTCAATATGTGGAGGCTGCAATGTGTATGGGATTATTGCCCTACTGAGTTTGAGACAGGAGTGTAAATAGTCTTTTAAAAAATAAACTTTCATTATCTCAGTTCAGAAACAACTGACTGACTTTAATGAACTTTAATTCAAAGATTTTGGTTCCATACACCAATTAGAGCAGAGCAGAGCTTGTTTGGAAACATTGTGTTTTATCAATACAACAGTGCTAGATGAAAATCAATACTGTAACTGATGTTATTTTTCAGTAGGAGAGGGAAGTATTTATCTATTACATACTGGAGATCAGCTCACTACAGACCTTAATGGCAGCTAGTTCAGAAGTCCTTGACATGTAGCAAAACCAACTCATGATTCAAACTCACACTGCTATAAAATATCCAAATGACTGGAGCTTCTAGAAGGATCTCGAGACAAAAAAACCTTCCATGGTGTCTTACATTATGGGTGTTTCTGACTCTTCATGCCAGAGTCATCTTTGATGCTCTACATTCTTGATCCTCCAAGTGCTGAAAAATATGAAATCATGCTTAATCAAAGACAGCTAGAAGTGCGTAGAATTTCATCTGCTTTTGATTTACCTGCACAAATTGTTGGAAAGAAGTCCATAATATAAAATGTTGGCCATGTTGATACATGAGTAATGTCCTCTTCAGGGAAGTAGAAACATGTGGCATTTATACACAACAGAAAAGGGTCTCTCCTCTTGATGTAAACCTCTACCTCCAATGTTATACAAAAGCAGCAACTCCACTTCAACCCAGTAAATTCCTCAGGACTGAAATTATTAAAAAGTATTCAAGCTGTGGCACAGCCAGACAACTTAAATGTTTAGAATTAAGGGTTTATAGAACAACAATGGATTTCTATCTTCCCTCATGTCAGTGGTTTTCAGCATCTTTTGTAACTTTACTTACACAGCTTAGGACCACATCAATAAATAACACTAATATGATCATTATTTGGGGCACAAACTGGGACTATACAAGCAGTCTTCTTTGGGAAGAAAATACTTCTGATCTTGATTGTGTTTTCAGTATCTGAAGTGGAACATGTCAAGGAGGCACCAAAAGGAAGTGTATAATGAATGATGACCTGAAAATTTCATTAAATTTGTTTTCTGACAGAGAAAACTGTTTTATTTTTGACTATATTTGGTCTGACACCACATGTATAAAGCCATTTTAATGCAGTCAGTGAAGCTTTCAACTGTGTAAAGCTAACACAGTCTTAAAATTGGACCCATCTTGATTAAATAATTTTTTAAATCAGCTTTAATTTATGGCACCTATCTCTATAGTGCTTTTTGAGCCTTAATTTCATCAATAAATTAGCACTGATCACAAGTCTGTTTCTATTAAAGACTCTGTGAGATGACTCCATATACACATTCTGTTAATGGAAGCTGGTGCTGCTGGATCCTTAGCTAAGGCAACAATTAAAGTATAATGTGTTGTTCTTTCAAGCTTTCACACAATGGAGGTTGTTACCATCACTCCTTTAGTTAGTCAGGTAATTTACAGGGAAAAAAAAGGAAATTGAGAAACAGTTAATAATATAGAAAATGAGATAAGTAATACAAAGCACTAATGCTTTTTGAAACCACAGTTTCTGTAAAAACTCTTAATCACAGCATCACTCTTGATCTCCACAGGCTTGCCAATAAACCAAGGTTTCAAACAACGGTCTCATCAACCAAGAAGACGTGAAGGTAGGGTAACTTGGCTATTCCTTTACTTATCATGGCTATGAAGACCATGCAGCAGGCCTAGGATGCAGCATCTGCTATAAAGTCTACGTTCAAGAACATTGTGTGCTCCGTACCATTTCACTGATGTGGGTCAGACCTCAGCCAAGGTCTATGCAAGAAATGGGCAAGAATTAGAGAGCTGGCTGAAACTCACTTGGGTACATTGGGAGAAGCAGAGAAAATGGGGACGTAATCTCGGCCTCTTTGACTTAAAGCTTGTCGTCCTTAAACACAGGAGGATGCATACCAAGGATGACTTTAGACACTGTCCCTTGGCACATGTTGCTCACTGATCTGGGTACAGAGTCCATTTTTCTATTTGGACGCAAATCACAGGCAAATATTCATTTTAGATGTGACCTTGCTATCTTTATCTTAGCCATGCACCCCTTCAAAATGAGGCTTCACCATGATGGTGGAAAAGCTGCACTGGGGCTTACATAAAGAGTCCAGAGTGCCTTTGCCTGCAAAGCCTATGCTAGCTGCTTCATGGTCTTCCAACTGCTTTCAAGGTGTGAAACTGTGAGCCATGCATTTCTTGATAGCACAGAACATATCTCTTTGAAGAACACTTTATTTCCTTTGGATGTACTTACAGGGGTGAGTTTAGCTAAGTGACTGATGAAACTGATCACCTTTGTATTGGGTTTGCATGGCAAGGTTTTGGTAGCAGGGAGCTACAGGGGTGACTTCTGTGAAGAGCTGCTAAGAGCTTCATCTATGTCCAACAGAGCCAATGCCAGCTGGCTCCAAGACAGACCTGCCGCTGGCCAAGGCCAAGCCCATCAGTGATGGTAGTAGTGCCTCTGTGATGACATATTTAGAAGGGGAAAAAGTTCCTGAGCAAGTGCAATTGCAGAGTGTTGAGTAAGAATATGTGCAGGAAACAACTTGAGGCCAACAAAGTTAGTGAAGAAGGAGGGGTAGGAGGTGCTCCAGGCACTGGAGCAGAGATTCCCCTTCACCCCATGGAAAGGACCATAGCAAGGCAGGCTGTCCTCCTGCACAGGAGGGACCCTGGATGTTAACAGTGGAGCAGATATTCACCTGCAGTCCATAGAGGACCCCACACCAGCGCAGGTGGATGTGCCTGAAGGAGGCTGTGACCCTGTGGATAGACCACACTGGAGCAGGCTCCTGACAAGACCTGTGGACAGTGGAGAGAGGAGCCCACACTGGTGTGGGTTTGCTGGCAAGACTCATGACCCCATGGGGGACCCACACTGGAGCAGTCTGTTCCTCAAGGTCTAGACCCCCTGGAAGGAACCCATGCTGGAGCAGTTCACGAAGATCTATAGCCCATGGGAGGGACTCAGTTCAAAGCAGCTTGTGGAGAACTGTCTCGTATGAGACGAACTCCACACTGGAGCAGAGGAAAAGTTCCATGAGTCCTCTTCTTGAGAAGGAAGGAGCAGCAAAGACAACATGTGATGAAACTGACCACAACCCCCATTTCCTGTCCCCCTGCACTGCTGTAGTGTAAGAGACAGAGAATTAGGGAGTAAAGTTGAGCCCAGGAAGAAGGGAGGGGTGGGAGGAAGGCATTTATAAGATTTGGTTTTATTTCTCATTATCCTACTCTGATTTGGTAATAAATTAAACTAATTTCCCCAAGTCGAGCCTGTTTTGCCCTTGATAGTAATTGGTGAGTGATCTCTCTCTGTCCTTGTCTTGATCCATGAGTGTTTTGTTATATTTTCTCTCCCCTGTCCAGCTGAGATGATAGAGCAGCTTTGGTGGGCACCTGGCATCCAGCCAGGGTCAACCCACCAACCCACCACAGCCTTTCATTTTAAGGAAAAGGGCATAATCAGAAGGGCATTTCCCGTTAAGCTTGGAACCAATCTCATACAGCAGCTGCAAGATCTTCTCACACATGCAGAAGTCAATGATCTGACAGCTCTGGGGGAAAGCTGGCAGTTTTGGTCAGAGGGGAGAGGCAAAGCAGCGTTTGTTCTGTTGCTTTTCCTTATTGGCTCAATGATTGAAGCCTTTACTTATACCTGGGGTTTTTTGTTTATTTGAGTCTGTATAAACAAAACTGTAATTACAGGTCTATTAAATTAAAGTCTATAGAGATTTCGTATTGATATTTTCATTGTAATTGAAATTAAAAAACCTGCAGATCTATGTAATTTTTCAACTACACAGTTAGGTGTGAAATCCAGATAAGTTCCAATAATGACTTTTTTTTTTTTTTACTTTCTGTAATGAAGTAGGATTACTGAGGTGAGAATCAGAGGAAGAGCAATGCAGACAACAATACTGAAGGCATGACAGTAGCTTTCAGAAGAATTCAGGAGATTAATTAAAAGCTTTAAAGATGGAATTCTTGATTAATCTTAGATTTCAATACATACGTAACAAACAGGAACATGAAAACCTATTTCTACAAGGTCAAAGATGCACACCATTGCTGATGCCCTTGTTGATAGAGAGCACATTAGGTTGTGTATTAAATACAGTCTCAAGCTTCCTGCTTCCTCGAATATCCACCTAGTTATCACAGATTTCAGTAAAAAATATTGATTTACTTGTCCTGATGTGTATTCAGAAAGTTATTGTTAATTCTACAAGGGATTGTTGTGCTCTGATTTTTTAGCATCCAAAATATTTATAATGGAGGGGAAGGGGTGTTACACATTAATTGTATATGAGTATCTAGATTTTCACCCTAACATTGATCAGATGATGGTTTCTATAGCTCACATTAGCCTGTCTCTGTGTTTCACAGTTTCCTCTGTTGTGACAGGTGAGCTTTGACTTTCAAATGGAAGGTGATAATGTGCTAGTCACATCATCCCATTTGGTTAGTTATTTCATAAAACTATTTTGATGACTAATCACTTTTACTATGTCAAAATGAATCCTACTCAGTTTGAAAGGTACCATACAGGCATAGTAGTAATGGATTAAAATGACATGTGGATAATGACTTTAAAATTTTTAAAATGCAGAAAGAAACATTAGTGCTCTACACAGTTGGTAAATCACACATACGCCTATGCATAACAATAAGGGAACACAAGCCTGGCTCCTGAAATCTAGTTGTTAATAACACATTTGTATTATTATTTTCATAAACCAATATGGCTCTATCTTAAAATCAATTAGGTTTTATACCCTTACTCTTCTAACTGGAAGTCTGTTCCAGAATTTAGTTTCTCTCATGGTTAAAAATCTCCTCATATCCAGCCTAAATGCATTCACAGCTAGTTTATATGCATCTATTCTTGTGTCAGCACTGTCCTTTACCATAAATAGTTTTTCCCTTCCTGATGCTTACCCATCAAGGATCTTTATAGAGCAGTCATATCCTCTCTGAGACTTCATCTGACAGACTAAACAAGCAAACCTTTTTCAGTAACTTTTTATAAAAAGGCTCTCAATTCCATTGACAATCCCAGCAGCTGTTATATTTCTGGTCCGGATTTTGGTTCAATTTCTTTAAAAATAACCATATTTTAGCTGGGTTAATAACCAATATTTTAGATGGGTTTTCTCCAGCATCTTGAACAATCACTGATACTTCTATGATCCATCATCACATCTCACCATTGCATTTGACTTCTTTTTTGTTGCTAGTTATGATGTTTTATGTATTGAATTGTGCATGCCAGTCTTCACTGTTCCAAAGGCTTTCTCCACCTATTATTTTGTATGTGTACATCCGTGCATTTCCTAAAATCACTAGCACATTTTCTGTGATTAATCACAAAAAAAAATGCAGAGTATCTGTTACTCCTCAGAGTATGTCTCTCTGCACTTGATTTATAGATCATTCAACTCTATGCCAATCTGAGTGATAAGAGCCCAAGGCAATATTATTTCATGGTTTTGTTCCAGAGGTTCCAAGTTCAAAGTTCCTGAACTTCACCAAGAAGGCTTCAGTCTATTAGCAATAATTAAACCCCCATCCAAGTTTTTGAAATATGTCACAAAAACCTTAATATTTTCACTACTGCAGTTAAAAATATGACTACTGACCCTGTAGATGAACTCCAGCAAACTCATCTAGGTCACACACCATGGGGACATGGAGTACAAACTGCAAAATCCACCTTGTGTCTTGGGTAGAGCAGGCAGACATTGCTGAATGTCATGAAGAGTCAACAACATTCCTCTCAGTCTTGGAGAGAGCAAATGAAAAATTTGTTGTGTAAAGGGAAAGCAATGTAGAATGTTCTTAGACATCAAAATTCCATTAAAATTATGCAAATTGCATCTGGCCACCTCGGATACATGTAAAAATTTCAGTATCAAAGCTTAGGCAGATGGACTAGTGTAAAGAATGTATCAGAAAGATAAAATCATTTATGATTTGTGTGTATATATATATATATATATATTGCTTACATTTTAGAAGAGAAAGAATTTTGCCAGAAAATGTTTTGGCTGAAAAATTGGGATAGACCTGAAATACCTTTTCAGCCTAAACTGTAACGTGCCTTTGATTTAAGAAAAACTGACTCAGTGGAAAACAAAATTACGGAACACTGAAATTCTTGCAATTAAAAATGTTTGCTTTCTCAGTGAATCTCTTCACCACTGTGTACACAGGCAGTTACTTCAAGAGCTTTGTCAATTTGAGTAAGTTCACAAGCAGCTGTCACGCATCTTTAGCCAATATTTCCTTGTCACGTACAAAGAACTCTGTCACCAGAACAGGAATGACTGTCATTAGCCGTTACACAAAACACATGGATTTCTTGTTATGTTTTTAAGTGAAATTTCCATAAGATTTCTTCAACTTAAGGAGGATGGCAGCTTAACACTATAGAGTAGTCTGCTAGTACTCTGGACAGGTACAGCACAGATGCATTTTCCCATGCAGCCTTGCGAAGCAGCACAGCTGTGTTTTATCATAGTGTGAGAACTGGGAGGAAGGATGGGCTTGGGGCATACTTCTGCTGTATGCTCCATGTGACCATGATCAAAAACAGTCTGTCAAGCAGAGATGAAGAGTTTAAGACAGTCCAGCACTGGGTGTACATACACTGTAATGAATGATCATGGGATGTTTGCATGGGGCTCATACAGGGAAAGCTTTGCTCATGGCTAGATTCAAATGAGCTCTAATATAGAAGGCATTTAGGGATGGTAAAAGGGGAAGTGTTGTGCTGGTTCAGCCATCATAATTTTATGCTGCCATCAGTTGCCTGATCACACAGGCCAACGCTGAACTCAGCAACACCCCGTCAGAAGCCTTCTTTCAGACAGTCCTGCCATAGGTTCCTGTGGGCCCAGGTCCTCCGCTGCCCACTGTGGTGCTAGCATCACTTGCTGGACGCAATGGATGGAGATGTCTCCCTCAGTGGCCTTCACATGGAAGGACACCTACTGAGAGAGGTCAGCAAGATGCAACCAGCCCCAACAGAAGCCACACCCAGCAGGAAGCTCCTCTGACTGATACTCTCCCAGTTGATATAATCCTGGCCTCACCCACCACCCCAACCATGACCACATTGGGTGCGGGAGGAGCCACAAAAACACAGGTGGGCCAAGTTTTGCCTCTGGAACATGAAGCCAGTGGGGAAACAAAACATTCTGCTAGGTTTTCATCCACAGGTCAACTCCAGCTTGGGGGCCTACAGCTCAGGCCCCAGCATTTCAGGAAGGTACCTGGGGATACTGACACGCTAAAGTAGTAGCTCTTTGGCCTCAAGAATGGAGACCACTCTTGTTCAGATAACTCAGAATACAAACAATTAAATTTATAACTGTCCAAACCTGACTATCAGCCAGAAAGTCACATGCCTAAGAAGACACGTTCAGAGGTATTTCTGACTTCACTTCCACTGTAAGTCTGATTAATAATGTTTGGGGGTTTTGAACTCATCTAATATATTTAAAATGGTAAAACTGGATTTTAGAATATAGTTATACAAAATCAAAAATATAGCCTTTTCTCAGCTGATAAAATGCTACTGCTAAAAAACACCTCATGGTGGTGTAAGAGTGTCTACACTAACTCTTTCACTGGAATACTGGTATTTTAAAAATCATACCTTCTACTCTCTAGTCATAATGGTAAGGCTTTATACACAGGTACAGCAAACTAATCCCTTTCACACTAATTTCCCATGGTAGTGTTCTGATGGGCAAAAGAAACAAATTTCGAGAAAGTCAATTGGAACTGTTTTCCCACAGATTAATGAACTTCCATCAGACAGAAGTAACTTTCAGTGATAGCTTTTCTCTAATACTGGCATTTTCAAAGACATGCTAAGGCATTCAACTCCCAATGGCTGTAGAGAGGAACTAGGTCAGGAAAATCATAGTCTAACCCTCTGCCACCTGGCCACCTCTCTTGTTTCTCCATTGTAAAAGAGTATTCCCTGAAGGGGATATTCTCCTCCACTTTCCTTTATTGCTAGTAAAGGTAGAAAAAATGAAGATATAAATAGAAATAGAATAATAGAATAAATAGAATAGATGGATAAGGAATTGGCTGAGTGGCCACATCCAAAGTGTTAGTCAATGGCTCATTGTTCTAAGTGGAAACCAATAAAGAGTGGTGTCCTTCAAGGGTCCGTAATGGGACAACACTGTTTAATATCTTCATCAATGACATAGACAGTGGGATCAAGTGGACCCTCAGCAAGTTTGCAGATGACACCAAGCTGAGTGGTACAGTTTATTCACTTCGCAGAAGGAATTCCATCCAGAGGCACTTTGGCAGGCTTGAGGAATGAGCTCATGTAAACCTCATGAAGTTCAAGAAGGCAAAGTGCAAGGTCCTGCACCTGGGTCTGGGCAATCCCCAGTATCAGTACAGACTGGAGTATGAATGCATTGAGAGCAGCCCTGCAGAGTAGGATCTGGGAGTTGTGGTGGATGAAAAATTGGATACAAGCTAGCAATGTGCACTCACAGCCCAGAGGCCAACCATATCCTGGGCTGCATCAAAAGAAGCATGGCCAGCAGGTTGAGGGAGGATTCTCTTCCTCTACTCTGCTCTTATGAGACCCTGCTTGGCACTGCATCCGGTTCTGGAGTCCCCAGTATAACAGAGACATGAGCCTGTTAGAGGGGGTCCAGGGGAGGGCCATGAATGTAATGAAAGGGGTGGAACATCTCTCTGGGAGAGACGAGTTTGTTCAGTTTCTAGAAGGGAAGGCTCTGGGAAGACCTTACTGCAGTCTTTTAATATATAAAGGAGGCGTATAAGAAAGATGGAAAGAGACTTTCACCAAGGCCTGTAGTGACAGGACAAGGGGCACTAGTTTTAAACTGAAAGAAGCTGGGTTTGGGTTGGATATAAGGAAGATATTTTTTACTATGAGAGTGGTGAGATACTGGAACAAGTTGCCCAGAGAAGTTGTGGATGCCCCCTTCCTGAGAGTGTTCAAGGCCAGCTTGGATGGGCCTTTGAGCAACCTGATCTAGTGAAAGATGTTCCTGCTTGAGGCAGGGAGGTTGAACTTGAGGATCTTTAATGTCCCTTCCAACCCAAACCATTCGATGATTCCATGATTCCAAAGCTTATTCTGTTCTGCTTCTGGAAGCCTAAATGATGTATTTTTTGAGCACCATCATATGTCTGCACAGATGTTGTAATTACAGCAGGACAGACTGTATAATTCAAAATAAGTTGATCTTTGGCAAATTGTTTTCTTTGGCACTGTCATAAAGTTCAGCCTTCAAGTTAGGAATCAGTTTATTTAGGGCAAACATTATTCTGTGCTATAATTAAAAACTAGTAATTGGGCTTATGATACATCATTATTTGTGCTTTGAATTCTGATCACAGCAACACACTCTTCACCGAAGTTTTGATCTTTTCTTTCCTCATTGTAAGCAACACTAACTACGACAGGCGAAGGATAAAATCTCCCCATCATACAAATTAAAAACTCAATGGAAGATGCCCATATAGATTACCAGTGAGAAGTAGTGGTTGTTAAAAAAAGGGAGAAAACTGAGATTCTATTTCTGTGTCTCTCTCCGAGCTGACTGTGCAGCCAAAGGGAAACACTGAAGCACTTGGTTCCCATGCATCTCTGTGGCAGAAGCAAATCTGTGGCACAAGTCTTTAGTCCTGAAGAAGTACCTATTTATCAGCTGTGCATAGCAGCTCTGCCCCAACATTTGCACAAAGAAATAAGAAAGTAGCTCTGTTGATGAACTGGTGAGGTGTGAGATAGCATCTTTACAGTTATGGAGCAGCAGATGCAGACCAGTGATCGCATTAAGCTGCCTGGTTAATTTCTGCCTGTTGCTGTTATTAGTCCATTATGGTAGGACAGTCACTTCACCACTTGTTCTGACTTTGTGTTTAGATTATCAAGTCCCATTCTGTAATAATTCATACCTGATAATGTGCTATCACTCAAGTACAGGAGGTGCATCTGAACTGTGTATTTCACATTTTTATTCTTTTTTAAGCAAATTGAACTGAACTTAGCCTCATCCTATGTTTTTTTTTAGATGCATGGCTGGGGTGGTGAACCGGTTTAGCGTGTGGCTTCCTTTGACCTTCAAATAGGATCTAACACCTATTTGATGTTGAGTCCTGTGAAAATCTCAGCCCTAATCACAGCTGTTAATCCATTACACTTTTTGGGTTATATGTCGGATAGTCCACATTACTATATTGTGGTAAGGAGTTATGAGCCTACAAAAGTTTAAGCTGAAGGTCATACCAAACACCTTTTTTTTTTTTCTGTGTGCTTTCTCCAGTGAACTCCCACCATGCCAGTTTCTACTAAGGGAAAGGAAGCTCAGTCGCAGGCATGCAAGTTACAGTCCTGGGCTCAGTCCACAATGTCCATATGCTCAGTTAATCATGCTCAGTTAATCTGAAGCATCATCATGACTCTGAACTTCAAGGCTGTCTGAGGCAAAAGTCTCTCTGTCCCATGCTCCTAATGATGCTCCATGGACAGATAAGGCATAGGCAGCCCCATCCATGAGAAGGTACCTGAAACTGGTTATTGATAAGCATGTTATAGATCTTTTCACAGAATCACAGAATCATAGAATGGTAGGGGTTCGAAGGGACCTCTGGAGATCATCTAGTTCAACCCCCCTGACAGAGCTAGAGAGATAATGAATTTTTTTCTTTGAGAAAGCCAGCTAAAATACATAGAAGGGAAGCACTTTGCAAGAGCTGCTTCTGTAACAGTCATCGCTCTTGCCAGTCTCCTAAGTGGAACTGAAATATGTGCCATCCATATCAAACAAGAAATGACCAAAATACAACCAGAGGAAATACCCCTCTTGTTAAAGTATCAGGTCACAGAGTGCAATTCAAGTGGTGGTCTGTCTCCTTACAGGGCCTAGAGGAGTGGATGGTTGAAGAGATCTGAAACTGAACACCCTTTTTCTCAGACCCACAAAATCTTTCTCCCTACTTCATTGCTGACCTAATCATAAATTCATGACTGCTGTAAAAAACTCAGGCTACAAGCTTTATTGACCTAAGCACAACATCCAGCAATTCAGGAGGGAACAACCTAAACACCTCGTTTTATTTTCTTTCATGAAGCCAAGAGCCCATATCACTTTCAAGTTCATTTCAGCTTTCTTGTCTGCTTCAGCAGAAAACAACCCTCCCATGTACACTTTTGGTCCACCAAAATTACATGAAATTTATTTATGCTGAATTTCACAGAGTTTCTAAGGGCAACATATAGTTCACCATACAGAGAAATGCATCATGCTGAGAAAAAAGAGTGAAATTGATATACATAAATGTGTAATGCCTGTGTTTTTGTATCCTTGCAATAGGAACAGCCCTTTAAAAGAATAAAGAACTGCATAGAGCTTCTCAGAGCTAGCTCATTTTAAATAGCAGGGATTCCGCAAGTACACTTTCTTCCTGTCTGCCTGTGTGACAATACAGGGAGTGAAACAAAATAAAAAGCTCGCAATATTCAAAAGGACTGGAAGGACAGGGGTTGGAACAGGAGTTTCTAAATATATCTATAAATTATTTGGAATGTCTTTTCTTTTATTTTGAAAATCCCATACATGTTCTTTCACTCAGGCATTCAGTAAGCAAATCAATTTTACTGGAATTATATTCCGGGAAGAGTTAACTATACATTTCTATGCACCAAAAATTCAACTAAGAAGAGCTTTTTTCCATTTTATTTAGTAAAGTCATCTTGTACCTATGAAAAGTATTACCTGAAAGCCACAGTTTGTGGACACACAGACATTCTAAAAGTTGATGTGAACTTGGGTTGAACATTTGCTAGTTAAATGGCATCAAACCCATGTGAGTAGTTTAATTCACTTTCAAACTGAAATAAGTGAAAGAAAATTGTGACTACTTGAACTCTGAATAAAGATGCCCAATCAAGGATTCAATAACATCCATCCTTTTAAAATTTGTATTTTTAATTTGGATTAATGGCCCTGAGAGTCCTCACACAAAGAAATCCTAAGTCTGTTTAGCTCACTGAAAATTCAGTTTTTTCCAAAGTGACGAGATGTGGTAAGTGGACAGAAGTGTTTTTAAAAGGCAATATTAAAAAGTTCTTGAGTATTTGTCATATGCACATATTGAACACACAGAGTAACAGATGAGGCTCATTTTAGTGGATAATTATAAAGTAACAGCAGCTGAATTTAGCAGGAACTTTGTCTGACAAAGATCAAATCAATAAATTTTAACACATATATTAGGAAAGTCACCTTCAGATCAGCAATAGGGAAAACTCAGGAGACCTTGGTCAAGTAATAGAGGACTGATGGATTTTGGGAGTATGATTTTTTTTTCAATAGCTATATAGATGAAATAGCAATGCATTTATTTCCCAATGGTTTTGCTCCTTCTCCAGCTATGTTCTTGTTCAGAACAAGCTTCTTATTTCAGGTCATTTAAGAACTTGAGAAACTTCTTTTGTGCTGTCATGTGGTCTAGGACTTTCACAGAAAACGGGCAGCAGATACTCCCCCCCAAAATGATTGCCTCATTTTCTGTCGGCGCTGGAGTGGACACATGAGCCCTTATGCCCATGCTCACCCCTGGGGCTACCCCTGCCCTGCCCACAGCCCAGAAGCCCATTCCAGCCCCCAGAGCCATCAGTTCCCACCCCAGCGAGGCCATAGCATGTCTCCAGCCCCACCACAGCCCTGCCCTGCCCAGTCATGAGCTATGCTGTGTCAGGCTCACCCATTGCTGACATCCCATCCCTGTCCCCAGGGAGCTGCCCAATGCCCATGGCTGGGGCTACTCTGGAGCACCCCAGCTGGCTTTGCTCTTGTCTGGGAGCTTCTGTCCATGCACAAAGGTGTGCAGAGAGGATGGGTGGGATCCAAGCAGCCATGAATAACGAGCTAGCAGTAAGAGAGGAGTAAATCACAGTCTTTCAGGAGATTCAATAGCCTGCTGAGCAAAAAGGTAACAGGGATTCTTCAGGATTGCTAATAGGACAGAACAGTTACAAGCTCTCCTTTATCTGGAGAACAGCAGCTGAAGCTGACTCATACAAAATGTTAAATCTTATACTGACCTACTATACCCTTTATTACAATTATGCTGTCTGTACCTGGAGAGTTATGTTCTCCATACAATATGTTCAGCTTATCAAAGTGATGCATGCACGTAAGCCTCCTCATGATGACTTTCAGGAATATATGTATATATAAATGGATTATTGAAAGTATATAAATATATACACATTTAGATAGAACAAAAATCTTCATGAACTATTTGCATATGAAGTCAGATTGTCTTTTATGCATACAGTTCAAGCTCAGTAATTGCTCACAAAAATGCTGCCTGGAATGGGGTAGGAGTTTTAGCAAATATGGAGGTCCAGCAACCATAGTGTATTTGTAATGTGCAGAGGAAAATATTTCTTTGTGAAGATTTAAAGTAATTGATTGGAAAGGCCATCAATCAATTTTTACGCAAGGAAGCCAAAAGTGAAAAGTCATTTCTACTTAATGCCAATCTGTCTCTCTGAAAAACAATACTCAAAATAATGAGATTTAAAAGAATATCAAATTTTCAATAACATTTTTCTAATGCGAATTTTTTACTCCTAGGAATACTCCTAGGAAAAGACATTGCCCACATGTATATTTATTTGCAATCAATGAATGAAATGTTTCCAAGTCTCAAAGAATCAAACACCATGAATTTATTCATTACAGTGATTCTAATCACTGTTCTCCAGACAGCTCTGGAACAAAGTTGTGTTTCACAGATCTCTCTGTGCTCCCTAGCAGAACATACAACAAACATGCCCTTGACCTTCATATGCAAGGAATCTGTATTTTTCGTTCTTTGGCCACGCTACATATCTTTCTTTACCAATCGAAACCTGAACTGAAGAGAACTCACCATCAAGTTGGCGTATTGTCGCATTTCTAACTTGATTCTGCATGTTCACATTAATCTGTTTTAGCAAAAGGATTGGGACCATTGTTTTATAGACATATGTGTCTAACTGATCAATAATCTAGTCTCATCAGGCCATGAGAAGTATTTACTTGCTCTCAGTAAATGGCAAAATTGCCTGTCTAATTCAATAGGCTGGCAAATGAGGCCACATTAAATTGCTTTCCTGCATGTATGTGCCTATTGACAAGAGATTTCCAGCTAATCCCCTTTATGCCACAGAACTATTTTAATGGGTGAATGCTTCAGCCTTTGTCTCTGCTGGGTAGTAGAGGTAATCACTCTTTCTCTTCCATAATCTCTCCCCCATCTGCACATGTACACAGAACATTTCTATGTAAGTTTAATGGAACAACTTTACATTTCTAAAAGAAAATACATTTATTAATGTAAACACAAACCTCTGTAAGGTTGACCTCACATCTGGAATTCTGCATTTCATCCAGCACCCTCGCATACTTTCTGTGGTGCCAGGACATAATTTCAATACCTTGCCCATCTGCCAGGCCTAACCTAAGTTATGTTTACTGATACAAGACCTTGTTAGAGATTCTCCAAGTTTTATCTACATGACAGAGAGTTAGAGACATTACTGTGGCCTTCAAAAGTTTTAACAATTGTGTTTATATCATATCAGACATTCAGAACCTCATAGGAAGCTGAAGTTTATCCTTCCCCCAGACATCAGATGTCAGGGTAGAGTTGAGTCATACAGCAGTTCACTACCACCCTAGCCCAAGCAGATTATATATGAAGTTAATTATCCAAGACATATGTGATTTCACTAGCACAGAAACATGTTCCAGTAAGTCTCATCTACCATGCCAGTTCAGAGACAACACCTTCATTATAGATTTGGCCAACATTTTACCATAGAATCATAGAATGTTTCAGGCTGGAAGGGACCTCCAGAGTCCAACCTCCCTACACAAGTAGGGACATCTACCTAGGTCAGGTTACTCAAAGCCTCATCGAGCCTGACCTTGAATGTCTCCAGGAACAGGGCCTCCACCACCTCTCTGGGAAGCCCTTTCCAGTGATCTATGACCCTCATGCTAAAGAACTTTTTTCTAATATCCAACCTAAATCTTTCTTTTCCTAGCTTAAAACCATTACTCCTTGTCCTATCACTACAAACCCTTGTGAATAGACCTTCCCCTGCCTTCCTGTAGGCCCCCTTCAGGCACTGGAAGGTCAGTATAAGGTCCCCCCGGAGCCTTCTCTTCTCCAGGATGAACAGCCTCAACTCCCTCAGCCTGTCTTCATATGAGAGATGCTCCATTCCCCTGATCATT